>LR738710.1:348391021-348414061 GCA_902687465.1 Secale cereale
CGCTCGCTCTCGAGCTCAGCCGAACGAGCTCGTCACCACCGTCCACTGCTCGCATGGCAACCGGCCACCACACGCCTCGTCAAAGCCCAGGAAGCTCCGCCACCTCTTACCTGACCTCCTCACTGAGCCACGTGCCTTGGGAAGCCCCGCTTCATCTTCAACGTCGCCGTCTTCAACCTACGGCCGTAGTGATTGCCGGCGACCGTGCGCCCGCTCCGACGTGTCCCTGAGCCCGCTGAGCATCTGGTCCGCCTCCCTCTGAGCTCCTGCATCGAACCCCCCTCCTCCCCGCTCTGTTTGCTCGCCATAGATGCCGCCCCCTTGCTTGCCGTAGCATGCCGCCGCCCGAGCTCGCCGTCGGCGCAGCTCCGATGACCATTTGGTCGCGCCTTTGTGCCAAACACGCCCGTCGCACCGCGTAGTGCCTCGCCCGCGCTCTGCTTCGTGCGTTTGCACGCTGCAGCTGCGATCCCGTGCACCCCCAAACTCCGGCCGCGGCAACGCTGCTCGCCGTTGTCATTTCCGGCCGACCCAGGCCCGGCAACCACCATCGTTGGATGCGCGAAAGTGCCAACAAGCTGTAGCAACAAGCCGCGCTACGAATGGAGCCATGTGGGCGATTTCCGACGCAACCTGCCGTCTCGGCACTCGTCGACGGCGAGCCGCCGGCCTGTTTGACCCGCCTTACTAGGGGTTTGACTCCCCCTGGGTCTTTGACATGTGGGGCCAGCCCCTGCTAATTACCTAGTTTAGGTTTAATTAAAGTCAGATTAGCCCCTGGCTCACTGACGTGTGGGCCCAGGCCCCTGACTAATTAGTGTTAGGTTTAAATTAGTGTTAATTAACTTAGTTAATTAGTTGAGACATTGACAGGTGGGGCCCAGTGACGGGTTTGACCTGGACCAGCCCCTGTTGACCTGCTGACGTCAGGATGAAGTCATGCTGATGCAGTAAATATTTTTTGGGATTTAAAATAAATCAGTAATGATTTATTTATTTCCGAAAATATCCAAAACTTCTAAAAATCACAGAAAATAATTTATAACTCCAATAAAAATATTTTATATATGAAAAATGATCAGAAAAATTCAAGGAATATGTTTATGGCATTTTCACGCATGTTTGAACAAGTTAAACCTGCTGATCAAGTCAAATCAATTAAATGACATTTAAATAACCACATGTGGAGTTTGAATTTGAATCTTGGATTCAAACCAATTTCATTTAAATTGTTGCTAGTTGCATTAGCTCAAACCGTAGCATATTGCCATGTCATGATCATGCATAATATTGTTGCATTGCATTGATTGTGTTCCTTCTTTGTTGCCTGTATTTGTCCCCTCTCAGTAGATGTGGTTCCGACGATGAGATCGATAACACCGATGAAGAACTATTACTAACTACAGAAGTGCCAGGCAAGCAAACCCCCATTAAGCATTCCTATACAATCCCACTCTCTCGCTCCTGCTCTCCTTTACTGCATTAGGACAACAACGATTGAACTGCTTTTTGCTGCGGTAGCTGAACCCCTTTCCTCTGGATGACCTGTATTTGCCACAGTAAATAGTTGAAACCCACTACCATGAGTAGGAATTGTTTGAGCTATGTTGTGCCTACTCATTCATGCTTTCTGGTTATGCATGCTATTGCTTAGAGTTGTGTCAGGTCTGATTCATCGGGGATGAATTGGAATGGTGATGAACATGTCCTATTGTGTGTGAGCTAAGTGTGTGAACACGATTTGGTAAAGGTAGCGGTGAGAGGCCATGTAGGAGTACATGGTGGGTTGTTTGACTCGAACCGTCCTTAAGAACTGAGTTCTATGTAATTTGTCCAATGACTAGCTGCTACAACACATTGGAATGCTTAAGTGCCCCTCTTGACTTATTAATCAACTCGTTCTCTGTCCAGGAGTTGCAACTAGGTTCTGGTGTTTGTAGGTAGTGCTAGTAGTCTACCAAGTGACACCTGGTACAGGTGGGCTTGGGACAGACTAGGCACCATGGCACGGTGTACCAAGCGTAGATCCATCAGTCGAGGTGGGCTTGGGAACCCTGTTCACATCGGTTGGGGCCGTGAGCGACACCCCGGCCGGATCTCCTTGTGAATGGAACTCGAATAGGCAATAAACCTAGACTAGAGTATTGTGTGGTTAGTCAGGTCGTGGCCGACTCCCTCGCCAAGCTTCCGCTTGAAGGTGGCCGAGATACACGACATGTACAAGGTGGTAAGTGGCGGGAGCATGTGTGAAGAAGTACACCCCTGCAGGGTTAAGATGATCTATTCGAATATCCGGGTCCGCGTTTATGGACCGTGGTACATAGACAAGTGAAAGTGGATACTCGAAAATGTGCAAGATAAGTGTGAGTACTACGGATGGCCTTCTCGTAGGGAGACGGGAGCAGATCCATAGTGGTGTATTGATTGGTGAATATGTGGACTCGTGTGCGCCACCTCAAAAGAGTTACTTGCAGTCGTAGTTCAGGATAGCCACCGAGTCAAAGCTGACACTGCTGCAGTCAAACTCCACCACTCCCTTTGTTGATACTGATGCATATGTAGCTAGTTCTGATGTAAGTCTTGCTGAGTACCTTCGTACTCACGTTTTCTTAATTTATGTTTTTGCAGAGAGACTTCAATCTCACTAGTCTTTCCGCGTGGACTTCGACGTTTAGCTTGTTACCTCAGCTACGATCTTGTACCCTTGGGAGGGTCTGGTAGATAGTCAGGCTTGATAGCCTTCTTCCTTTTCAGATGTCTGTACTCAGACATGTTTTTGCTTCCGTTGCCTGTATGCTCTGTATGTTGGGTCATGAGACCCACTGTTTGTAATAAATGCTATGATGGCTCTTCTGGGCCTTATCTATCTGAATTCTTGAGTTATGTTGTGATGCCATGTTGTACAACACATACTTGCATGTTATGCGTACGTGTAATGTGTATTGCTATGTGTGGGATCCGACACCTAGTTGTTTACCCTTGGTAGCCTATCTTACAGGGAAATGTCTCCTAGTGCATGCACTGAGCCTTGGTAGCTTGCTACTACTCCGGAACACTTAGGTTGGCCGGCATGTGTCCTTCTTCGTTCCTGTGTCTGTCCCTTAGGGGAAATGTCACGTGTTGTTCCTTTAAGTCCTTGTAGCTTGCTACGACTTGGGTTCATACGTTGATAACCGACACGTTCGTTGATGGGTCATGTATGCTTGTCTCTGTAATTTAGCGCCACTTTTGGTTTATAACTAGTCATGTGGGCCCGGGTTCTCTGTCATATGGATGCTAGCGACACTATCATATACGTGAGCCAAAATACGCAAACGGTCCCGGGCCAAGTTAGGTGGCACCCGTGGGGATACCGTGCGTGAGGCCGCAAAGTGATATGATGTGTTACATGCTAGATCAGTGTGACTTAGGATCGGGGTCCTGACAGCTTGATACCGTGCGTGAGGCCGCAAAGTGGTATGATGTGTTACATGCTAGATCGGTGTGACTTATGATCGTTGTCCTGACAGCTTTGGTATCAGAGCTTGACTGCCTGTAGGATTACCAAGCCAAACTGGTCGAAGTTGTGTCTAGAAACTCTTTAGTTATATTAAGGGAATTGATTGTGGAAGGGAACGTAAGGCTCTTTTTACTTCTTTACCTTATGACCTTCTGATCTGAGTCACCTTCTTCTATTATACGGGGATTAGGAACTAGGATTCTCATTCTATTTATAAGGATCACGTTGATGGTGGATTCAACTCTCAATTCAGTTTCTACTACTACAATATGTTAAACAGTTGATCTCAGAACCTTGCCATTATGATGTTAAGTGGTTATGCCACCTTTTTACATGGATTTCAAAATCTTTTGAGCATTTACAGCCGTTATGCTGCCTGAGTCATCCCAGGTCTCTAAACAATCTGATGTATTTGCAAATCATTCCTACCTGTTCTTAATGTCCTTTTAGGCCAGATTAACCACACTAGTCGGTGTGTTGAGGTACTCCGTTGCCTCGACATATATGTTGGAGCTATTACTTTGACCCTAGGTGTCTTAGAGAATCACCTAGTAATGTAGCAATGTTTCATATACCCAGTGTGATGAATTCTGGCGGTCATTCTTGAAAGCATCCCGTGATGCCATTTATTTAGTAGGAATTCCATTTCTGGGTCTTGAACTCAAGATTCATTCTCCCTACTTCATGGCGATAGTGTTTGCTCGTTCCTTTAGGATATTAGCAACCTTGTGATAGTCCTCGAAGTTCATGGTATATCATTCTTCCAAATGCCATGAACCATCCTCGGCAGAAGTTCTTTTGAACCAAAAGATCACAATAAGAGTACTCTTGAGGAGTTCTCCATTCTATATTGTGATTCTACCAGTCCTACCTTTCTGCACGGGTTATCTGGAAGAACTATGTTGAGCCTTGCTCGACATGCAAATCTATGCATCCACAACTCTGAAAGATATATGTTCCTTTGAGTTGTCCCTTTAGTTATATTATGACCCCCGTCTATCAGTTGATAGTCAAGAATAGTAGTGCACTCATGTTCAACGATGCCTTTTACTCTTGTGGTCCGTCAAGCCATTCTATTCTGGAATGACTAGGAGAAACAAACTCCAGTACCTTATCCATATCCAGGATTGGGTCAAAGAAGTTGTACTTCGCAGATGAAGAATGCTAATCCAGCTTCTAGTCTGTTCTACATTGGAGTATTACCATCTTTATGTCAATAATGTCATGGGAATTGCACCACCTCCCTTGAACTCTTGATGCAGTGATACTTCTCACCATCATCATTCATTCCTCGGTCCCTGTAACCAGAATACCGACAAGTGAATTGTGATGTGTGAAATCAATACTCCTAGCAACTACGTTGCTTGGTAATTAATGGACGATAATCTCATTCTTAGTGTGCTGATTATTTAATTGTGATGTCTGATGATTATCTGGACGATAATCTTATTCTTAGTGTGCTGATTAATGCTTTCCCGCACTTTCTCCACTGGCGACGGCTAGCTCATAGGGCATCTAGGCCGTACTGCCGTAGTGCGCGGCGTGCTAGCTGCCGGTGCAGCATGCACTCACCTCGCGGGCCAGCGTGCTGTCGGCACTACTCGCGGATTCGTCTCCGAACACCGGCGGTCGAGCGACGAGCGGCGCTGGTGGACTCCGCCCACCGTACACCGATCTCGACCTATAAAACGGCCGAGGTGCTAGTTCTTCCTCCTCACACCTGGCCTCTCTTCTTCTCGTTTCTTCCCTCTCCTCCATTTGTGTTAGCAGGAGCTCGGGTCGAGGCTCTAATGGTGAAGGTGATGCCGAACTGGTGCATGATCCTAGTGTGCGTGGGGTTGGCGGCATTGCTGGGGGTATCTGCGCTCTTGTGTGCGATGATCCTCGACGATCGTCGTGATGCAGCTGCTCGAGTGCTAGCTCTCCGCGGCGGTGATGATCACGGGGATTAGGTGAGAGTGTCAGGTGCTAATGGTTGTTAGCGCGCGGTAGGCATTTAGTGCTTGAATAAATTCCCACGAGTTTCTTCTCAAGAGACTGGTGTGCGCAAGGGTGTGGTTAATTTAGATGAAGCAGGTGTAGGTGGACTAGCAACTTAGTGTGTTGTGTGGAGTGGCCGGAGTTGTATTACTGCTGTCGCGGTGTTGCGCGATAAAAAGAAAATCTACGATATGCTGATGGACATGTTGCAAAAACTCAGGGAAGATTTATTAACATACGATATGACACACAGATATCATAAAAAGATACAGGTATAACCACATAGCAGTTACGTCTAAAATATAAACGGTAAATGAACAGGGTCCTGGGAAAAGGTCTCTGGTGCTGGGGGACACTCTTCTTCTATCGGTGGGAGCGGGTTGACTAGTCGATGGATGTGCTTCTCCTGTCCGGGCCTCAGTGGTCTGCCGATGGCGATCCGGGGATTTAAATCGGCGAGGCTCTGGAGATAACCCATTATCCGTTGGGTCAGACGCTCTTGTGCGATGACATACTGCGTAAGGTTGGCTAGTACTGGGTCTCTCTCAATTCGCCCACTAGGAAAAGATGCTGCTTCTCCGGGTGCTGCGCGGCTTGGAAAGTAATAATACACTCGTTCGCTGGCATAGGGCACGCAAATCGAAGGCGGGCAAGCGCTTCACAAGCGGCAGCCTCTATGGCCATCTGGGGCGTTGGCATGGATTTCCCTATGAAGGAAACTTCTGCGGGGTCTTTGTTTGGGTTTGCGGATGGGATGTGTACTACTGCCCAATAATTCGAGGTGGATGGCGTGATTCTCGATTTGAGCAGCTCATACTGGGGTGGACGGGTAGCACTCATGGTACTGCAGGTAAAATCCCACAATATCTTCACGAAACTACCGGGGGATGCCTCTGGGGTTCTCACATAAATACTAGGGATCGTCATGGTGAGGGAAATGGCTGTGAGGGGAGGGCACCAGGTGAGGGATGCTTGGCAAGGTCACGGAGTGGCCTCTTATATAGCAACCGGGCTGGTCAGGGTGAGAGGCAGCTATATTGCTGGTTTCGCTTTATGGAGTCCGGGTCAATGCTACAGGTACCCACGTCTCGAAAAATGACGTTTTTACTGTAGGGGTTGTCGGTGAGGTGCTCTGGAAGTTACGCTCGGAAAAGGACGAATGCAATCGCACATTGTCACAACTATTCACGGGTGCTACAACAGCGCAACGGTACTGTATATACATATCGGCATACAGGTTACATCACTACGGGGTGCGGACAGGATAAAGCTTGGTACTACCCGGGTGATTTAATCAACCTCGTTTATATCCAAGCGGCCTTGCCTGGTGGATGCTGAAGCTTCTCTGAGAGCTTCATCGTTGGTGTTGGCTGGAGGTGGCTAAGGGGGTGCAGGGTCGGGGCAGTGATGATGACCCTCGCGGGGGTTATTGGCTACAGTCCCGTTGGAGCGTGTGCCAAACAGGCGACGCATCACCTCTGGAGATACCAAGGCATTCTGGTCAATGACCGTGGCAGGCCTTGGGGACTCGATTGGTTGTCCGAACAACACGACTGGGTTGTCCGTGCCGGACTCGTCTCTTCCTCTTGCTAGGGCTCGGCGAAGCAGTTCCCCACGAGCTGCGATCAGATCAAGAGGGATTTGATCGAACAGTTCCTCTAGCACACTGACATAGCGTACCAGGTGCGGTCTCCATTCGCAACTCAGGGAGGCCTACCATACCCGTTGCGACTGGGGTAGTAGTAGAATGAGCAACAGTTAACTCTGGGCGACAGGTGCCGGAGTTGAACTATAGCTTCTCGAGCAGCTAGTTGGATAGCTTGCGGCTCAAAGGAAGTTGTCCTTCCGGTGAACCTGTAGGGGCATTCTAGTGACAGACCCCTGCCGTAAATGTGCACAGTGGCCCAGAATTGACGGCTTTCACCGCCCATGGAGTCTTGGTACACAACATATTCTGGGGGCTCTTCTAACGCAAAGGCACGACGGGTGAGGTTTGCGAGCACGGTTACAAAACCTCCCAGGTTGGCTGCTGTGGTTTCATTGTGAACGATGGGTCCTGGCATTATAGATCGGTCTGGGGTAGAGGCTGTGTTAGGTTTGGGGCTAGCGTGCCCTATTTATAGGAAAGGACGGAGTCTTCCTTCGCACGCTTGCGAAGGGAACTATTTAGGCGTCGGTCACTGGCGGGTGATCGACAGACTAGACTGATAGGTAGGGCACCGACTACCAAAGGTGTCGGTCCACTGTGTGGGTATCTTATGCTAGAAGCTTGGCCTGGTTTTGGTTAAGGTCAGGTGGGTTGGTTTACCTAGGTTTTTGGCCTGTCTAAGATAGGATTAACCAATGGTCAGCCTGGCTCTGATACCAAGTTTGTGGGGACCGGATTTTCAGGATATTAATTTCCCAAAAGTGGCCCTTGTGCTCACCAGCCCCAGGATTACTGTTAGCTGATGAGGCACCACTTGATACAGAAATTTCAAGCAAGGTACAAATATGTAGTACAAGACCATTCTGGCCTTTAAGTACAGCATGAGGTTTCTAGTGGCTGATGGCGGAAGCGGTTGTGACACGTCGGCGTCTGTGGGACTCCATTTCCCACAGGAACAGCTGACCAGGATAACTCCTATCTTCGCGAGACTGCTATCACCATTAGCATAGGTTTCGGGGCTGTCATCGCATCGTTCCTTCCCACGTAAGGAATCTGGCCAAGACAATAGCCAGGGACAAGCCAGTGAGTACTTTGAATGTACTCGCAAACATTATGAACATGGGTGAGATGTCAACATGCTTGAGAATAATAGATGATCACTATTATAATAATGATATGACGGTCTATAATTGCAAGCAGGGTATCCGTAAAAAAAAGGCATATGCAATCAGAGAGTAGTAACAAAATAAATAACAAGCATGCCACAGTCGGGCGTCTGAGCGACGCCACAGAAAGGGCTTATAAGGAAAAGTAAATAACGAAATGCCATAGTTGGACGTCTGAGCGACATCACATAAAGGGCTTATAAATAAAAAGGATGCCACAGTCGGACGTCTGAGCGACATCGCATAAAGGGCTTATAAATAAAAAGAATGCCACAGTGGGATGTCTGAGCGACATCTTATAAAGGGCTTATAAATAAAAAGAATGCCACAGTCGGACGTCTAAGCGACATCTCATAAAGGGCTTATAAATAAAAGTAAATAACAGTAAATATCCGGGAGGTAGAACCGTCCCAAGGATACTCATTGTTCTAGAGAATAAGAATGGTTAGTCCAAAATAATAGATCACAATCACCACCTGTCATAGGTCATAAATAATGTTCTGTTTTAATAGTTTCTCCTCCGAAGACCGACACTAAGACCGACACTCGACCCATCCCAGACTGTAGTCCTTAACCATGGACACGGCTATTCGAATAGATTTAATATCTCTGCAGAGGGTGTACTCTTTACCCACGAATAACAGATTTCCTATAGTCTCTCTGGACTAATTCCGTCTACGGTCTTTTAATTTGAAGACGCACCTGACTGCACACACCAGCCTAACTTACCGGTGTCTGGAATCACCCACGACACTAGTTAAGCCAAACTCTAAGTGGGGAGGCTACAACCTCGACTAGCATGGGATTAAAAAAATTTATAACGCGCGCGAAAACCGGGGAAGCTATCCCCTTCGGCTCCAACCGAAACACCCATGCCCCCGGACCCGGTGGCCTGCCTACCGGATGCAGCCGGTATCTTCCACCATGGCCTCTCTATACGGTGTGTGATACAACAGGGGTCGACAATTTACTGAACCGTACCCTACCTGTCGCAGGGACACGTGGTAGTACGAAACAAGTATGGGGTTTACTGGAACAGGACTCGATCTACGGTCGACTCAGGAGGTTTATGTATTCCCGGCATGGCTAGTGCCACAATGCTCTTTACAGTTCCCTGACAGGGTCACACCCCTCATGCTACATCCTGCCTTACTGCACATCCTCGCCACAACGAGATGTCAGTCACGTGGTTGGTTCACCAGAACACAACCTTCCTTCGGACTCCATCCGAACTATCACTAGGCATATGTGGTATGAGGAGTGGTTGCTGTCACCAATATCACATACATAACAGAAAAGGATTATTCACCACATGTTGATATGCAAGAGTATGACTTCCACGTGAAATAACGGTACTCCATTTTAGTATAACGATGGAGTTCCCATGTTTTAGTAAACAACATGCAACGTATATCATAACGGGGCTCAAGATGCTTGCCATCAAGTAGAGGGGAGGAGAAAAGCATTCCAAGAATTTTGGAAGTTTTCTCCCTCTTCAAAATCCTAAAAGAAATAAAAGAAAATCAATACATAGACTTAAAACAGCCCCAAAAAGTTGTTTGGAAAATTTACATATAAATATGAAAATAAACTAGACAATATTTGGGAAACAACAGAGAAAGAATCAAGTCATTTGGATTTATAATTAAAAACATAAAGCCAGTCAAAGTTCAGTCAACTCTGGTTTTAATAAAAACCAGAAAAAGGAAAACGTATCGGCTCAGAAAACGTTTCCGGGGAAGGGAAGACGTACTTTGGGGAAGGCGCCTCCACTTATGACCGCGTGGGCTGGCTCTGGCTCACTGACAAAGGGCCTAGGGGGCCCACTGGTCAGGTTTGACCAGTCGCCCCCCCCCCCCCCACCTCCTTCTTCCTCTGGCCGAACCGAGGCGGGGCTCCGGCGATCAACGCCGGCGAACGACGGCTTTTCAAGGGCACCTGATGGCAGGGATGGATCCGCCAGACTGGGGCGGTCTTCCCGGTGGTCGAGTGGCCGACGGGGACGGAGGGAATCACTGGCGACGAGCTTCGCGGCGGACGGCGGCCTCGGGTGGATTTGGGGCTTTGCGTTGCGGTTGTTCCCGAGCGGGTTTGAGGCATGGGTGGCTCCACCGGATCATGGCGAGTCGGATGGTGGCGTTAGCTGGACGGGAGGGGCTCGGGTTGTGACAGAACGGACTGAAGTGCGGCGGCGGCTGTACTCGCCGGAGATGGACAAGAAAGCCTCCTCGGGGCGATTGGTTGCAATGGGGGCACTCTGTGGGGTGGCTAGTGGTCGTCTGAGGCTGCGGAGGGGCTCGGGGCATCCTTAAATAGGCGGGCGATGGCGGTTCCGTGGCGGCCATGGATAAGAACGTCGGCGACCGACGTTCTGTAGCTTAGGGCGATGTGGCGGCGGCGTGCGCTAGGGGACGAGCTCGCTGATGAACTGGAGCTCTTCTAGGGGGCAGATGGAGAGCGCTGGTGGCCTGGGTGGCTCTGTCCATGGCAGGAGCTGTTGGGGCTGCCCGCTAGCTGCCGCGGCCGACCTGATGGCGGCCCTGTGGAGCTCCAGAGCTGTCTCTGCGGCGAGGGGAAAAGGTGGGGTGCTGTCGGTGCGAGGGGAGCGGCCTGAACGGGCGCGGGGCATCGGCGGAGGGACGCGGCGGCTCAGTGCACACGCGTGCAAAACGTGCACTCTGGGCGCGCCCACAGCACGCACATGAGCCGCTCGACAAAATGCCAACTCTTGCTACAGAGTTTGGATGAAGCTGGAATTTAGCAGGTATGGGTTAGGGGCTTAAGGGAGATTAGTGGACATGACATTATGCATTGAGGGCCAAGGTCACAGTGCAAAGCAAGGATCATGCCAAAACTGGCCATGCACACCAGGTGCCCGACAAAATGCCATGGGCATGTGGGCATCTCTTCTGGTGGCCAAAATCTCCAGATCAGAGTCTCTCTAGGTGAATGTGATGATGGCAAGGCTAGTTGGGCAAAACCAGAAACTTGCTAGTGCAAGTTTTGCAAATCTTCAGTTCTGGACAGAAAATGCAGGGCATTGCTTCATGAACCAAAAATATCCAAATGGGCCATTTCTTCTGGACTTAAGGGTTTTGCAAGAAGGGCTATATGCATGAGGAAGCTCAATAGCACTGGAGCAAAATAAACTAGGGTTGCAGTGCAAAATACCTAAGTGGACCAAAATGGAAGATAGGTTGGTTCACTCCAATTTTCCAAAGGACCTAAATGGGTTTTTGCATAAAGTTGAGTAACATACTCTTATGAACATCCCATAATTTTGGTGGAAGCATTAAAGGAATACTTAAAGGGGTTGTAGTGCAAATTGGCCCACTGAACCAGATTGGGAATCATGGTGTGGAGCTCAAAATATTAAATGAAATAAATATATACTAGCATAAAAGTGATCTAACAACATTACATGACATCCCCAATTTTTGGTTGGAATTTTAATTAAATTTATCAAGTGGTTGCAGTTCAAAAGGGGCCGTAAAACTAAAGGCAACCATTTATATAGGGAAGAAAATTAGGGCGACAAATAGATAATTAATTCTACTGATACAAGAAAAGTTTTAAAGAGTGAATAAGAGAGTCTAACACTAGCTGGAAGGTTTTCACTTGAGGTAAAAACTCTAACATACAAGTGAAGGGATGGTCCTGAAATCTAAAGGAACATCCAGCAAAAGCCAAAATTTAAATTCCCTGGCAAAATTTTAATTAATAAAACATTGTTAAATTTTTGGGGTGTTACACCTTTTTTTGAGGATCTTTTGAGAGCCCGGTCTGAGAGTCATAATTGACATGTTTGGCATTGTGTTACTACTCGGCCCATATTAAACGACACCTCACTGGCCCAAATAAGGGTACATCATCGAAAAGACATTAAGCTCAAATTATATAACTTGAAAAAAGGAGATACACTCTGAACACTGGAGACTGGTGATGCCCTCATTTAGGCCACCAATAGTTCGAGACAATAAACAGTTCGAAACAACGATATATACAACATTCAAACACTGACTAGTGACTACTACAGACATAAACAACAAGACATGATAGTTCATAAGAAGTCTTGCTACACCACCAAAATGCACCCATCTGCAGCGCTCAGACTCTCGTGATCCAGACGAGAATGACATTGTAAACAGAGCCAATTATTACATAGTAAGAGTGACATAGACGAGGATGACCAAATGACAAGGAATATGCATAACAAAAGAAAGAACTACCCATCCAGAACAAGCAGCAAAAACAACAAAGTCATTCGAAGAGATGATCCAACACAATCATAATTTGCAGCCCCGCTTCAGCGACCAATGATCCGGAGATACCAGTACTCCACCCTTTCGATGCAACAGCCCAATTACCTATCAACCGGAAGGCTTGAACCACATCACTGCCTGTCGTAATTGAGCCGTCCAAGGATCAAAGTTAATCTGGATGCCTTTGTCATTCTCACCTTCTTTTGGCTGTAGGCTGTATCGTTGAAAATCAGGGGAGTTTGCTCCCGAACTCCTAGGGCTTGCTGTGTAGACACATTTTTCCATAGCAAACAGAGCCTCTCTGCCATCAAGGTCCTTGCCAACGGTGATCTCCTGGTTAATCAGATAATTGAGTCCGAGAAACAGAGAGTGTGAACCAAGGCTATTTACTTGCCTCCAACTAAAAAATCCCGAAGTCCCCAACAAGCTGGTATCCTGCTCATAGACGTAACAGCCACTGTCCGGATACTCATGTATTTCACGGTGCTTGTATACAGTGGGGTTTTTGCAATATAACTTTTCTGGCTCATGTGTCTGAACGATCATCAGTCTTCTGCCGTCGTCTGATCGAGTGAGGAACTAGTTGTGCTTCCCTGTTTTTGGCAAAGGTGGTGTGATTACAAAGGGCAGTAACTATACGGACACTGCATCATATCAAATAGGACAGGCAATGTTAATGTTAGATCAGCATTGTTCAGAGTATGAGTAGGATAATGCAAGAAACAACATTGATATGCCCCTGTTGGAACTAGGAAGAAAATACAGGGAAATGTATACTGGGTTCGAAAATATAGAAGTGCCATGCATGGTTATACTCATGTTATCTCGCAGTCGATTCTTTAAAGGAAACTACCATATCATGCATGTTATGGAATCATGTTCTATGCTCACAAACAAATTCTTCAATGTAACTAACAGACCATGCATTGTTATATACTCGCGTTCTGTGGGCAAAATTTTTGTGAGGATATTATTCTAGCCATTGATTGCTGAAGGGCGAATATATGTATGTACACATGGTAAGCATTACAGGATTTCACTACTTCCAAATATAGAGTTCTCCATATGCACATTTACTTCCCTAATGTATGGTTAGATGAAACCAATAGTGTGGTGCATGTTTCTACATCATGAAAATGAGGAAACTAACATGGCCATTGATACACACTCATATTTAGTAGTAGTATATAAATTACTGTAAAATAAGGAGAATATCCATATATTCCTATCCGTTTGATTATTCAGGGGTATAAATTGGCTTTAATGACATGATCACAATCGCATGAATTCACTCATTCCAAATATAGAGGATTTACGGCGTCTCTAATACAATGCCATAGTTCTACTCAAATTCTGCTCAACCAGGGATATGCCAATCATCACAAAAAGTTCAAACAGTGTCATGGCATCATCATTAACATGAGAAAGACACAACTTACACACACCGTCCCAGCAATACGTTGTGCCATCTACTTTGTCGATCGCGTAGATGATGCCATTGTGTTCAATAGCATCACAAAAGTGTGTATCAGCTTTGACGATGATCCACTTCGAGCTAAGTTGTCTCTAGCTAAAGAAGGCACCGGCGTAAAGATAGGCGAGTCCGCGGTCGAACAAGACAATTAGCTTGAAGTCTGCGTAATTCGCATGTCGTGTGGACACTTGGCAGATTACAATCTTTTGCCAAACAAGGTCCATCCAACTGACGTGGTAATCTAGATGACTAGGACCGCGATGGTAAAACTCTATATAATCCAACGGAGGAAGGATAATCTCATGGGAGGTCTGGAAGTTCACGAGCACCAACTTTTTACCGTGTTCTCTGAAGGCAGCCATCCAGTGGGAGTTCATGCCGACCCTGTACATACCTGCCAAGAAGTTTTGGGCGATGGTGATTGGATCGAAGTCGAGGGAAATGATGTACGACGACCCACTACATACCTGCAAGGAAGTTTCGGCTAATGGAGATCGGACTGAAGTTGAGGGGCATCATGTACGCCTCCGTATCATGGTGAGCCAATCTCAAAAGTCCAGATAGCAGCAAACAGGGTGTCTTGAAAAGCTTTGGCCTCACTTCAATGATGTCCATGTGCATGCCCCTAGAGCATCAAGCCAGCCGCAAGGCACTCAACATATCCATACACGAACAACAGAGGTGGAGGACGTCACTGGGGATAATGCTCCAATCGCGGCTTATATGGATCCTGGGCGGTTCGCGTTCGGCCATGGTGGAGTTTGGAAGGTGGGGTTTTGGGGGGCTTGATTTACGGGGGAGAAGGCTGTCAGTGCTGGAGCGGCTAGCGAGGGAATAGTGGTACTAGGGGAGGCGTGCGAGGCGAGGGTATGCGGGGGCACAGTGAGATAATGAAGAGTGACCTCAGGATCTTCGAGGAGACGGAGATGGAGATGGAGTGGTGCTAGGGGAGAGGGAGACGAGGCGAGGCATGCTATACAACGGCGATGACAGTGACTGCGTAGTGCACAAGGTGAGGCTGACTTCGGTATCCCGGACACGCCACCTGGACTGGTGTCACCTTGGGTGCAAGGTCTTGTCACTTCACTGTGAGGACCGGATGAATAATAGTATTTTGACCATCAAGTGTACCACTGTTGTACTACTACTAGTAGGAGTAGTAGGAACATGAGTAGTAATCCCGTGCTAGCATGCCTCTGGGTTCACATCATCCTCCAGGTACCATCTATATTGCGAGCAGAACCAAATTCTCGTTTGCATAGGTCCCACATGTCAGGAGGGGTGCAGAAATAAAAAGGAATCATAAAATGTCTCGCCACGGCGAAAGAGTGACCTCAACTAGCCAGTGGCACATGTTGCGCTGGAAGGATCGGCACGTACAGGGACAGGCCCCACTCTTCAGCCTACCTGCATAGCATATTTATTTAGTCTACCTAGCCGTCTAATCAACTTCCTGTAGGCCACTTCTACCATTTACTTGTCCATCAGGAACCGATTTTCCTCGGCTTCTTCACTACTCCTTAATCTTCATTTGTATCCAAACCACACTGCATTCACATTGTTTTAACCTCTTCACATCCTTCTGGAGTAATTCTAAAGCCGCTATAAATAATCATCTTCTTCAGTTAGACTAGCCATCTAATAATAATTCTCCAAACCATAGCCCTCCGGTCCAGCGGTTCCAAATGGCGAAAGAGCTGGAGATGCAGGTTGTTAGCATCCAACATGTCCTCGTTGAAGGCTCGTTGAGCATAGTTTCCACAGTCACCGACAACCCAAGGGTTGTTCGGAAGTGTATCAACAATGTATCCAACTCCCTCCAAAAGGTGGAGATGAATGTCATCTGTCTCGACGCAGAGTACACGGAGCGTGCCACTTGGAATATCCAACGCGCCGCCGTCCTTCAGCTGTGCGTCGAAGATGATGTTTTGGTGTAACACATGATACACGCACCCTACATACCAGGTGAGCTTCACAATTTCTTGTCTCGGGAGGACATATACTTCTGTGGGGCAGCCATCGCAGGGGACAAACAGAAGTTGGAGCCGTACAACCTTGATTTGAAAAGCATCGCTGACCTACAAACCAGAATAAAAATTCATGTAGAAGATTGTGATAAACCAACACCATCCCTATTCAACGTAGCAAATTAGGTGCTAGGAACAAATCTTCAGAAGGGTGACGAGACGCTGGCATTAAGGTCATCTGGATGGGAGAATTATCCCTTGACGTACGAGTGGATAAAATCTGCTGCCCTCGATGCCCGTGTGAGTTTTGAGATAGCTGCAAGGTCCAAAGAGCTTGTTGCGAAGCCGTCTCCCACAGAAAATGAGAACAAGAAGAAGAAGAAGAAGAAGAAGAAAAAGAAGAAGAAGAAGAAGAAGAAGAAGAAGATGCTGCACCAGCAGCAGGGCATTATGGATGGGTGAACTATTTCCTCTCTTGTAAAAAAAATATTCCCTCTCTATGTATATTGATATAGATGGACTATTTCGATGGTGTGCATGTCTTTGGAACAAGTAGTAGCATGGGTCTGCTTGACTATAAGGAACTATTTATTTGCCTAGCTTTCTATACTACTCCTTCCAGTGATCGGTATGCAATGCATGTGTCCGTAGACATGACAGCTTGTCCATGGAAGTTCAACTACGGCGACCATCACGTTTCATCCACTGCCACTCGCGATTACCATGACGTCATTCTAACCAACGGCACCACGTCCCCCGACGTGCGCCTCACCCCTCTCGGCCGCACCGCCCCTCTGCCTTTGTGTGCATGAAATGTGGGCCACCTTAAATGCGGCGAGCATCAAGTTTCTACCACAGCCACACGTGATTCGCACAACGCCGCACGAACCCATGACACCACACGTCCCGCACCATCTAATTTTCATCCAGCGGCTATGACATATTTCGTCCCGGGCATCAATCCTCAGCTAGAGTACTTATGCACTACACATAGTACCCGTCGGTGTGGCCATCTACGCCTCGTAACGCCCCGACGCCCAGCTGTGGCACCCTCACCACGGCCACGCCACCACCGGCTGGTTCATCTCGAACGAGTGAGTCGCCAACCACACCACCACCATGAGAATGACATGTGGGCCAGCCACATTTAAGGACGGCATGTCATTGACTCATAGGCCGGGCACTAAGCCACTGAAGTTCGGTCCCGTGGGCCCCGATAGGGGAATGTAACTCCTGCGGCAGGCATTGTGGTGCTCCCGCAGTACGAGCTCGTGCCAAACCCGGAATTTGTTTCTTACTACTACCAACTAGTAGTGAGGTACACGTGCATTGCACGCATGATATTCTGGTGGTTTGTGCATTATGCTTCTGCATGTGGAGTCTTCTAGATTCTATATGAGACAGGATCTAGTGGAATGTAGATGATATCCAACAGCCAGTAGTGCTCGGATTTTCCATCTTTGTGCCGTCGGATTGGCTTGATCCAACGACCAACTTTCAAAGTTATGGTTCGGTTTGCAGCCTAAGGTTGCCATGCCTAAGCTTAGGCATGTCACAAGTGTGTTTGGTTGCGTTCTCGTCTCAGCATAGTTGTTCCCTCTTCATGCATGCTCAACTCAACACCCCTCTTCATGTATGCTCTCTTCATGCATGCTTCTAGTGTATTTGTGCTAATCTAGTGTGGACTCATGCACCCTCCATACACTCTACCAAACACCCAAAAATGGGTCGAGAAGGGAAGTCTTGGGATCATGCACCATTTATACACCCTACCAAACACACCAGGCATGTGTATGGTTCATTGCTACACTTGTGGCTTGCCACACTTATCTAGCTACATGGTCCACATGTCATAGACTCATCTTCTTTCCAAATCTTGCCACACTTGTGGTGGCCATTTTGTTAGCCACATTTTTTGTGGCAGACACACTTTGCCTAAGATTAGTTGTGGCAAAGTCAGTCATGAATGAAGTTCAACCATGTAGTCTTCTAGATTATACATGTGGCTGAATCTGTTGGAATGTAGATGATATCCGACGGCTAGTAGTGCTCGGATTTGCCATCTTCGTACTATCGGATTGGCTTCATCCAATGACCAACTTTCAAAGTTATTCACAAACTATATAGGGGTATAGATATAGATGTGCCTGCCCGTAGCAATGGATCCAAAGTATATCTGTTTAGTGGAGTGCACTCTAAACACATTATCTATTTATTTTTCTCTAACCTTTCGTAGCCATGCAACCAAGCCACATAAGCTTCATGGGTGCCCCCCACATCATATTATTCATACTACATTGATAGAAAAAAAGATAGATCACCCAAAACAAGATCTTCCCGTTTTTTGTTCCTACGATGTTGTGTCGTGCACGTACCTACTAGTTGTATAGTGGTAGTACTAGTTGTATAGTGCAATCTTGGTACTAGTAGGAGTAGAGTAGTACGGAATGCTCCTACTCTATCAACGAGCCCCATCTGAAACCAAATTTATTGGCTTCCGTGATACAACTAGATCTTCCCCTTGTTTCTGTTTTCTAACCCGGCGGCGGGCGGGGTGCGGTTTGCCAATAGTCGGTTTGTTCAACGGCGGTCCCACATGAAAGTGAAAATGCTAGGCAACACGCCTTCCCTAAGCTATGTGTCGTGCCGGAAGGGCCGTGCAGTACTCCCGATTCCCGAGCATGTGCGGGGGGAGTGCTACGCGAACGTGGCAGGCCTTTTCCTTTTACTATCAATGTGCCTGTGCGTTGCGACGGATCCAAAGTAGTAGAATAGTAGTACTTGTTCACAAACTTGAAAGAAATCACTCTTGTTTTATTATACTCCTAATATATTACTCCCTCATTCCTAAATATTTGACTTTTTAGAGATTTCAAATGGACTATCACATACGGATTATATAGACATATTTTCAAGTGTAGATTCACTCATTTTGCTCCGTATGTAGTCACTTATTGAAATCTCTAGAAAGACAAATATTTAGGAACGGAGGGAGTACTTTTCACTCAAAATATATATCTTAGGCTGTTTTGATGATGTGAGGGAGGGATGTGGTTGCTTTCAAGATAATAAGGGGTTTTCTGCAAATTGGAGCAGAGAAGTGGGCTATTGTTGCAAAAATGCCACAACTTACCTCACAGCCGTTAGATGCAGATCGAATGGTCAGATACGATGGATGGCAGACACACCACCATCACCAACTTAGTCTTTTATAGGATTAGGAGTAGCGAAACATGTATAAATTGTAACATTTTGGTTCTGCTCCTTGGCACGATCGATAGATAGAAATAACAATTGGAAACGCTAGGGCGGGGCTATTTCCGCCAGATAAGCAAGGTACGTAGTAGCTAGGTTGGCGCATCGTCGGTTTGGTCACACGCGGTCCGACATGTTCTGGTGTTTCTAGCAAGATGCCCGCGCATTGCACGAAGTTGATGGAAAAGGTAAGCACAACTTATAAATTGGCGGATGGAGTACTAGTTACAGTGATGCATGTAATTAAGCAAAGGGATCGCACATGTCGGTATTGACTGGAACGAGAATGCAACAACACAATAGGAATTAAGGCCACGATGATGATGTAATCGCGGTGGTGGTTACAGAAGGCAAGCAGAAAGATGCATCCATCAATGTACGACCTCCTCCTCCTCAACTTAGTGCACCGGGCCATCGACCGGTGGCTACGGAGCGGCGGCTTTTGTGGAGAGATCGAGGTGCTTCTCAGCAAAGGCATCTAAGTCTTCCAGTCGGTTGAGGAAGGCCAACGTCGTAGCGTCCTCACTGGCCTTGTAGATACCTACGTACACGATTTGATCATACATGTGGATGTGTAGGTCGATGAATTCTTGCAGGACGAGGCGCCTCGCGGCGAGCGCGACCTCCAGGTGGACATTCTTCATGGCGTCGGCGGGCAGTCGCAGGGCCACCAGTGCTTGAAAGAGGTTCCGGCCATGGAGGCCGATTAGGGTGGCAGGAAATGAGGAGCCCGGGTGCGCGGGTTGGAGGAGGATGGCGATGTCGTCTGCGAGCTTCTTGAGGATGGTGAACTTGTTGGTGGTGGCAACGATCATCTGGTCCAACTGACAGTCGTAGTTGGCGTCGACGGCGGCCATCCACCAGCCGGTCTCCAACACCGTCTGGAGACGATCCTTGGCGCCATGCCGCAGGCCGACGTCGTGGACCATCTGGCACAGCCGCTGGCCACTCACGTGCATCGCCGCCATGGGTCTGGAGTAAGCTCTTTTGCGCTTAGTGTAGGTGCTTAGGCAAATGCTTAGGTGCGTACGATGTGGTAGATGCATTGGAATGGAGGGGCGCCTTTATATGAGGGCAAACTGCGTTGCATTCACATCGTGCAGCCTCTTTTCTCGGTCCTCCTCCCATTACTTCCCTCGTGCATTAATTGCAGGAGGATGCATTGGTCGTTCAATATTTCGGGAACCGCTACTCCCTCCCTCGTCTGGATTAAAGCCGTATCGGGAACTGCACCACCCGCTGTCAAATCGAATAGTACTACGCCGCCCGCTGCACGCCCGGCTGAACATGCCTCCTCGCCTCCATCAAACCCCTCTGCTAAACCCGCATGCAAACCGAGAAACCTACTCCGGCCACACGTCCGTTCATGAGTGGGCCGGAATTAAACACAACACCGGCCAAGCTCCTCCCATCTGCCCTCAGTTTAAACGAGGCCAGACGCCGGCCAAGCTCCTACCGTCCACCCTCTATTTACACGAGGCCAAACAGATAGTGGGCAAGAATCGCATCCCTCCGTCGCTCCCCCATCTCCTCCTTCAGCATTTTCTCCACTCTTCTGATGACTTCCGAGGAGCCATTCTCCGGCATATTACCTGGCTAGGTGGCCCGCCGAGCCCTCCGGATACGGGCGAGGCCGCTCGGTGCTTCACCAACCTCGCTTGGCCCGACGGATCCAGTTGCCGCCCCAAGCAGGCGCGTGTTCAGAAACTCGCCGCTCCAGTTCAGCTCGATGAGGAGAGGCGAGTTGCTCCACGCCGGCACGACGGCGAGCACACCGGTACGGGCGTCGTCGCTGCTGCATCATACCGCGTCACCAGTGTATATGGTGCCGCGCCTCCCGTGTCTGTGGGCGCGCCTCCCGTGCCTACGGCAGCGCCATGCAGGTAGAGACAGAAGCCGGGTGCGTGGAGAGCGACGAGTCATTGGCCAGCTTCTCCGTGTCCGCCGCCATCATCGACGAGAAGTAGAACACAGGAGGCCGCTACCACTTGGGTCCCATGAAGGCCACGGCCGAGGTGATGATTGTGCATTCAGGTGGTTTCTTTGCTTCTTCGTCTCTTCCGAGGACCTTTGTCGACCCTGCAAAGTGTCTGCCAGACATGAGGAAGACAAAGGGATCCCCAGGCGGGCCATTTAGATTATGTACTACCTCTCTAGCTGGCGGGAAATTATTGTTCTAAGAATGGATAAATTGTATGTATCTATAACTAAAATAAGTCTAGATACTTCCATTTCTAGTACAAGTATTTCTGGATGGAGGGAGTATTAATTATACCAAGAGAGCCGGGTTGGCACCGCTTAGTTCATGTAAATGTAATGAAATCCATCATGTTTATATGAAGATCCGGGTTTTTTATACGAAATCCTTCATGCTTATATGAAATCAGTCCGTGTTTGCACGGATTTCATCATGTTGGTTAGAGTTGTGAAGATGTATGCCGCAGGCGTTTGATGTCCTCCTCCACGGAAGGAAGCGGGAGGAAATTTGCCGCGGCCATTGGAGATGCTCTTATGGTTGAAATAATAGAGTGACATCCAATCCATTTGAGTTAATTGCGTGTATGATTGTCCCTCTATAAAAAGTTAATTGCATGTACAGTGTACACGTGACTTGCAGGGTGGCTACAGCTTCGTACAGAAAGTTAAAAAGAAACAAGTCCATCCTTAATCTTGTATTCTAAGTACTCTATGGGTTCCACTGTCAGTAAAGTAGCGAAAGAAGTATATATTAAATAAGTAATATATAATATAAAAATATAAAGTTAAAGATAGAATTCAAACTTATGTCATCGCGTTGCGAGCATCCGGCGTTAACCAGTCCAACACATTTTTGTTGTAGACCATGCTGGAGATATATCTCCATGTCTACTCTTATACTCCATCCGTTCCTAAATATTTGTCTCCACATTTTTGTTAAAGATAGATTTCAAATGGACTACCACATACGGATGTGTATGTAGACATATTTTAGAGTCTGGATTCACTCATTTTGCTCCATATGTAGTCACTTGCTGAAATCTCTAAAAAGACAAATATTTAGGAACAGATGGAGTTGAAAACAGAGTTGGTGATGATGGTGTGCGTGCCATCCTACAATATAGGCCGTCGGATTTATATCTAACGGATAGGACGAAAACTATGGCAATTTTGCAAAAATATACCCACACCCCTCTCCACGTTCGCAAATAAGGCCTTACCTCGTTCATCCTTTTCTCTCACAAGATAAACTACTCATACAAATGCATCTTGATGTTGCGTGCAACGCACGGGCATCTAGCTAGTTTCTTTTAAAATAGTTACTTCGATAATTGGGTTGAAGTGATATATTTTATGTCTGCCCCAAATGATTTCACATTCACTAGTAGTAATAAAGAAAAGGTTGCCTTGTTAATTAACAGAAAACGGGGTGAAAACTGTCACATGAGGCCGGTAAAAATGAGGCACACTGGGTTCAGCGTCATCGTCACTACAGCTGTTCGCGCGCGAGAAGTCTACATATCGAGGGGGCTACTGAGCGAGGCACAGAGACACAATGTTCGAGAGAGAAACTAATTGACAGATTACGATCAGATCGAGTTGTCACCCTTCTGTTGTCTTTGTTGGGGTGGGGGGAGAGGGAGGGAGAGAAAGACGTATCGTGAGTGTGCGCGGTAAGCACAGAGGCACAACTAGCGAGTGTGTGTGTATGTGTGTGTGTGTGCGTGTGTGTGTGTGTTTGAAAGAGGAGTAGATCGATTACTATCAAGATCGAGGTGCCGCCCTACTCCTTCGGTGTCGGGTAGTGTGTGT
>LR738710.1:348416292-348437963 GCA_902687465.1 Secale cereale
CCCCCCCGACCGCCCCACCGATGCCCGGGTCGACGGCCTCTGATCCTATTCGCCGACACCTTCCTCAACCCTACCGGAGCCGCTTCGCCAACACCATCGTCAACCCCACCGGAGTAGCTTCGCATATACCATTTTCAACCCTGCCGGGGCCGCTTTGCCTACAGACAAGTCCTGGGCCTCAGATCCACTTCCTCTCACCCTCATCCAACCTACCGGAGCAGCTTCTGATGCCCCGTCCACGGCCGCAGATCCGCATTGTCGACACCATCCTTAACCCAACCATCGGAGCAGCTTCACCTACACCCTCATCGACGGCCACAGATCTTCTTCGCCCACACCGTAGTCCACCCTACCGGAGCCGCGCCGCAAACACCCTACTCTACTGTTCTATATCTCCTTACCGGACCCCGACAGCCAGCGCAGCGTCATCACCCTTGACGTTTCTAACCTGATTCCCACCGTATGGCAAGATGCCAAGCACCCGCCACGGCCTAGGTACTTGTCACCTTTAAACCCGTCCAGCATCACCTTCCCGATGTATTTCAAATATACTAACAGGTCATTGTTACCTGTTATATAGCTGGCAAAAACTACAAGGACGATGTTTCTTCTGGATCTAAGAGCTTGGCCAACCAAGATCCTGGACCGAGGCATTGCTATGATCTTGTAAGCGTGTCTCTCTCTATTGTATTGTTCTGTGCCTGCGAGCGTGCTTTGCTATGATTTTCGACCAGTAATCCCTTTGTGCAGCAATGATTTATACTACTGGCTGCTAAATTAGATATGTAGATGTCATACATGATACGACCTCGTAGCTCCATTCCTAAATATAAGTCTTTCTAGAGATTCCACTATAGGCTACATACAGAGAAAAATGAGTGAATCTACACTCGAAAATCCATCTATATACATCTGTATGTGGTCCATACTGGAATCTCTACATAGACATATATTTAGGAACAGAGGTAGTACATTACACAAAATCTTAGGTGGCATGTAGGAATTCCAGTACACTACATTAGGCTCCCTTAGAGTGCCTGCTAGTCCGGCACACAGAGTCATGGCTAGTTTATGCTACGCACATAATCATTAATTGGTGGTTTAAATATGCACAAGGGATATGCAATGTATTATCATGTAGAGATGTCTGAAATTAGCCATGTCAACTTGCATATAGGGTTACACAATGAAAAAGTGCAAGATGTATGTGGCAATTTCATGGAACATCGTAAAAAAAGGAAAGCCAGTAGTGAGCCTATACAATGTGCTATGGTACGTCACTCCTCCATTGCAATCATCGTGAAATGTTATTTGTATGTCAGTTCTATTGGCCAAGTTTCTTAGGGGCAATTATTACGAGTTGTCCTAAGAAAATAAGCACCTATGAATATAAGCTCCATGTAATAAGCCAACCAGTTCTATTCATTGCGTTTTCAGCTTATCTTTGGTATGATCAGTGAAAAGTATAGATTGCATTATATTTTTCATTTTGATGTCCATATGAAATTCATTAGACTTGCAAACATCACAAATTGAACCCAGTGCAGTGATTAATATGATAGGAAAACAGACCATCACTATTTGCTCAAAGTGCAAGAGATGCGGCATGTTTCATTATGTGGTGTTGTTTTGTTATAATCTCATCCTTTTGTGTTCACAGACTGGAAAGTATGCATATTTATCTTCCAAGGAGATGAGTAACTAGTTTGTGTCACCTTGCAGATTGGGTGCAATGAAGATAAGATTGAGGATTTCCAAGTACAAGATGTTAGGAAGGAGCCTTGCAAGAGAAGTAGGAGCTGCGCCGAGCCTCTTCAACCTGTTAAGGTAAGTCACTGTATCCAACTCAACAGTTCAATTCCTTGTTTGTTTCAGGCATAGTTAATTCGCTCTTTTCAATTGCTTTATTTGTCCTCAGTTAATGAGATGCCCAAAGAATGATGCCTGATGTTGGGTACTTGTATAACTATTAGATGACATAATTAAAGGAATTACCATTTAATTACTCTACCAAAGTGTGCCTGAAGCTTTGAAGTCTATTAACCAATTATTATTGAATGAGGCTCACAATCTAGTTTATACTAGGCTAATGATTGCATAGTTTTGCTTGCTGTAGTATGTTTCTATGAAATCCTCTGTTGTTCATTATGCTACCTAATACTTTAATTGAGCTATATAATGGCCAACTGCTTGCTTACTTCTACGCAACGTGCTTTCTAAATTTGTAACTTGTCTGCGTTTTGGATTGGGCCCCAACATCATGCTCCTCTAGTGAGCTAAGAGAGATTTCTGTATGCAGGCTACACATACTACCTTTTTTATAATTTTTAAAATATCACCTGCTTATGCTTCACGACGTGTAACATTATTGTTAGTCCTATTTTGCCATGTACAAAATAGTCTGTCTTGCTCGCTTCACTGTTGTAACTATATTTTTGCCCTAGTCATGTTTACTTACAGAAACATTTCAGGATGAAGTGACATCAATACAAAGATCTGCGAGCAGTGCGGCATGGCCGTTACCGAATGATTATGGATTGGAATTGGAATGTGCTGATGTTCTCGAGCATCAACTAGAGGTGGCAAGACAATGTGTACATGATTCCAAACGTACAATCAACAAGTTGAGACTAGACATGCAGGTATTAGATGTAGGAGTCAAAAAAAATGAAACAAGACACTAAGGTAACAATGAAGGAATTGGAGATTTTGCATACTAAAATTTGTGCTATCTAAATCCGGCCAGTCCTATTTTCTAAAGAGATTATAGTTCAAATTGTAAGTTATGTTGATGCGCGTCCATGATGTATGAGCTATATTTTCCCAGTGTATGTAATTTGTTGTTTGTGTATGCTTTATTATCACTGGTGCCGAACTATAATGCCCAGTGGGTATAATCGGCTGTAATTTCTTTATTGCATAGTGTAGGATTATTCAACGTTTCTATGCCTTAGTCTCTTTATTGTATAGTGTATGTTTTTAGAGGTGATAGTATAGAGTAGAATAATTCTTTGAATATGCTATATCGTTCAAATGGGGGAACTCCCGCACACGTTGTAGTCACCATGGCCCTCCATGGGCCATCTATGGGAAGGAAGATCCATGGCCTTCTACGACTGTCGGATTCATGGTCCTTCTATGGGCTATCGGATCCGTGGGCCTTCTATCGGCTGTCGGATCTATGAGCCTTCTATTGGCCAGTGGATCCATGGGCCTTCTATGGGCCATCGGATCAATGGACCTTCTATTGGCCGTCGGGTTAGTGGGCCTTCTACGTACCGTAGGATCCACGGGCCTTGTACGGGCCGTCTCATCTATGGGCATTGTACATGACGTATAAAGGGCCATAAACGGGCTAGAGTGGAAATCCTATGTTTTATGGGCTGACCATAACGGGCCGTTAATAGGCCGTATTTGATGATGCTATGAAAATGGCCCAACAGATTAACGGGCCACAAATAGGCCGACTGTATCCAGGGGCCGAATTTGGCCCACAAGCAGAAAAGGCCAGTAACGGGCCGTAAGTAACCGAATGATGGAAATGAGCCCAAGAATAAATGGGCCCTAAAAAGGCCGAAAGGTAACACAGACTGGAAACTACCCAATGGAATAATGGGCCGATAATTGGTATAAAGTTTTACACTGTTCATTACGGGCCGGTTTCACCACGGGCTATTAATGGGCCAAGAGTTACAAAGGGACTCATATGGGCCGAAATACATCATGGGCCATACATGGGCCGGAAGTTAAAACGGGTTGGAATTATATTGGACGGCCCAGATGATGCTACTGGGCCTAATTCAGATAGGCCGTAAATGGGCCGTGGGTTAGCGGGCTCTAAATGGGCTATATGCGAACAAGCCGTTAACAGGCTTGCCATGGGCCAGCCCGCCACCTTTTTACCAAGTTAAATGGGCAGGCCTTTTCACAGGAATGGTCCTCTGTTGGGCCGTGCCACGTGTCGACGTATCATAAGCGCTTTGGGTCCAATGAGTGGATGACATCTATCCCAACGGTGAGCCGACACGTGTTTCCTCCAGCCAATGATGATTTTACACGTGGAAAATCCCCATTGGTTGGGGCTATTAACGGGTTATCAGATCCAAAACTGGACCCAGTAGCTTAACGGCGACCCGTTACGGTGGATGCCATGTGTCGGTCACCCTTGACGAAAGCACTTCTGTGACGCGCGATTTATTGTCATGGAAGTGGACACTTCCATGATGATAATTTTGGTAATGTCATGGAACAATTATACGACAGCACAATTATGACTATGTTGATTCTGTCATAAATTAGTCATGGATGTACATGCATGACAGAAAACGTGACCTACTGTGGCAGATAAGATGGTTGGAACTTTTCCAAGATCTTTGATGTAGGTCGGCCAGTGTTGATGCTTTGGCTGACACACCTAGCCGGAAGATCTATTCTTGTTGTATCTTGATTGAGCAATTTAACCATCTTCACCATAATGATTTGGTATGACTTATTATAGAAGTTAATTCCTTATGGATTCTTTTTGTCCCTGAAGTCCGACAAATACTTGATGGCCATGTTAATGATTTTAATTATGATCGTGGTGAATAGAATATCAAGGAGAACATTAGAAGTGGAGTGCTAAATTTCTCTCGGTCGATCATCCAGATTTGGTTCCCTTAGCATTGCTATGGTAAAATCTGAGAAAGTGTTGTCTTCCTTTGCATTTGCATCCTCCGTCACTACTCATCAAGGTAGTATGATGTGTTGCCAGGATCCTTGGCACGGATGTTGGCAAAATTCTGATGAGTATCGAAATGCTCAAGTTCTTGAAAGCACGCTGACACTAGGTTATATATTCGGTATCATTTCGAATGTGCCTTCCATTTGCTGATAGCTCTATAACCATAGTTTCCATCCCGATCCGACTATACCATTCTTTCGAATTCCTTCAAATGATCAATTGTGAATCGCCTCACGCTGGTATCAAGAGTTCCAATGAGCTATGTATCAAAAGTAATTCTTTTTGCCACTTAAGGGAATAATTATACGTGTCACCCCCTCATGGTGCTCCGTTATGGTATGAAGATCAATTATCTCCCCGCTACTTTGAAACCCATGCACCAGTACTTAAGCGTGGAATTGTTGCCTACCAAATTGAACCTTCGTCGTCTTTTATTTTGCTTCCCTCACAATGTATGTTTGTGTCTCAGCTCGAGAGATGTTCTTACATCTCGCTTCGTGGGTTGATCTTCAATTGCTCAATCTTCAAGAAGATCGATTCCTGTAGAGTTTCTTTCCGTCGTCATCATGTTGGATAATATCGCGAAAGCAAGGACATCAAGATCAATATGAAGCAATGAATAAACATCTTTGAGAAGGGCAGTTGGATCATGAATATTGTCTTAGCTTTGTGTTCCCTTTGTCTTCTTACCTCACGTCTTGAATCTCGGTACGAGCTTCTTGTTTAGTGGGGGGTGAGATGACACATCACTAGAAATTGATTGTAATTAGTTGCATCAGAAGCATCCATGCATCACCTTAAATTCAAGAAATTTGAATTGAGGAAAAATCCAAAGCTTCAAAATTTCATCAAAGGGCAAGAACCATGAACACTGTATTCAATGAACCCCAAAATGACCTTCATTGATGTTTGATAATTTTGGCAAGGGTTTTAAGCCCAACCAAAAATGATGAGATTTTTAAGGAATACTTTGGGCACTGAATTTAAATCATATCATATTTGAATTTGATGTTAAATTCATATATCATAGAATATAATTTCAAAAGGTTATGAAATAAATTATGTGCATTTTGCTAGGTCCATAACTCCAACATAAAATATTTCAGAAGTTTTGGCATTGTTTTGAACTCTTTTTGAATTTGAAAATAGTGGCAATATTTAAATAAAAACATAAAATAGAAAAGACAAGAAGAAAGCGTAACTCTGTGGCATGTTACTACAGCATCCGGTCCAACTGGGCAAAGCGATCCCGGCCCACCAAGGGCACCGTTGTCTTCTTCTTCTTGCTAGGAGGAGAAGCAGCTGTGTGTCCAATGCAGCCGAGCCGCGACCAGCTCCTTCCTGCCTACTTCCTCCTCGAGCCTTACCAAAGCACCACAGAGATGCCTCAACCTGCCCTCTGCCATTCCCCTGCTTCCTCTCCTGCCGTGGCTGAAAACTACCATGGCCGCCGCTCGTCGCACGCGTAGCCACCGCCTCTACCACGCCGCAGGACCGTATCAAAAAGCTCCGCCCCGACGCACTCGTCCTACCTACCGAAGACCAAGACTCCAGAAGCCCTGCATCCCCGTCCATGCCATCATCCTCGTCATCTGCATCCGATGACCGCTGTCGTTCATTCACTTCTGTAGAAGCCTACCCGAGCACACCGAGCATCTCTCTGAGACCGCTGTGAGCTCCTCTGTCGTTCACCCTTTCCCCCATCGTCGCGCTTGTCCTCTAGCTAGGATCCCCGCCGCCCCGTGAGCCTCCCACCACCTTGGCTTCTCGCCGACATGGCCATGGCACCTAGAGCTCCCATCCGATCACACGGACGAGCTCCTGGGGCCTCTAGGAAGCTGTAGAGTCCCTTACCACGTGCTGTTGTGCCCTATAGTTGTGTTGCCATCAACGCCGTAGCTACACCGCCGCCACGAGCTCGCTGCCGTCGAGCTCCAGCCACGTCACAGCCTCCCGCTACTTCCCAAAGATGCGCGCGAGCGCCACCTCTTGAATGCGCCCACGCGCGTGCCAGAGCATCGCTGGACAGCGATTTCCAAAGACCTCTACCGTGGTTTTTGGTCACCGACGGCTAATCGCTGGCGCAGCCTTCATGGCACCATCATTAGCACTAATAAAGGGGATAGTTAACCCCCTATGACACTAACAGTCGGCCTCAGACTCTTAACTAACCACATGATTAATTCATGTTTAGTCTTAACTTAATCCCGGTGGCCCCACGTGTCAGGTTTGACACTCGTCTTCATAGTTGACTCGCTGACGTAGTGCTGACCTCATGCTGATGCAGTGATCATTTTCTAGATTATTTCTAATTCAGATATGATTTGGAAATTCTATAAAATTATGTAAACTTCTAAAAATCACAAAATTCAACCGCGGCTTAGAATGAAATAATATATAAATACAAAATTATCAAAAAAATATAGTCTATCAATTCAAGCTACTTTCATGCATGTTTGACGAACTTATACCTATTGCTTAAGTAAAAAACACTAATTTGCATTTAAAATGCTTAATATGGTAGTTTCATTTGAATGCTTGGTTCAAATGGACCTCATTTAAAGTGTTGCTAGATGCATTAGCACACTCCACAACATATTGCCATTTCACATTCATGCATCATATTGTTCCATTGCAACTAGTGTGTTCCTTCTCTGTTTGCTGGTGTTGTTCCCTCTCAGTGGGCGTTGTGATCGTTGACACCGATTAAGGGATATACTATCCTCTGAAGTGCCAGGCAAACACCCCCCCTTTGAGAATTCCGATACAATCACACTATCTCGCTCCTACTTACTGCACTAGATCAACAACAATTCAACTGTTAGATGTTGCGGTAGTTGAACCCATTCCTCTTCATGACCTATCTTTTCCATAATATATAGTTGAAACCCACTAGCATGAGTAGGATTTGCTTGAGCCATGATGTGCATACTCATTCATGCTTGCTTATTTATGCCTGCTATGCTTAGAGTTATGTCAGGTCCGATTCATCTGGGATGGATTGGAGTGCAGATGAACATGTCCTACTGTTGAGAAGACTGTTACTACCACACATTGGGTTCCTCTAACTCAACCCCTCTCGACTTATTAACCACCTTGTCCTCTGTCCAGGAGTTGCAACTAGTTTCTGGTGTTTGTAAGTTGTGTTAGTAGTCTACCAAGTGGCACCCGGTATAGGTGGACTTGGGATAGACTAGGCACTATGGCACGATGTAGCAAGTGGCACCCGGATGGTGGGCTTGGGAACCCTGCTCACATCATTTTGGGCCATAGTGGAATCCTCGGCCGGACTTCCTTGCGGATGGATCTCAAATTGGTGATAAACCTAGACTAGAGACTTGTGTGGTTAGTTAGGTCGTGGCCGACACCCTCTCTGGGCTTCCGCTTGAAGTTTGCCAATTACATGTCATGTAAACATCGATAAGTGGTGAGAGTGTGTGTGAAGAAATACACCCCTGCAGGGTTAATGATCTATTCGAATAGCCACGTCCGCAGATGTGGACTACTTGGAAAGCTTATATGGTTCATACACAACTCAAAGTGGATACACTAAAATGTGCAAGATAAGTGTGAGTGCTATGGATGGCCTTCTCGTAGCGAGACGTGAGAGGATCCATAGTGGTGTATTGATATGGTGAATATGTGGACTCGTGTGCGCGACCTCAAAGAGATTACTTGTAGTCGTACTACAGGAGAGCCACTGAGTCAAAGCTGGCTTGCTACAGTTAAACTCCACTATCCCTTTGTTCATACTAATGAATATGTAGCTAGTTCCGAAGTAAGTCTTGCTGGGTACATTTGTACTCACGTTTGCTTAATAACATTTTTGCATAGGAGACTTCTGCCTCGCTAGTAGTTCCATCGGACTTCGATGAGTAGCTTGTTACCTCAGCTACGATCTTGTACCCTTGGGAGGGTCTTGTAGATAGTCGGGCTTCTCACCCCTTTTCATTTGTAGTTGCCTATACTCAGACATTTTATGCTTCCGTTGCTTGTATGCTCTGTCTGTTGGGTCATGTGACTCCTTCTTGTAATATATTACTATGTTGTATCTTCTGGGACTTTGTCTATATGATGTTGAGTTTTGTTGTGATGCCATGTTGTATAGACATATTGAGCATATTGTGTGTATGTTATTGAAATGCTTGGTATGTGTGGGATCCGACACCTAGTTGTTTATCCTTGGTAGACTATCTTATGGAGAAATGCATCCTAGTGCTTCCACTGAGCCTTGGCAGATTGCTACTGCTCCGGAACACATGGATTGATAGGCACGTGGCCATCCTTGTTCATGTGTCTGTCCCCTTCGGGGAAATGTCACGCGGTGTTTACCCTAGTCCTATTAGCTTGCTACAACCCGGTTACACTCGCTGTTGACCGACACATGCATTGATGTGTTTTATATGCATGTCCCTATAATTTAGAGCCACTTTGGGTTTACGACTAGTCATGTCAGCCCGGGTTCTCTATCATATGGATGCTAGTGACATTATCTTGGCCCAAGTAAGGTTGCAGACGTCGGAATGCCCTGCGTGAGGCCGCAAAGTGATATGATGTGTTACATGGTAGATCGTTGTGACTTAGGATCGGAGTCCCAATAGTTTTGGTATCAGAGCCTGACTGCTGTAACAGTCCAAAATTTTTGGATTTTGTTTTCATCAAATTCTTTGGTCTTTTGGAAGGAGGATATTTGAATCCTTCTTAAAACCCCTCCTTCTCAAAAAATTTATGACGAAAGATTTCCATGTCCTTATCAACTTTGATTTCTGGTCTTGAGGGTTTTCACCTTGTGTTGGCTCAACACAATTTTTTTTCAAAATAGTTTTGACAATTTCTTTTTTATGAAAAGTCTTCCTATAAAACCTTGGGCTTATTCTTTCCCATTCAAACTTTTCTTTTGCCATGACACCCAATGAAGATATTTCTTCCCAAAACCTTCATTCTCACCTTGGGCAAGTCTAACATCAATTCCAGTAGGTTTCAACGTCCTTTACATTTTTTCTTCTAATTAGTATTACCCAAAAATATTTTCTGTCATTTAAATTGAGCCTTGGTGATTTACAAATGAACTGCTAGTTTCCTTTTGAGTTTTGCTTCCAACCAAACTCCCCTGACTAGTCCTTAGTATCCTCAACCTAGATGTAAGGCCCCCGGACACACCCGCCGGTGGTCGTTACTCCTGGCGGGATCTAGACTGGCCTCACATATCAATACTAGTCTTTTCTGCGCACTTTGTCCTCACTCGTGTGCACCCGGGAGCAACTTCCCGGTCGGTCACCCATCCTGAAACTACTCCAAGCTGAGCAAGCTTAACTTTGGAGTTCTATCCGAATGGGCTCCCGGAAAAGAAGGAATTCCTTATTTATATGAGTAGTCTATCATCCCTAATAAGCCAGGCCATCACATACAACCCCACTCAGAGGAACCGACGTCCTCGTCGGGCCACAGGAACGTTCCCTTTTGGCACAACCGTCTGTGCTTCCAGGACAACACATGTGCCATGCCGTGTGCCACGACAGGTCACAAACGTCATGAACAACATGACTGCAAACTGTCCGCAAACATCCGTGTAACCGCGAGGGTCGGCTCTGATACCAACTTGTAATGCCCAGGATGGGACTATACCTCCTACGTGTCGAGGCACGACCTAAAGGTATAATCCCATCCTAGAATCATCTCAAGTTTGGTATCTTTGCACGACTCATGTAAAAGAGGGATTAAATTGCAAAAGGAGATAGTTGGCTTACACTCGCCACTTCACACAGTACAATACATAAACAATACATCATTCAGAACATCACAACCCGACTACGGGCGAAGATCCAAAGAAATATACCAAAACAACATAAAGCCACAGGTCAGGATCGAATCCTAGTAGAAACCACTACTGAATGTCGAAAACGTCACAAGCATACGGCCAAACTCTTCATCGAGCTCCCAGTGAAGAACTGAACCAGCTCCTGCTTCAAACTCGGCTGAACCTGCATCTGGTGTTGTGAAGTAACTATGAGCCACAGAGGACTCAGCAATCCCGTTCCCGGGTAACAAGACTATTTAAGCCTTGGGAGAGATAAGGCTGAAGAAAAGAGTAGTGTCTGCAGCAGCAACTAGCAACTAGCTTACATGATAGAGAGCGAGAAGAGAAAGCCTCGGTCGAGCGATGATCACGAAGTGATCCTAACTAAAGCCGGTCAAACATAACCCCACCGTGTTCAACTCCCGAATCCCTATTCGGAAATTGACAGTCACGGTACACACGCTGGTAGTGTATTAGAACATTGTGTCAAGTTTTCTACAACCAGATATTAACAAGCTCCCATCTATCTCATAATCGCGGGCACGGCTTTCGAAAGTTCATAACCCTGCAGGGGTGTTCCAACTTTACCCATTACAAGCCCACAATTCGCGGAGTCGCAACTCCAAGGTGGGAAGACCCGAGTATTCTCGGAATCCCGTGCTCAAGTTAAACCGAACTAAGGTAAGGCTAATCCAGCAAATCCTCCCGGCATGTCGACACCCTGATAGTAGCCGTGCGTATCTAAGTCTCAGGACACGACCGGATGGGTGATGCTACAGGACCCAATCCTCGAGTTTCCCCGTGGAGGTTCCCGCAGAACCCCCGTTTGGGACCAACACCATCAGCACTGGCCCCCCCTGCTATGTAGAAATTAGGAATCCCCGAGGGAGCGACCCCCTATGCAAATTTAATTAATTAATTAAGTTGTTATTATGAGGCAAATAGTACCAAATGTTGGGACTTGCTGGAAAAGACTTAGCACTTAGCGGTTTATCAAGGGGGTCCCATACACCCCAATCGTGTTAGGAACACATAATCAAGGAACATAACACCGGTTTATACGGTTCCTAACGGCATGAGTGGAACAAAACACCAAGCAAAAGGCTTAGCCTTCCACCCTTGCCAGTATATAGATGATTTCATTTTTAAGCATATATATAGTGTGATATAACCCAACCAGACTTCAACATGAAGCAAACATCTTCGATCTTCACCTGCAACTAACAATGCTATAAGAAGGGCTGAGCGAAGCGTACTTAGCCAAGCAACGGTTTGCATAGGTAGGGTGGTTAAACAGGTTCATGGTTACAAGTAGGAGGCTGACAAGAAAGACATGGGCATCGAGGCAAAACTATAGAGCGGAACTACTAGCAATAGGCAAAGATAGTAATGGTATCCGGGTTCGGTCATCTTGCCTGGGATTCCACAAGGGAGAAGAACGGATCCATGAAGTAGACGGAGCAACACAGATGAGAGAAACCTCACAACTCCAGAACGAAACCGAAGCTAACAAGAGAAGCAACCGGAAAGAAAGAAACAACACGGTAAACATACAAGCATAAACATGGCATGATGCACAAGCAAGCATGATGCATGTCCGGTTTACTTATGCATGGCATGGCAAGGTGCACAAACAAAACTACAAGTTAAGTGGAGATCAATATGCAACGAGTTGCATATTGACGAAACACCACATGTTATTATTTAGTTGACTCTCTTTATTTACAAGACAAGATTAAATGTTTTTAGCATGGCAAGAGGTGAAACATAAAGAAACTACACTATTTAGGCATTTTAAATGAGGCCGGAAATAACAACAACAATTCCGGAAAATCCCCATGAGCATGTTTAGTAATTACGCAAACAACAATTAACATTTATAATGTTGTTAAATGATGCGGATGACATGATCAAGTTTATACAATTATATTAAAGGTTGACAAGAGAGATAAGAAGTATTATCACCGTGGTGGAAAGAAAAAGGTGCCACGGCAACAAATCCGAAAATGATGCCACGGCAACATATCGGTTCCGGTAACTCGTTGAGAGACTGGTGCAACAGGAAAGAGGTGGCGTGAGCGAGTCGAACAAGATGGAGGTGGTGTGATCCCGTTGCCGAGTTCCCACGGGTCGGCGACGAGGCAACCGAGGAACATGACAAAAGATGAAACGGACACGATGCACACACGGGAAACATTTCATACAACACAACAAGCATTCCACGAGTCATCCACGGGGTCGTCTCGTAATACCTTTGAAGCGTGCGTTTCGGGGCGGTTCGAGACGTAGAGGAAGGAGTCGTTCACGTCATAGAGGAAGTAGCCGTTCATGAGGCGGTAGTTGTTCCGTAGAGGTACACGGCGCGTCCATCGTTTTCCGCGGCGACGGTAGAGGAACTAGGGGTACTCGGCGACGGTAGATGTACTCGTTCCGTTCGGTCTTGCCGGTCTCGTCTAGAGTCGTAGTTGTACATGTCGTCGAGGTACTTGAGGGTTCCGATGGCTCCGGCGTGGGTAGTGGCACTTGTCGTTTCGCTGTGTAGGGGTACTTGGCGACGGTAGTCGTTCGGGCATCGAGTTCGTAGATGTACTTGAGGGGTCGGTCTTGTCGGTCTTGGCGAAACCTCACCACTTGTGTACTTGGCGTTCAACGGCGTCGTGGTACTTGGCGAGTAGTGGAACTTGTGTTTCTCCTTGTAGTCGTACACGGTTCTTGCGGCTGCGGTGCACTTGGCGAAAACAGCAACAAACAACAAAAAACACAAGGCCTCGTTCACGTGAGGAGGCTGCTGCCTTGGTGGCGGAACGGTGCTGGAGGTGCTTGGGGCGAAGACGAACGGGGCAGCGCAGAGAGTCGATGCAGGGGCCTCGGTGCTGGAGTCAGCAGAGGCGGGGAGCCGCGGGCCGGTCCTGGAGCAGAGGGAGGCCACGATCTGGCCTGTCGCTGGAGGAGACCGAAGGAAGGGGTGCGCAGGGCCGCTGGAGGCGAGGGCACGCTGGAGGTGCTCGATGCGCGGGAGGACGGGGCGACCAGAGGGAAGGGCGCCGGTGCTCGGAAGGGGCTCGTGCGCGTCGGCCTGCTAGGGGCGACCAGCTCGAGGGGGTACTTGGAGGAGGTCGCGGGGGCGCTCGGCGCGGGGTCCGACCCGGCTGGGTGGCGAGGCGAGGAGGAAGCTCCAGTGCGGAGGAGGAGGGGCGCTCAGCGCGGAGGCCCGGAGGGAGGAAGAAGTGGCGCGGCGCTCGCTCGCCTGGAGGGGAGGTCGGGCCCGACCGGATGGGCGAGGCGAGGCGACGCGGCCACCTGGCGATGCGGGCGCGGAGGGGCTAGGCCTTCCTGGAGAACGAAGAGAGCTTGGGGATGAAAGCCGAGCGTGACGGGCTTCGGCGACGCAGGGAGGACGAGGCAGGGGCGCGGCTGCGCGGCGCGGTGGCCTATGGCGTTCGAAGGCAGGAGGACGAAGGGCCGCTCGAGGCTGCTGTGGTGCTCGCGCCTTGGCCGACGGGCGATGGAGAAAAGAGCGAGATCGCGAGGGAGATGGGAGAGGGCTCGGGGCGAGACGAGAGGGCGAGGGAGATGGGGATCGATGGAACAAGAGGGTGAGCGAGGGGGAAAAGCGGGTGGCGGCGGACAGAGGAAAAAGGGAGAGAGCGAGCGATGGCTGCGGTCGAGCCAGGGAGTTAGGGTTAGGATTGGGCCTTGAGGCCGGCTGGCTAGGGGAAGAGGAGGCCCAAGAGGCTGGTTGGCCTCTTCCTATTTATTTGATTTCTGCAAATAACCAATCCACAGAATATAAGACGGGAAAAGACCAGGGGTTCACGGGAAGAATTTGAAAGAAGTAGCAATACTTCTGGACTCCTGGAATTATGCACCATTTAAATAAAATACTCTGGCATTATTAAGAGATAGAAAAATAATTCAAGTTTGAATTTAGTTCAAACTAGAGCCATTTTTGAATCTGACCAGAGCATATCTGAAAAGGATGAAATTTGGAGGAGGGGCATATGGCATGGTCTAGAATTTTTAGGAAAAGAATGAACATTAATGGAGGTAGCGAAGAACTCACTTGCATGATGAGGTAAAAGAATAAGAGGAAGAAGAAGAAGAAGGATGGGTGTTTCATGGGACATATGCAAGTGTGTTGGGTTAATTCCAACGAATGGAATATTTAATATAGCTCCATAGATATTGAGAGGCTTTTATATGTTTTGAAGAGAAGACATTCTTCCCTCGATTTAAATGGACCGAAGGTCCACACAATTTATTTAGGTTGAGATGCAAAAATTATAATGACATGATGGCATGATGACATGATGCAATGCGAAAATAAATAACACAATTACAAATGAAACACACGGGCAACCCGGAACATCTAGAATCTTCTGGAATCTTCTGGGACATCGGTCTTCGGGCGTCACAACTCTCCCACACTAACAGAGGATCTCGACCCGAGATCCTAGAGATAGCACCGGGTAAAAACGGAAGAGGAAGAGGTAAAACAAAGTTGCTTCTTTGACAGACGAGTGAAACAACGAACCTGAGAGGTTAAACAAGTTGAAAGAAAGAAAGAATGCAACGGAGATGAACGAAGATGAAAACACTCCGTTAGAAAAGAGGAACAAGGAGCATCACGAAAACCTTGAAGGTTGAAAGACATGAACAAGAGCTTACGAACCAAAAGAATATGAAACTGCAATGGTATAGCCAAGGAATAAGAATGACAGAATTTGGGCAGCACTCCGACTGAAAATGGAAGGAATTAACATGAACTTGCCAAGTTTAGATGATACTTGATGAAAACAACAACATATTGCCTCCGAAACAATGGAAAGAAAGGCACAAATGGTAAGAAGGACTCAGACAGCACTCCGGTAGAAAAGAGAGTCAAACTTGGTAAGACGAGAGAACTTGAATGAAGAATACAACGCTCCGGTTAAATGATAAGCAAGGGAAAGAACATGATCTCGATAAAACGAGATGATGGTTTGGAGAGAGCAACATCACAAAGCCTCCGGAACGAACGAATAGATGCAAGATCGTTGGGAAGAAAGAACGGAGAAGAAAATTACAACTTCTCTCAAAATGAATTTAGAAAAAACATCCTTACGAAGAAGGGTTGAACGGAGTTATTGGAAAGATCAACAACAAAAACGAATAAGCTCGATGTGGGCTTATGGAAAAGATCTCAGAATTATGAGGTGACAACCAGCCACTAAGGAGAACAATTTGATTGGATTGATATCAACAAGGAGACGATAAACTTATTCACCGGAATGAAAAATGAAGAACTTGGGTCATTTATAAGCACCATAATAGCAACAATTCTCAAGGAAAGCTTTCAGGTGAAATACAACCCAAGATAACTCCAACAAATAAATTGAATGGTTGGAAAGATCTCCTAAACAAGGAAAATGATGGGTTTAAATATCTCATTCTTGATAACTCGTGAATCATGAAACATGAAGGAATTGTCAAAATGACATAACACCATCTCAAAAGATAAGGGAGAAAGAATTGCACTTGGAAATCAAGATGAAGAATGCTTGAGCTCCAACAAGAATCTTGATGAAGACTTCGAGTATGAATTAAAACATGTTGAACCACCATGGGAACTCCGGTAATGAAAGCATGAAAAGTGAAAGATGAAAAGAATAAGATTCAAGGCCTGCGATGAATTACATGGAGCTTTGGAATGATATAATTGAAATAACTTGGAGCTCCGGAAAACAAGATGAACAACTTAGAACCAAGGATATGATATGATGAACAAGCTCCAGACAAAAGAATTAAATCACCTTGAAGGAATAAGAATAAGAATTATGTTATGCATCTCCTTCACCAATTTAAATTGATGACAACCAAAGAATTTGGCAAAGTACTTATTCTCGTTGGAAAGGATTAAAGAGAGATCTCGGACAAGCTTGGGTAAATCTTCAACGAAGCACCGGTAGGATTATGAAAAGAACAAATGAATTAAAACGATAATAACGGAAGGTTAAACTTGAAAGAACCACCGTAAGAATAGGGAGACGAACGAAGAGGCATCAATGAAGAATATTTGGAGGACGAAGTTGAAAACTGAGAACGAAGAAATATTCTGAAATGATGGCCTTCGGAGGATCACAAAGAAAGAATTCATGAAATGCTTCGGGTGGGTATGAAAATGATTCCTCACAATCGGAACAATAATGAGGAAGGCATGAATCTAGAACCAAGAATCTTGAGAGAACGGGCCAAGATTTAAGAGAAACTCTTCTCCGGTCTCCAAATGTTGAGAATGAAGACGAGAAATGCCATAAGAATTGTTGAGTACTCCGGAATGAAGAATTAAAAGGTTGAAACAATGATGAAAAAGAATTGAACGCGATCTTGGAGAAGGACTGTGACTGATGGAAATCATTCTTACGTCACACTTTGAAAAGAATTCCAAAATAACTCCGGGAAATAGAAGAGTCAGGTAAGATCCTGGAAAAAGACCTGTGGGTTAGGGCCCACTAAAGAAATCACCGTTGAAAAAGATTGCTTAAGAGATATTGCACCGGTTGAATTAAATGGCTTGAATGAGCTAACAATCTCAAAATAACTTGAACGGATTAAGGATGGAATCACGAATCTTCTGAGATATCTTCAACACTCCGGATATGAATAGCAAGAGGAGAATGATTAATTGGTGCACCGGAATAAGAAAGCATTGTGAAAAGAGGAAAAGGATAAGATCACCACCGAAATCTTGAATTACATCCACCGGAAGAATTTGAGAACAAAAGAATGATGAACTTGAAGTTCTTGAGCATCTTCACTATAAATCACCGGATAAGAACATTGAAGGAAAAGAATGAAGAAATATCACATGAATAAAATGGATACTTCATTAGAGACTCTGGCTCCAAGAAGAAAAAGGGTGGGAGGGTGGGGAAACAAAGACAACTTGGGATGAATGAAACAGACAAAACGTCGGATTTCTCATCGGCGTCCGTATGGAATAACTTGAAGAGAAGGCACACCGGTTGAAAAAGAATTTAACATGACCATCTTGATGATCAAAAAGGACTAGCACTCTCACAGAAATATGAGAACACCGATTAGGAAAGGTATGGAATCAACATTTGACATCGAAGCAACTCGAATACCAGAATCAAAACAAAAACAAAGGGTAGATGTTGCAGAAGAATCTTCACAATATCATCCGAACGGAGGATTGAACGAATGAATTCCGCAGGTATATCAACTTGTCGAGAAGCCACTTGGGAGAAGAAAAGGTAAATAAAAAGGAACAAGGATCAGATTGAACAAATACAAGATAGAAGCTTCGTTCGACATATCCGTGTTGAAAGCTCATGGAACGTGTTACAAAATGGTTTTACAATCCCCGGATCAGCATAGCCAAGGACCCTTTAAGATGCAACTCCCGATCAGAACAAGTCCATAAAACCACTTCACTCAATGTAGAACCCCAAACTTCATATCATGCACTCGTTGGAAAAATGCCTAGAACTACTAGATGAACCCACCTATAGATTTCCGAAAGTTTCCAGTTATGCAATCAGGTGTTGGGGATACACGGGAAGCACCGCGCAATCAACTCTAAACCTACATCCAGGTGTATCCATCCTTCAACACATAACCAGTCTTTCTCGGAAACTGTTTACCTCGGACCTTCGAAAAGCATCCACTATAACAAGCTATGGCAATACTCCTGAACTACCTCCCCAGTACTGGGTGATGTCGGGGTTATCTTGCCACTAACCGTATAGGAGAGATTTCGATGTCGGCCGTCTTAAATATTCTAGTACTGCCGCGATGGATTTGTGACGACAACACCTCGGAGCTCAACTCCCCGGGACACTGCCACAACCCCTAATGACAGGAGGCATCGAGAACAATGTTCTCGTCACAAAGACATCGAAACAATCCAAACAATACTCGCGAGATCCTAAAAAAAATTTGGTGCGATTTTTGAGAGTAGAAAAGATAAAAGTAATCGTCAGGAGTCCTCACCAGAGAGAAAGGGGATGAGAAGCAAAGAAATCCTACTCTCCGATATAAATATATAAGACTCAAAATATTTTCAGTGTGTGCCTAGACTCAACCGTCAACGATTCGATCAATCAGTGGGGGCTTCTAGGTCGGAGAAGGCTCTGATACCAACTTGTAAGGCCCCCGGACACACCCGCCGGTGGTCGTTACTCCTGGCGGGATCTAGATTGGCCTCACATATCAATACTAGTCTTTTCTGCGACCTTTGTCCTCACTCGTGTGCACCCGGGAGCAACTTCCCGGTCGGTCACCCATCCTGAAACTACTCCAAGCTGAGCACACTTAACTTTGGAGTTCTATCCGAATGGGCTACCGGAAAAGAAGGAATTCCTTATTTATATGAGTAGTCTATCATCCCTAATAAGCCAGCCCATCACACTAGATCCGTCAAGATCTGCTGGTCCATAGTTCAAAATTTTCAAAATTTTGCTTGCTGCAAGTTTGGACCAGATTTGCCATTTTTTGTGAAATTCATATTTTCTCTCTTCCTAAAAATCTGTAGAAATTCAGGCAGCCTCTAGATGCATCAAGAGACCACCTCACCAAAGATCAGCTCAAGAAAAATTCGGCAAGTGCCCGAATCATATCATCAAACAATTGGTGTGCACTATTTCTGTCGAAATTCAGAAAAAGCTCACTGAAGTTTCAGTCGACAGTGTAGTTTCGTCAGACCGTCGCGTCAATCCCGCCAGTGTTGCATTGGCGCCTTGCTGCACTGCTCCTCTCCCTTATCCCGAGTGCCGCACGCTCGCTTGGCCGGTTGTGGGCGTCGGTGGCGTCATGGCCTGCCTGCGCCGGCGTCTTCCGCGGCGGCAGAGCCACCCGTGGCGGCCAACAGGGGCCACCCTGCAAAGGGACGCCGTTCGGCACCTCCCAAGCCACCTGAGAGCTCCGCGTGGCCGTCTCCTCCCCTGTGCACGCTGCAGCGCCGTCGCCGTGGCCTGAGAGGCGCAGAGCGCGCTCTCTGCCGCCGACGTGCCCGCACGGCCGTTCCGTTGTGAAAGTGTCGTAAACTCCCATGTCTTGCTAAGCTCTGCATCGGGATGGAACCAGTAAACCATCACGTCAATGCCCAAGTACTTAAGCCACCTGTTCGGCCACGGCCTCGCCGTAATCGCTCGCTGGACTTATCCCGTTTGCAGCAACCGCCTCAGGCCGGCTATAAATAGCGGCCCCGCGCTCGCATTCGACCCAACACCGCTCCACCATCTCACCAGACCCCGCCCAGCCACTAGAAGAACCTCGAGGAGCCCTTCTTCCCCAACTCCGGCCGCCCCGATCCCTTCGGGCTCCGGCAGCTCCCTCTCTGGTGAGAGCTCCTCCACCTCCCTAGTCGTGCCAATAGTCTCCTGACACACCTAGACGCCTAACCCCCACTTCAATTTAACCTCCGCAGCTCTCCCCGGCGAGATCCACCACCACCCGAACCGTCGTCCGCCGAAGAGAAGGTCGCCGTTGACGTGGTGCTCGCCGACGTCCAACTCCACCACCCACAGACACGGAAGAGCACCATGAACCCCTAGGTACCACCCATGTCCCCTACCTCGCCGTGGATCGGCGCCGGCGACCACCGCAGCTCTCGGGAGCCGGCGCGCTCTCTTTTTCCGTTCGAAGATTCAAACCTGACGGGTGGGACCCCCTCGTCAGCCTCTCTGTTTTATTCGAATCGTTTTTCTGGAAAAGACCTTCGTGCAAAATACGCTTTCCCTTTTCAGCTGGCGTACTTCATACTGAATCGTTTTCTGTTTTTATAATCAAGCCCCTGGAAACGTTTTGTTTCATTACAGACAAGTCCCTGGACAAAAACCTTAATAACTTTTAAACAAAAGATGATTTTGAGTTGATTCTTTTTCTGTCCTCTTTATCTTGCTGTCTATTTTTTATCATATTTATTTGAAAAATATTTGGGAGAACTTTTATGTGCGCACGGTATTTATGTTAGTATTCGTTTTATTTTATCCGCAGATACCGAAGGAGGTGACGGAGCCGCGAACTTCACCGAGTTAGACTCCGACTACTCCGAACCAGGCAAGCATGTTTGAACCTTTGATATGATGAGTGTTTAGCATGTTGCTTGAGTAGTTTTCTCATGGCATGATTATATAAGCATTTTGTGGATGTTATATATTTCATGCAAGGCAAGCTCCGTGTGAGCTTCGAAAGTTAATGGTGAGCCAACCTGATCATGTGGTGACATAATAGGTTGTAAGCTGGTATTGTTGAAGCATGCCAGTCAACCGTTATCCCCCAGTGTTAACGTGGATCAGGACATGATCCCTTTCGTCTCCCTTTTGGTACTTTCACATGTCTTCTGCAAAGAATATGGTTTAGTCAGTTGCAAACCTCTTTCCTTGTACACACCAAATAGAGGGGCCTGGATGAGGGTTCCATGGCCCTGGATTAAAGCCCGTCATCCGGTTAGGGGGCATGGGTGTTTCCCGTTGGGACCGAGAGGGGGGCACCCCTTAGAGCGCGCGATATAAATTTGATCCCATGTTATTCGAGGTTGTAGCCTCCCCGTCTTAAAGTTTTTCGTGAACGTTGCCTAGGGTGCTTCCGGGTAGCGGGATGTGGAATGGGTGTGTAATGGTTAGTTGTGTTTCTGCTAAAATACCGTAAACGAAACTAGTCCCTTGTGACTACCGAAATCTGTTTGTTGTGATTGAAGATTACAATCATGTCCCTTTTGAGTAGCCATGTCTATGGCCTAGCTCTTTTGAGTAGCCATGTCTATGGCCTAGCGTCAGTGTCCGTATCAGTCTCCGTGATAGACACTTGTGATTTAATATAGCTTTATGAGTGGTAGACCGGCCGAGTGTTAATCTGAACTAGCCAGTTATTTCTGTACTACATGTTTCCGTGAGATGATTTACTTTCAAGAATACTACTTGGTTTCGAATGATCATATAAGCCCTTTATGTGATGTCGCTCAGACGTCCAACTGTGGCATTCTCGTTATTTTCTTTTGATATAAGCCCTTTATGTGATGTCGCTCAGACGTCCGACTGTGGTATTCTCGTTATTTACTTTTGATATAAGCCCTTCATGTGATGTCGCTCAGACGTCCGATTGTGGCATTCTCGTTATTTATTTTTATATAAGCCCTTTATGTGATGT
>LR738710.1:348438107-348540443 GCA_902687465.1 Secale cereale
GCTCAGACGTCCGACTGTGGCATCATTGATATTTACTTTTGATATAAGCCCTTTATGTGATGTCGCTCAGACGTCCGACTGTGGCATCGTTTTTATTTACTCTTGATATAACCCTTTATGTGATGTCGCTCAGACGTCCGACTGTGGCATTCTCGTTATTTATTTTGATATAATCCCTTTATGTGATGTCGCTCAGACGTCCGACTGTGGCATGTTGTTTATTTTTCCTTTCGAGGCGTCGCTTCAGACACTAGATCGGTATTCTTTTCTCGGGATTTCGGGAGGACTACCGCCTGACTTCCTTTTGTTTAACATCTAGTGCAAATTTATTTTATGAGTACATATATGCTTGTCTGTCGATATGCATCAGGATTGCATTTGTTATATCTTACGTCCGAACTATCTTGCGAGTACATTCAAAGTACTCACCTGGCTTGTTGATTTGGCCAGATGTTGACGAAGGTGATCTCATCGATGAAGAGTTCAATAGCGAGTCCGACGCTCGATGAGCTGTAAGATACTGGAGTCGTGTCACCCACTACACTATGACATATCCACCACCACTTTTATTACGAGTCAGTAGTTATTCCACCCTACCTCTCACATCCCTAGTCAGTGCTTGCATTAGGACTAGCTAGAGTGTGCATCATGTTTACTTCTCAAAGAAACTTGAAATGGGAATGACAGAAACCCCAGCACCCCTCTTCTAACAACTAGGGTTTGTCAAAATCTTTTCCAATGTACCCAAAATGCCCTTCAAAAATGTTCATCATTTCTGCCTTGGTCTTAAACCTCTGCCAAAAATGGTGCACAATTTTCTAGGACATCCAAGGTCTGTGCATTAATTCATATGGTAATTGCATTTGGGCATTTAAATGCTATAAAATATTTTATGTGCCCAAATAATCATAAACTAAATGTTCCATACTGTTCATATTATATACAGTGGGCATGACTAATTTTATGAGCTATAAAAATATTCTAGCATTTTTATTAATTCAACAAAGCTTCAAAAGAAATGAAACAGAAAGAAATAGAAAAGAGAGAAGAGAGAGAGAGAGAGCTTACCTGGCGCCTAATAGGCCCACCTGCCGGCCCAGCCCAGCCACCGCTCCAGCGAGCTGCTTGGCTCGGCCAGACAGACAGGCAGGTGCTCGACGGCGGCCGCAGCGCGCGCCACGCAGCTGCCCGCCGCCCTGCTTCCTCCCCTCACCGTTCTGGTGGGTGGGATCGATCACCCACTTCCTCCCCGAGCTTGCTGACACGCTCACTCCTCCCCAGCTCCTCTCCCTCTCCTTCCCCGCACCATGGCCGACGATGCCGTGCTCGCACCGTCGTGATAGCCGCGTCCACCGCCGTCCCTGAGCTCCGTCATCGTGTCCGTCCGCTCCACCGTCATCGACTACGTCGAGCAGGCTGAGCCCCGAGCGCTCGCCCGCTCTGGAGTCGCCCCCGACCCCGTCTTCCCCAACTCCGGCCGCAGAGATCCCCATCGCCAACCCGCTCAGCTCCGACCGTCCCCGAGCCCGCCTCGACGCTCACTGCAACCGCTGTGAGCTCAGCTCCGTCCTCCCCCTCTCCGTTAGTTCTCTGCTCCACCGTACGCACTGCATGAGGTTCACCTGCACGCGCCGCCGTGGAGCTCGTCGCCGACGAGGCTCCGGCCAATTAACGGCCCGGCCATCGTGCCCACCAGCTTCACCGTTCTGTGTAGATGCTGTAGGATCACTCCACGCACCTCTACGAGCACCGCACCGACGAGTTCGACCTCGCTCGAACTCCGGCATCCTCTGGACTCGTCGCCTGCATCGTTTCCGGCGACCCCGAGGCCAGCCACCACCACCACTCGACGTGGCTCACTCCCAGCAGCCCGTAGGCGTGCTCCGCCGTCGTTTTGGCAGCCGGAGCACAAATCCCGCACCTCACCGCCGCGTTTGGCCTCGCCGGCGGCTAAACGCCGGCGAGTTAGCCCCGTTTGACCAAGGTTTTGACCCCCCCTGTGTCACTGACATGTGGGGACGGCCGTGGACTAATTTCAGTTTAGGTTTTAAATTAAGTACTAATTGCTGTCATTAGTTTAGTGAGCCACTAACATGAGGGACCCACTGGTCAGGTTTGACTTGGGCGCCCTGTTGACTTGCTGACGTCAGCATGATGTCATGCTGACACAGTAAAGGATTTTCTGGGATTATTTGATTTAAAATCAATTTAGGAAATTCCAGAAAATGCTTTAAACTTCAAAAAAATCATATAAATTCAACAGTAGCTCAGATGGAAAAGATTTATATATGAAAATTGATAAGAAAAATTCAATCTTTCCAATGGCACTCGTTTCATGCATGTTTGAGCAAGTTAACCTTGATGTATACATTAAAACATGATATTGCACTTAATTAAATAATAGTTTGAACTTCAATTTGAATCTTTGATTAAAATGGGATCAAACCCTTCTGGTTATAGTTGCATTAGCCCAAAGCACATGCATCTTGCCATATCATGAGCATGCATCATATTGTTGCATTTGTTTGCTTATTGATTGTATCGCCGATATTCTCCGTTTTAGGTCCTGCTCCCGAGGATACTTCTACGTATCCAACTGAAGAGCAGTATCCGACAACCACTCTGTCAGGCAAGCAATCATTGATCATTCCGATACAAGCCCGTCTTCTCGCTCCTGCTCTCTTTTACTGCATTAAGGCAACAGCGTGTGAACTGCTACTTGCTGCGGTAGTTGAACCCTATTCCCTTGCATGAGCCATGTGATGTGTGATCCACCATGCTATTTGTTTATGTTGGCTGCTATGCTTAGAGTTGTATCAGGTCTGATTCATCTGGGTGATGGATCAGAGTGAAATGATCATACCGATAAAGAGAGGGAAGTGTGGAACATGTTTGGTAAAGGTATCGATGAAAGGCCATGTAGGAGTACGTGGTGGGTTCTTTCATTGGAACCGTCCATAGGACTATGTGTGGTTCAAGTTACAGTTACTACCACACAATGGGCCCTGAAGTATGACCCCGCTCGACTTATTGACTGCCCATGTTCTCTGTCCAGGAGTTGCAACTAGTTTTTGGTGTTTGTAGTTTACTGGTGGTCGTGCACAGAGCTGACCCTCGGGGTGGGTTGTGATGCGACAGGTACGTAGCACGGTGTACCGGTTGCCCGTTTGGTGACTCGGGAACCTTGTACACATCGTTTGGGTCCGTGAGCGACACCCCGGCCGGATCTCCCCACGGATGGAACCCAAATAGGCGATAAACCTGGACGAGAGACTTGAGTGGTTGGTTAGGTCGTGGTCTACACCCACGTTGGCTTTCGCTTGAAGTCTGCCGAGCACAAGTCGTGTGCAGACGCTAAGTGGTGAAAACATGTGTGAAGAAGTACACCCCTGCAGGGTTACCAATCTATTCGAATAGCCATTGTTCGTGGTACGGGCTACTTGGTTACTCTTACAGTTCATAGACAAGTTGATGGATACTACTAAAAGCCTCAAGACAAGTGTGAGTGCCGAGGATGGCCCTTCCGTAGGATGACAGAAGAGGATCCTCGGTGGTGTATTGTTGTGGTGAGTAGAGGACTCGTGTTCGTAGTGATATCTTGCAATCTGTTGAGAGTTGTAGTATAGGTTAGCCAAGAGTCAAAGCTGGCTTTCTGCTATGAACTCCACTACCCTTTTGATAATGTTGCATGTATGATAGGTTCTGTTGTAAGACTTGCTGAGTACTTTTGTACTCATGTTTGCTTAATAACTGTTGCAGAGGAGAACCCTGCCCCTTCTGATGGGTTCTACATAGATGTTGACGTCGACGAGTAGCTTGCTACCCAGATGGAGATCTGGAGCTTGTGAAGGGCCGTGTAGATAGTCAGGCTACACCAAGCCTGTTTTATTTTCTAAGTTGTCTGTACTCAGACATGTAGCTTCAGCTTGTGCTTGTATGACTGTATGACTTGAGTGTTGGGTCATGTGACCCCTACTTGTATGGATATGTTATGTATGGCTCTTGGAGCCTCTTAAATAAAGTACTTTGACTCATAGAGTTCTGTTGTGATGCAATGTTGTATTTGCACATATTGAGCATATTGTGTGTATGATTGAAATGCTTGGTATGTGTGGGATCCGACACCTAGTTGTTTTCCTTTGGTAGCCTATCTTACAGGGAAATACCTCCTAGTGCTTCCAATGAGACTTGGTAGCTTGCTACTGCTCGGAACACATAGGCTGGCCGGCATGTGTCCTTCTTCGTTCCTGTGTCTGTCCCTTAGGGGAAATGTCACGCGTTGCTCCTTTAAGTCCATGTAGCTTGCTACGACTTGGGTTCATACGTTGATGACCGACACGTTCGTTGCTGGGACATGGATGCATGTCTCTGTAATTTAGTGCCACTTTTGGTTTATAACTAGCCATGTCGGCCCGGGTTCTCTGTCATATGGATGGTAGCGACACTGTCATATACGTGTGCCAAAATGCACAAACGGTCCCGGGCCAGGTAAGGTGGCACCCGTGGGATACCGTGCGTGAGGCCGCAAAGTGATATGACGTGTTACAGCTAGATCGGTGTGACTTAGGATCGGGGTCCTGACAGCGTTGGCATCAGAGCTGGACTGCCTATAGGTTTCTCAAGCCAAACTGGTCGATGTTGAGTCTAGAAAAATTCTTAGTTATATGTAGGGGAATTTATTGTGGAAGGGAACGTAAGGATCTTTTTAATCCTTTACCTTATGCCCTTCTGATCTGGGTCAGTCTATTCTTTCAACGGGGATTTAGGACTAGGCCTCTTATCCTTACTAGGTTCACGTGTTACTAATCCCTAGACTCTTAGGATTGTTGGTTTCAAGCCTCAGTTCAGTTTCTATCCTTTTAGTATGATTATTTGTTGGAACCGGAACCTTGATATGATATTGTTGAGTGGCTATGCTATCATTTGTATGATGTCTCAAAATCTTTTTTGAGCATTTACAGTTGTTATGCTGCCTGATTTCTTCCAGAAACACTAATGCCTTTGCATTACTTCGTGTTTCAGATGTCTGGCCGCACACCTCACAAAGTGGTTCGTCTGACTCGGTGCATTAATGTGCCCGGTCACACGGCCATGCTAGTCCGTGTGTTGACTGAGACCGGTTACCGCTGGTATCCTGAGTACCCCGTGCAGGAACAATACCGGGATTTCAATCAGAGTCAGTATTTCTGCACAGTCCGGATATACCCCTCATATCCCGGAGCTAATGACCCCATCCATTGGTCTTATGGACTCGGGGTTACTATCGAGATGGCAGTGCAGGATGCTGCTTATTCGATGATGACCATTCTCCGGGCTAGGCATGCCCTGTTGCTGAACACTAAGTTCTGTTACATGCCAGCCTCACTTCCCGGAGAAGAAGGCTACTACACTGGACTATATACTGATGTTTCTCATCAAGAGCCACTACTTCAGACTACTGTCCAGATGCTGGAGGATAGGGACCGTGAGGTCCGTGCCCTCCGAATGGAACTGTATAACACTCGCGCCGCCCACTGGACTACTTTGACACGGCTTGCACCTGATGTGCACGCCGGATATCTGGATATGCGGGATTTGTACCCCGTGCGGACTCGTCTGCCTGATCGTATGGATTGGCGTGACGTTGGGGGTATTACACCTCCACGTGGGTGTCGGTTACCACCAGCATCAGGCCCGAGGCCACATCCATGTCCCTATGGTCCACAGCCTTCGAGTGCTCGAGACTTTCAAGATCCATCTGTTCCACTTCCATGCTATGGTGGTAATCTTTACGAAGATTACTACAGGAATATCTGAGCTAGACCGTGGCAGTAGAAGTATCGTAGTAGTTGTATTTCCACAGTCTTGCGTGTCTCGTGGATTATAACTTAGCTAGTACTGAGTTCCGGAGGTGTAGTTAAATAATGTATAGGAGTTTGGAATGCCTCTGATGGGATGTATCGTCTTTCACCGCAGTTGTACTTTAGCCTTGGCTTGTACTAAAGTATGTATGGTGTGTATGACCACATGTGTATATATGGCAGTTTCTATATTATCATGTCGTACGGATGATCATCTCTGCATTCCGTGTCATCCATTACATTCTGCACTTCTATGTCAAGTTTTTGCCATCCTTGTCTAAACCATTGTTTTGTTTTCCTAGGATGGTCAATACTCGCAGCACTCCTGCTGCTCAGGAGCAGGGTGAGGCTAGTGGGGCTAGAGATGAGAATCTACCCCAGCCACCCTCCTTGGCTGAAGTTATGCTCGAGGCAGAACGGAACAAGAGAGAGACCAACCGTCTACTGGAACGCATAGAGCAAAACACAGGGTTTGTCAGAGGAATGACGTGGTGTCAATCAACGACTTTATCAAGATGTGCCCACCCAAGTTCCATCATTCCACTGAACCTCTAGATGCGGATGACTGGCTTCGTAGTATCACCCACAAGCTACACTTTGCTCATGTGGCCGAAGCTGACAAGGTTATCTACGCCGCCTACCATCTTGAAAGCCCAGCCAGTCTATGGTGGGAGAACTTTGAGGGTATGCGTCCTGCTGGCCAAATCCCTACTTGGGTTGAGTTCAGTGAGGCATTCCGTGAACATCATATTCCGGATGGTCTCATGGATCGCAAGCGGGAGGAATTCTACAATTTCACCCAGGGCCGGTTAACCGTGGATGGGTATAGTCGCGAGTTTGGCAACTTGGCACGCTATGCACCCGACGAAGTATCCACCGATGCCAAGAAGCAGGCGAGGTTCCGCAAGGGACTCAGCCCTGAACTCCGCCGAGATCTACGTCTGCACGAGTGCACTTCCTTCCAGAAGTTGGTGAACAAAGCCATCAGTGCTGAGACGGGCCAGACTGATTTCGAAGCCACTCGCAAGAACCCTCGTGACTTTGGTTCCTCATCCGGCTCTGGCTCTCACAAGCATCGTGTGTGGGTTCCTAACACTGCTCTGCCACCCAAGTACACACCGAGGCCATCCTATGAGGCGCCTTGCCCAACTCAACAGTATGCACCTGCCAAGACTTATGAAGGACCACCTACCAACTTTGCTCCACGCACTGGCACTGTGACATGCTTCAAGTGTGGAGAACCGGGGCATTACATGCGTGAGTGTCCCCAGAACCAGCCAGGAAAACCCGTTGGCCGTGGTAAGCCAACCGGCAAGGTGAATTATGTCAAGCCAATCCCCACTGCACGTGGTCATGTCAACTATGTCTCTGCTGAGGAAGCTTATGAGGATCCTAACGTCGTCCTTGGTACGCTTCTTGTTAACTGCCATCCGGCATCTGTTCTTTTAGATACTAGAGCATCCCATTCGTTCATATCTGACAGCTATGCTCGATTGCACAACATGACTTTTTGTGACATGCCTACTTCCATGGTTATTCAAACTCCAGGTTCAAAGTGGCAAACCTCTAGGGTAAGCCATGGAAATGAAATTCTTGTTGATATACTTGTTTTCCTTGCATCTCTAATCGCTCTCAGGTCCTCGGACATAAACATCATCCTGGGTATGGATTGGATGACAACTCATTACGCCAAGATTGATTTCTACACTAGGACCATTCAACTTACACACCCATCCGGCAAGACAGTCAATGTCTTGACCCGAATGGCTGAGCGTCAGCTCTACTCTCTTAATGCCAGCCCTCTACCAGAACTCGAAGATATCCCGGTAGTCCGTGACTTTCCCGATGTTTTCCCAGAAGAACTGCCAGGTGTTCCACCTGACAGAGATGTCGAGTTCGTGATAGATCTTATTCCAGGAACTGTCCCAATCTCTAGGAGACCTTATAAGATGGCACCCCTAGAATTAGCCGAGCTTAAGAAACAACTCGATGAGTCCTTGAAAAAGGGTTTCATCCGTCCTAGTTCTTCCCCTTGGGCTTGTCCCGTCCTCTTCGTCAAGAAGAAGGATGGAACGGAACGGATGGTTGTAGATTACCGACCTGTCAATCTGGTCACCATAAAGAACAAGTATCCACTCCCCAGGATCAACGACCTGTATGATCAGCTCGCTGGATACTCAGTCTTCTCTAAAATGGATTTGTGGTTGGGCTACCATCAAATCAAGATCAAGAATGGGGACATTTCTAAAACGGCTTTTGTTACTCGTTATGGCCAATACGAGTACACCGTCATGTCCTTCGGATTAACCAATGCCCCAGCCACCTTCTCCCGGCTAATGAATTCTATATTCATGGAGTATTTGGATAAATTTGTCGTGGTATACCTCGATGATATACTCATCTACTTCAAGAACAAGAAAGATCATGCCGAGCATCTAAGGCTGGTATTGACGAAACTTCGAGAGCACCGCCTTTATGCCAAATTCTCTAAATGTGAATTCTGGTTACCGGAAGTGACCTATCTAGGTCATGTGATCTCTGGCAAGGGTATTGCCGTCAATCCCGAGCGAGTTCAAGCCGTCCTTGATTGGACTCCCCCTGAATCGGTCAAGCAAGTTAGGAGTTTCCTTGGCTTAGCGAGCTATTGCCGACGCTTTGTCGAGAATTTCTCCAAGGTTGCTAAACCTCTAACTGAACTCCTCAAGAATGATAAAAAGTTTGAGTGGACCCCACAGTGCGAGTCCAGCTTTCAGGAACTAAAAAGACGCCTGACATCTGCACCCGTACTAGTACCACCAGACTTTTCCAAGGATTTTATTATCTACTGCGACGCCTCGCGACAAGGACTAGGTTGCATACTCATGCAAGATCGTCAAATGATAGCTTAAGCATCCCGACAGTTCGTCCACATGAGGATAACTATCCTACACATGATCTAGAGCTTGCAGCTGTAGTCCATGCACTCAAAACATGGCGACATTACCTTCTTGGTAATCGCTGTGATATCTTCACTGATCACCAAAGTCTGAAATACATCTTCACCCAACCGGATCTAAATCTCAGGCAAAGACATTGGGTTGAGTTGCTCACAGATTACGACTTAGGAATCACTTACACCCCTGGGAAGGCAAATGTCATGGCTGACGCACTAAGTCGTAAGTCTTATTGTAACAACTTAATGTTACAACAAGGGCAACCCCTTCTCCACGAGGAATTTCGTAAGCTTAACCTTCACATTGTTCCTCGAGGATTCCTTTCCACCTTGGTGGCGAAACCTACCCTTATGGATCAAATCAGAGCTGCCCAGAAGCGTGATAAGGGTATATCCCGACTCCAGGAGAGCATTGCTAGCGGAGTCGCTAGAAGGTTCTCTACGGATGATCGAGGTGTTGTCTTCTTTGAGAACCGTTTAGTGGTTACCAAGAACCAACATCTGCGACAGCTGATTCTTAGGGAGGCTCATGAACCTCCTCTTACGGTTCATCCCAGTAGTACCAAAGTGTATCGGGACCTACGCCAGAGGTTCTGGTGGACTAGGATGAAGAGAGAAATCGCTCAATTTATTGCTAACTGTGATGTTTGTCGTTGCGTCAAAGCAGAGCATCAACGGCCTGCTGGCACCCTTCAACCTTTAGCTATTCCTGAATGGAAATGGGACAAGATCGGTATGGACTTCATTACCGGGTTTCCCAGGACCAGGAAAGGAAATAATGCTATCTTCGTTGTTATCGACCGCCTCTCCAAAGGAGCTCATTTCCTGCCTGTTCGAGAGAGTATTACCGCTAGCCAGCTAGCAGATTTATATATCTCTCGGATAGTATCACTTCATGGTGTGCCGTTGGAGATTAACTCAGACCGTGGAAGTCTTTTCACTTCACGATTTTGGGAAAGTTTCCAGAATGCTACGGGGACTCATCTCTCTTTTAGCACCGCCTTCCATCCTCAGTCAAGTGGTCAAGTGGAACGATTCAATCAAATTCTGGAAGATATGCTTCGATCCTCTGTCATCTCTTTCGGTATGGATTGGGAGAAGTGTCTTCCATTTGCCGAATTCGCTTATAACAATAGTTATCAAGCCAGCTTGGGCAAGGCTCCCTTCGAAGTTCTATATGGACGAAGGTGTCGAACACCTCTTAACTGGTCAGATACCAGGGAAAGACAATTCTTTGGTCCGGATATGATCCAGGAAGCCGAAGAGCAAGTTCGCGTCGTTCGTGAAAAATTGAAAATAGCCCAGTCTCGCCAGAAGAGGCAATATGATAGTCATCATAAGGCTGTGACTTTTGAAGTCGGTGATAAGGCTTACCTTCGGGTTACTCCTCTTAAGGGAACCCATTGCTTCGGTATCAAAGGCAAATTGGCCCCTCGTTACATCGGTCCTTTTCGCATTCTTGCCAAACGAGGAGAAGTTGCCTACCAATTGGAACTACCTCCGCACCTTTCCAGAGTTCATGATGTCTTCCAAGTTTCTCAACTCAGGCGTTGCTTCTCGGATCCTATCCGCGGAGTGGACCACGACATGCTTGATCTCCAGGACAATCTCACATATCGAGAATACCCCATCCGTATTCTTGATCAAACCGAGCGCACCACTCGACATCACAATATCAAGTTTCTCAAGGTTCAATGGTCACATCATTCCGAGAGTGAAGCTACCTGGGAAAGGGAGGATCGTCTTCGACTTGAGTACCCCACCCTCTTTCCGGAGGAACCCGAATCTCGGGACGTGATTCTTTTGAGTGGGGGTGAGTTGTCACATCCCTAGTCAGTGCTTGCATTAGGACTAGCTAGAGTGTGCATCATGTTTACTTCTCAAAGAAACTTGAAATGGGAATGACAGAAACCCCAGCACCCCTCTTCTAACAACTAGGGTTTGACAAAATCTTTTCCAATATACCCAAAATGCCCTTCAAAAATGTTCATCATTTCTGCCTTGGTATTAAACCTCTGCCAAAAATGGTGCACAATTTTCTAGGACATCCAAGGTCTCTGGATTAATTCATATGGTAATTGCATTTGGGCATTTAAATGCTATAAAATATTTTATGTGCCCAAATAATCATAAACTAAAATGTTCCATACTGTTCATATTATATACACTGGGCATGACTAGTTTTATGAGCTATAAAAATGTTCTAGCATTTTTATTAATTCAACAAAGCTTCAAAAGAAATGAAACAGAAAGAAATAGAAAAGAGAGAAGAGAGAGAGAGAGAGCTTACCTGGCGCCTAACAGGCCCACCTGCCGGCCCAGCCAAGCCACCGCTCCAGCGAGCTGCTTGGCTCGGCCAGGCAGGCAGGCAGGTGCTCGACGGCGGCGCAGCGCGCGCCACGCAGCTGCCCGCCGCCCTGCTTCCTCCGCTCGCCGTTCTGGTGGGTGGGATCGATCACCCACTTCCTCCCCGAGCTCGCTGACACGCTCACTCCTCCCCAGCTCCTCTCCCTCGCCTTCCCCGCACCATGGCCGACGCCGCCGTGCTCGCGCCTTCGTGATAGCCGCGTCCACCGCCGTCCCTGAGCTCCTTCATCGTGTCCGTCCGCTCCACCGTCATCGACTACGTCGAGCAGGCTGAGCCCCGAGCGCTCGCCCGCTTTGGAGTCACCCCGACCCCGTCTTCCCCAACTCCGGCCGCAGAGATCCCCATCGCCGCCCCGCTCAGCTCCGACCGTCCCAGAGCCCGCCTCGATATTCACTGCAACCGCTGTGAGCCCAGCTCCGTCCTCCCCCTCTTCGTTAGTTCTCTGCTGCACCGTACGCATTGCACGAGGTTCACCTGCACGCGCCGCCACGGAGCTCGTCGCCGATGAGGCTCCGGCCAATTAACGGCCCGGCCATCGTGCCCACCAGCTTCACTGTTCTGTGTAGTTGCTGTAGGATCACTCCACGCACCTCTACGAGCACCGCACCGACGAGTTCGACCTCGCTCGAACTCCGACAGCCACTGGACTCGTCGCCGGCGGCTCACTCCCAGCAGCCCGTAGGCGTGCTCCGCCGTTGTTTTGGCAGCCGGAGCACAAATCCCGCACCTCACCGCCGCGTTTGGCCTCGCCGGCGGCTAAACGCCGGCGATTTAGCCCCGTTTGACCAAGGTTTTGACCCCCCCTGTGTCACTAACATGTGGGGCCGGCCGTGGACTAATTTCAGTTTAGGTTTTAAATTAAGTACTAATTGCTGTCATTAGTTTAGTGAGCCACTGTCATGAGGGACCCACTGGTCAGGTTTGACCTGGGCGCCCTGTTGACTTGCGGACGTCAGCATGATGTCATGCTGACGCAGTAAAGGATTTTCTGGGATTATTTGATTTAAAATCAATTCAGGAAATTCCAGAAAATGCTTTAAACTTCAAAAAATCATATAAATTCAACAGTAGCTCAGATGGAAAAGATTTATATATGAAAATTGATCAGAAAAATCCAATCTTTCCAATGGCACTGGTTTCATGCATGTTTGAGCAAGTTAACCTTGCTGTATACATTAAAACATGATATTGCACTTAATTAAATAATAGTTTGAACTTCAATTTGAATCTTTGATTCAAATGGGCTCAAACCCTTCTGGTTATAGTTGCATTAGCCCAAAGCACATGCATCTTGCCATATCATGAGCATGCATCGTATTGTTGCATTTGTTTGCTTATTGATTGTATCGCCGATATTCTCCGTGTTAGGTCCTGCTCCCGAGGATACTTCTGCGTATCCAACTTAAGAGTAGTATCCGACAACCACTATGTCAGGCAAGCAATCATTGATCATTCCGATACAAGCCCATCTTCTCGCTCCTGCTCTCTTTTACTGCATTAAGGCAACAACGTGTGAACTACTACTTGATGCGGTAGTTGAACCCTATTCCCTTGCATGACCTGTCATTGCCACAGTAAATAGTTGAAACCCACTAGCATGTGTAGGAGTTGATTGAGCCATGTGATGTGTGATCCACCATACTATTTGTTTATGTTGCCTGCTATGCTTAGAGTTGTGTCATGTCTGATTCATCTGGGTGATGGATCAGAGTGAAATGATCATACCGATAAAGAGAGGGAAGTGTGGAACATGTTTGGTAAAGGTATCGATGAAAGGCCATGTAGGAGTACGTGGTGGGTTGTTTCATTGGAACCGTCCATAGGACCTGAGATCTGTATGTGTGGTTCAAGTTATAGTTACTACCACACATTGGGCCCTGAAATATGACCCCCGCTCGACTTATTGACTGCCCATGTTCTCTGTCTAGGAGTTGCAACTAGTTTCTTGTGTTTTTAGTTTACTGGTGGTCGTGCACAGCGCTAACCCTCGGAGTGGGTTGTGATGCGACAGGTACGTGGCACGGTGTACCAGTTGCCCGTTTGGTGACTCGGGAACCCTGTACATATCATTTGGGGCCGTGAGCGACACCCCGGCCGGATCTCCCCACGGATGGAACCCAAATAGGCGATAAACCTAGACGAGAGACTTGAGTGGTTGGTTAGGTCGTGGTCTACACCCACGTCGGCGTTTGCCTGAAGTCTGCCGAGCACATGTCGTGTGTAGACGCTAAGTGGTGAAAACATGTGTGAAGAAGTACACCCCTGCAGGGTTACCAATCTATTCGAAAAGCCGTTGTTCGCGGTACGGACTACTTGGTTACTCTTACAGTTCATAGACAAGTTGATGGATACTACTAAAAGCCTCAAGACAAGTGTGAGTGCCGAGGATGGCCCTTCCGTAGGATGACGGAAGAGGATCCTCGGTGGTGTATTGTTGTGGTGAGTAGAGGACTCGTGTTCGTAGTGATATCTTGCAATCTGTTGAGAGTTGTAGTATAGGTTAGCCAAGAGTCAAAGCTGGCTTTCTCCTATGAACTCCACTACCCTTTTGATAATGTTGCATGTATGATAGGTTCTGTTGTAAGACTTGCTGAGTACTTTTGTACTCATGTTTGCTTAATAACTGTTGCAGAGGAGAACCCTGCCCCTTCTGATGGGTTCTACATAGACGTTGACGTCGACGAGTAGCTTGCTACCCAGACGGAGATATGGAGCTTGTGAAGGGTCGTGTAGATAGTCAGGCTACACCAAGCCTGTTTTATTTTCTAAGTTGTCTGTACTCAGACATGTAGCTTCCGCTTGTGCTTGTATGACTGTATGACTTGAGTGTTGGGTCATGTGACCCCTACTTGTATGGATATGTTATGTATGGCTCTTGGAGCCTCTTAAATAAAGTACTTTGAGTAATAGAGTTCTGTTGTGATGCAATGTTGTATTTGCACATATTGAGCATATTGTGTGTATGATTGAAATGCTTGGTATGTGTGGGATCCGACACCTAGTTGTTTTCCTTTGGTAGCCTATCTTACAGGGAAATGCCTCCTAGTGCTTCCAATGAGCCATGGTAGCTTGCTACTGCTCGGAACACGTAGGCTGGCCAACATGTGTCCATCTTCGTTCCTGTGTCTGTCCCTTAGGGGAAATGTCACGCGTTGTTCCTTTAAGTCCATGTAGCTTGCTACGACTTGGGTTCATATGTTGATGACCGACACGTTCGTTGCTGGGTCATGGATATTTGTCACTGTAATTTAGTGCCACTTTTGGTTTATAACTAGCCATGTCTTCCCGGGTTCTCTGTCATATGGATGCTAGCGACACTGTCATATACATGTGCCAAAATGTGCAAACGGTCTCGGGCCAGGTAAGGTGGCACCCGTGGGATACCGTGCCTGAGGCCGCAAAGTGATATGACGTGTTACAGCTAGATCGGTGTGACTTAGGATCGGGGTCCTGACACTACCCTTGTGTCATATCCGCCTTTATGTATAATATCGGCGTGCTTGTAATAAATTGTTGAGCAGCCTCAGCTCAACCCTGTATAATATTCAGTACTCTGGATTTCTTTAACAAGGATTTGTCTACCAGTAAGAAGGATTCTTCTATGCTGGTCAAATAAAAAAGTCGGTTTCTTAGTAAATATTTTATTGGAAAACCGGTCCTGACAACCTTGGTATCAGAGCCAGGCTGACTATAGGAAGCCACTAGGCGCGATCACTAATCGGTTATTAGCAATTTGAGTGCTATTTCAGCATTTTACATTTGTAGCAATTTTCTGTTAGTCATCATAAATTTATGATTTGACTATTCGGAATTTTTGTCTACTTTTGTAGATGGCCAGCAGCGACTGTGAGTCACAGGTGTTCGCCAACATACCTGAGGGGTTTATCAAGCTCCTCGTCTCCATCACCAAGGTCGCGATCGGGCCATCGACTCGTCCAGAGTTCACACTCTACCAGCACAAGATGAGCGACAGCGTGTCGATGCACCAGGCCGCGGTGCAATTCAAGGGAGGGCGTTCTGAGGCACGCCGCTTCCGATATGTGGGCAGGACCATGCCTACGTAGAGGCATGCCATGTAGATGGCTGCCCGCGAGGTGATAGCTCGTCTCCGGGATGCTCTTCCTTCAATGAAGACTCGTCGCTACCGCTACCTCCCATGCCACGTGCCTTATACATGCCACTATGTGTTTGCTTGCGCAAGGGGGGAACGAGATGAAGCTATCGAATCGTTGGTTGAGTACCTCAAGGCTCTTAAGGCAGCTTTTGATAACCTTGTGGACGACTTGGTGGCTGCTCGTATGGACCTAGTTCAGAGCGGTTCCGCCAATAGGAGGGAGCTTCTCCATACATCACCACCACTGACATATGTCTCGTCCTTAGCATCCTATGCACCTGCCATCTTAGCCACCGCTCGCCGCCTGCCTACCACTTAGGAGTTTGACCAAGTCATTGCTCCTACTCCAATAAGAGCTGCACCACCTGCTGCGCCCGCACCAACTCCTCGAACCAGTATTCCATGCCTGGAGCCTATTAGTGAGGAGAAGGTTGAGTCTCCATCGCCTCTGGGTCTTACCCTTGGCAGGCCGAAGGAAGTCTTCACCATCTCCGACTAAGTACGCATGTCCGCCGCGAGATGGGTCCGCTTGTATGATATATGTAAAATAGGTTGGTAAGAAGTAGTCTGTGTGCGCATCATGTAGGAGCTTGGAGAAGTGCACTAGCCTAAATAACATGTCAGGAATGTGTACGCGCAACCTGAGTGATGTATTGTATAATTACGATTCGTGTGTAAGATATGTACTAAGAGGTCCTTCTCCATGCGCAATCAAGTATTTTATTGCAAAATCTTTGGAGTTTGCATATTTTCTGCTTTTGCAAAACTATTTGTTTATTTTTGCCACTCAGTTTTTCTCATGAGTTCTGCAATAATACCCCAGAGTGGAAAATGACTCGTCCCTGGACTCGTTCCATGCCAAGTCCGCCGGAGGAAAATTATGGTACCGAAACAAGTAACAATTTCACCCAGGGGCAGTCAAGTCAGCAGGGCAGTGAAACATCATTTCCTCAAGTATGTCGCCTTTATGAGCAAAGTCAGCAGAAACACCAAGAAATGATGAACCATCTTATCAATATGGGAAATCATCTTGAACCACATCAGCAACATTCAAAGTTGTCTGAACTACAGAAGACACGTTCGCCAACATTTTCTCCCACTGACAGACCGCTTGAGGCCGATGATTGGCTTCGAGACATTGAAAGGAAATTTATTACTGCACAATGTTAGGACCGTGAAAAGGTACTATATGCACCACACTACCTCACTAGAGCAGCTGCATCATGGTGGGAAAATTTCCTACACATGCACCCCAATGAAAATGATATCACTTGGGAGGATTTTAAGGAAGGTTTTCGTGGGGCACACATCCCTAGAAGCATTATGAAGATCAAGAAAAGGGAGTTTGATGACCTCAAGCAGAGAGGCATGACAGTGACTGAGTACAATAGCCAGTTTACACAATTATCTTGTTATGCCAACGAAGAGCATATGACTGAAAATAAAAAGATGGAAAAATTCCTAGACGGTCTGGCACCAGCACTTAAATGCCAGCTGGTCGTGCACACTTTTCCTGATTTCAAGACACTTGTGGACAAAGCTATTACCTTGGAAAATGAGCGCGCAGCTTGGAAGATATTCGCAAGCGAAAAAGGGATCAGACTACACACACTCGCAACAACCGGAACAAGACGAATTTTCAGAAAAATGGGGCGAACAAATCCATGACCAATGATCCACGCCTGAACAAAAAACTTCATGCAAGGGACAAGGATTTTACGTATCGCCCAAGCGTTACTTGCTACGCTTGTGGAGAAGAGGGACACTATGCCAAATAGTGCCCAAAACCAAGGAACTCGGCCCCAAAGCCGAACAACAATGGAAACAATTCAGCACCCAAGCGTAACAACTTCAACCCCAATAACAACCACAAGAGAGGTCACCTGAACCATGTGAACAAGGAGCAAGCACAAGATGCCCTGGATATCGTACTCGGTACATTCCCTGTCAACACAATACCTGCCACAGTTTTGTTTGATTCTGGAGCTTCTCATTCGTTCATTTCAAAGAACTTTGCCTTGCAACATGATTTTTCGATGCTTCCCTTGGGAAAATCAATGACCATCAAGTCCCCCGGAAGTAAGAAAATCACTCAAAGTTACTACCAAGGTGTGATTATGGAGATGGAAGGACTAAAGTTTCAGGCAAACCTCATCGTATTGGAAAATAAGGGATTGGATGTTATCCTAGGTATGTACTGGTTAACCACCTACAAAGGATTTATCGACTGCTTCAATCGGACTATAATTCTTACTCATTATCACGGGAAGACGATAAGAGTTGCAGCCCAAGAACGACTAGTATCACGGCAACCAAGATTGAACAAGGTAGACACCTTAGAGTTAGAAAAGGTTCCAGTATTATGTGAGTTCCCGGGCGTATTTCCCGAAGAATTGTCAGGCATGCCACCAGACCGGGAAATAGAGTTTATTATTGAGCTAGCACCTGGAACCACCCCCATTTACAAGAAACCATACAGAATGGCTCCCTCCGAATTGGTAGAACTAAAGAAGCAAATAAAAGAATTACTGGACAAAGGATTTATACGGGCCAGCTCCTCATCTTGGGGTTCGCCGGTATTATTTGCCAAGAAAAAGGATGGGACACTGAGATTGTGTATAGACTATCGAGCACTCAACAAGGTCACCATCAAAAACAAATATCCGATGCCATGGATAAATGATTTATTTGACCAGCTCGCACAAGCCAAGGTTTTCTCAAAAATTGATTTAAGGTCGGGGTATCATCAATTAAAAGTACGGACATAAGATATCCCGAAGATAGCATTCACCTCCAGATACAGACTATACGAATTTACAGTAATGCTGCTTGGACTAACCAACGCCCCCGCATATTTTGTCCACCTCATGAACAAAGTGTTTATGAAATTTATGGACAAATTTGTTGTGGTGTTTATCAATGTTATCCTGGTATATTCTAAGACACAAGAAGAACATGATGAACATCTTCGAATCGTACTAGGAGAATTAAGGAACAAAGTGTCCAGCAAGGATGATTGTGGTAAACTAACAAGCAAAGACTCAAATTATACAAGACGCTCCAAGCAAAACACATATCATGTTGCGAATAAAAATATAGCTCCAAGTATATTTACCGATGGATGAAGACGAAAGAGGGGATGCCTTCCCGGGGCATCCCCAAGCTTAGGCTATTGATTATCTTGAATTTACTTGGGGTGCCATGGGCATCCCAAACCTTAGGCCTTTGCTACTCCTTGTTCCATAGTCCATCAAAGCAATACTCAAAACTTGAAAACTTCACAAGACAAAACTTAGACAAAAATTCTCGTGAGCTCCGTTAGTATAAGAAAGCAAACCACAACTCAAAAGTGCAGAAATGAATTTATTCTTTGTTTATATTGTTAAACCTACTGTATTCCAACTTCTCTATGGTTCATATCCTCCAATACTACTCATAGATGCATCGGAATAAGCAAACAACACACGAAAAACAGAATCTATCAAAGACAGAACAGTCTGTAGTAATCTGCAGGGTTCGCCTACTTCTGGAACTCCAAAAAATTCAAACTAAATTGGTAAATTTGCGCAATTTGTCTACCAATCATCTGCAAAAAGAATCAACTAAAAAGCATGCCCAGTAAAATCCCAAGACTACTTTAGCGAGCTCTAATGATTCTGTTTTTCATAGCAAGATCATATAAACTTCACACAAGTCTTCCCAAAGGTTATACTTGGCAAAAATACTAAACAAAACATGAAACCACATCTAATCAGAGGCTAGATGCAATATTTATTCCCTAACAGCAACAAAAACAAAAAATAAATAAAATTGGGTTGCCTCCCAACAAGCTCTTTCTTTATAGCCATAAAGATAGGCTTGAGAATTCAATGATGCTCACATGAAAGATAAGAATTGAAGCACAAAGAGAGCATCATAAGACATGTGACAAACACATCTAAGTCTAACATACTTCCTATGCATAGGCATCTTACAGGAAATAATATTATCAAGACAAGCAAGATCTAGCATATGCAAGGAAGGAGAAAGAAACAATAGCAATCTCAACATAACGAGAGGTAATTTAGTAACATGTAAATTTCTACAACCATATTTACCTCTCTCATAATAATTTCATGTGTGATCATGATCAAATTCAAAAAAATAGCTATCACATAACATATTCTCAACACGGTCCACATGCATGCGAAATTGACACTCTTCCAAAATAGTGGGATCAAAAATTGACACTCTTTCAAATCCACTTTCAATATTATGGCAAACATTATTATCAATCTTACATTCATCATGGGGATTAAATAAACTTTCAAGATCGTAAGAAGCATCACCCCAATCATGATCATTGCAACAAGTAGTGGGCATAGCAAAATAAGCATCCCCAAGCTTAGGGTTTTGCATATTATTAGCACAATTGACATCAAGAGAATTTATAATGGCATCATTGCAATCATCCTTTTTATTTAACAAGTTATCATGAATCACTTTTTCTTTTAACAATTCCTCACAATTTTCATATTCATAAATTTCAAGAAAAACTCCATAAAGATAATATAGTGCACACAACTCACTAGAAATTGGTTCAAAATAATTGGATCTCTTAAAGAGATTAGCGAGTGGATGAGGATCCATACTTTAGCAAGCGAAGATGCAAGCTAATTGAGGGCACATAGCACACAAGCAAACAAGAGGTAAGCGGACGGTAAACACACGGAAAAGTAGGGCAAATAAAATGGAAAGGGTGAAGTGGGGGAGAGGAAAACGAGAGGCAAAAAATGTAATGCGAAGGATAAGGGTTTGTGATAGGTACTTGGTATATGACTTTTGCGTAAGCCTCCCTAGCAACGGTGCCAGAAATTCTTCTTGCTACCTCTTGAGCTTGCGTTGTATTCCCTCGAAGAGGAAAGGGAGATGCAGCATAGTAGCGTAAATATTTTCCTCAGGTTTTGAGAACCAAGGTATCAATCTAGTAGGAGACCACGCGCGAGTCCCTCGCACCTGCACAAAAAAATAAGAACTGCGCAGCCAACGCGATAAGGGGTTGTCAATCCCTTTACGGTCACTTACGAGAGTGAGATCTGATAGATATGATAGTTTATATTTTTGGTATTTTTGGTTTTATAAAACAGCGAATAAAAGCGGTAAAAGTAAAGTAGATGTAGATTGATATGTTAAGAATACACCCGGGGGCCATAGTTTCTCTAGTGGCTTCTCTCATGATAGCGATATTCTACGTCGGGTAAACAAATTACTATCGAGCAATTGATAGAAAAGTGAATAATTATTAGACTATCTAGGCATGATCATTGTATATATGCATCACGTCCGAGACAAGTAGACCGACTCCTGCCTGCATCTACTACTATTACTCCACATATCGACCGCTATCCAGCATGCATCTACTGTATTGAGTTCATAAGAACAGAGTAACGCCTTAAGCAAGATGACATGATGTAGAGGGATAAACTCAAGCAATATGATGTAAACCCCATATTTTTATCCTAGATGGCAACAATAGAATACGTGCCTTGCTGCCCGTACTGTCATTGGGAAAGGACACCGCAAGATTGAACCCAAAGCCAAGCACTTCAACCATTGCAAGAAATATAGATATAGTTGGCCAAACCAAACCGATAATTCGAAGAGACTTGCAAGGATATTATGAGCACACATAAAAAGTTCAGAGAAGAACCAAATATCTTTCATAGATAACCTTGATCATAAACTCACAATTCATCAGATCTCGACAAACACACCGCAAAAGGAGATTACATCAAATAGATCTGCTCGATGACCAAGGAGAACTTTGTATTGAGATCTAGAGAGGGAGAAGAAACCATCTAGATACTCGCTATGGACCCGAAGGTCCATGGTAAACTACTCACAACTCATGGTGAGGGCGATGATGATGATGATGATGAATGCCTCCGTGGTGGATCACCCTCCGGTGGAGCTCCGGAACAGGCTCCAAGATGGGATCTCCACGGGAACAGAAGCTACAGCGGTGGAATTAGGGTTTTCTCTCTGTTCACGGAGTTTCTAGGATACATGGACTTATATAGGAAGAAGGAGGGCACCGGGGGACGCTCGAGTGGGCCTCGAGGCAGGGGGCGCGCCCCCCACCCCCGAGGACCACTTGAGGCTCCCCTAACCTGGTTCTCAAGTTCCTCTGGCATGATTTTCTCCAAAAATATCTCTTGCAAAGGTTTCATTCCGTTTGGACTCCGTTTGATATTCCTTTTCTGCAAAACCCTAAAATAGGCACAAAAAAACAGCAATCTGGACTGGGCCTTTGGGTTAGTAGGTTAGTCCCAAAAATGATATAAAAGTGAATGATAAAGCCCATTAAACATCCAAGACATCATAAATAATAGCATGGAACAATAAAAAATTATAGATACGTTGGAGACGTATCACCAGGTAGGGGTGTGCCGAAATTTCTCCCCTGTCCATCCCTCTCTCCGTCCGCCAAGCTCTCATGGCGGGCGTCCCTCCTCCGACCATCTTGGTGGCCGCGCGCGGCAGCGCTACGGGCCACCGGGCCTTCACCCCCGCCTTACGACGGGTGTAGTGGCCACCCAGGTTTAGGCCGGACCTGCTGCCCCGTTACAACGGGGGAGTGGACCCGGACGTCTTCCTCCAGGCTTACAAAGAGGCCATCTTGGTAGCTGGCGGTGACAACAAGGTCATGGCCAGCTGGATCCCCATGGCAATTAGCGGCGTGCCGCGCGCCTGATTTTTCAGCTTGCCAGAATCATCTGTGGCATCCTGGGAGGAGCTGCGCGACCTCTTCATCACACGTGTTGGGGCACCGGCTGTCCTCGGCAGCTCCCAAGTGCCACCCTCGGGCTGCCACATCAAGCAGATCTTTCGCTGGGCGGGCGTCACCTCCATATGCTAGGGGGCTCCTCCTGGATGGTTGGCGCCCAAGACCGAGCTCACCTTCGACTCGAGGGACCACCCTACCTCCACCGCGGGCTCCGGCGCTCTCCCGATGCTCTGCACCCCCACCATCTGCAACGTGGCAGTCACCAAGACCCTCATTGATGGTGGGTCTAGCCTCAACGTGCTCTCGATGGAGGCTTTCATCTTGCTTCAAGTGCCACTCGGGCGGCAGCGCGCCACCAAACCCTTCTCCAGAGTCAGTAGTGGTTCCACTAGCCCTCTGGGGCAGATCCTCCTCCTGGTCGCCTTCGGCACCCGAAACAACTACCGCACCGAGCTAATTGACTTTGACATCGCACGAATTGGCCTCCCGTACAACACCATCTTTGGGTACCCTGCACTGGCTCAGTTCATGGCCGCGACCCATCCGGCCTATAACCTCATGACGATGCGAGGGAGCAGCGGTGTACTTACCGTGGCGGGGGACATCAAGGAAGCTCTGGCGGCCCTCAAGCGCGTCTTCTGGACCGCTGCGGCGGTGCATCCGTCTGGTGAAACCGCCCCTGGAACCGAGGGGGGTGCACCAGCCAAGAAGAAGCAACTTTTCTCTCAAGACCGAGCCGAGACGAAGCAGGTGCCCGTGGATGAAGCCGAGCCATCGGGTGTCGCCTTCACCATAGGTGCTGGTCTCCCCCCAGCTCAAGAAAAGGCGCTGGTTTGGTTCCTGTGTGCGAACAGGGATGTGTTCGCGTGGGAACCCAAGGACCTGGTGGGAGTCCCAAGGGAGGTCATTGAATATCACCTGAACGTATGCCCCAATATGCGCCCCGTGAAGCAGAAGGCCAAGCGCCAAGCTACGGAGAAGCAGTCCTTCATCTTGCAGGAGACTCGTAAGCTGGAGGCGGCGGGTGTCATCCGCGAGGTCCGGTACCCAGAGTGGATGGCAAACCCCGTCGCCGTAACCAAGAAAGGAGGAAAGGAGCGCATGTGTGTCCACTTCACCAACCTCAACAAAGCTTGTCCGCAAGACCCGTTTTCACTACCCCACATCGACCAGATCATCGACTCCACCGCCGAGAGCGACCTGCTGTGCTTCCTGGATGCCTTCTTAGGTTACCACCAGATCAAGATGGCACTGCAAGACGTCGAGAAAACTGCCTTCCTCACCCCGTGTGGAGTATACTGCTACACTTGCATGCCGTTTGGGTTGCGGAACGCTGGAGCTACCTTTCAGCGGTTAATGCACATTGCACTGGGAAAATAGCTCGGGAGGAACGCTGAGGCATACCTAGATGACATCATGGTAAAATCTCAGGTGGCCGCAACCCTTATCGCAGATCTGGAAGAAACCTTCGCCAACCTGCACAAGGTAGACATGCGGCTCAACCCTGAAAAGTGCCTGTCCGGCATCCCGTCAGGCAAGCCTTCGGGCTTCCTGGTGTTGCACCGAGGGATCGAGGCAAACCCCGAGAAGGTCAAGGCCATAGAAAAGATTAGTCCGCCCAAGAACCTCAAGGAGATGTAGAAGCTGGCTGGCTGTGTGACGTCGCTCGGGCATTTCATCTCCAAGCTAGGAGAGAGAGCCCTCCCTTTCTTCAAGTTGATGAAAAGGAAGGGCCCATTCGAATGGACCCCTGAGGCTGATGAGGCGTTCGAAGACCTCAAGAGATACCTCACCTGTCAGGACCAAGATGCAATTCTATCCCGATCACGTGACACTTACGTGATTGGGGCACAACCACATTTCGGGCGCTTAGCAAGATGGATATCATTAGATCGTACCATTACATACATACATGGGGGATACAACAATACATACAAGTCACATGAATACAACAATATCAATACAAGTATCCGACTACGGATACAAACATGAAAAGAACAACGACATCGATCTGCTATCCCATGCTACCGACCCGGAACCTAACCCAAGACTGAAGAAGAAGAACTCCAACAAAAGAACAACGCTCTCACGTCAAGACATCAGAAACCTGCACCTACAACTGTTGTTGTAGTATCCGTGAGCCACGAGGACTCAGCAATCCCATAACCATGGGTAACAAGACTATCAAAGCTTAATAGGTAGGAAGAGGTAAAGTGGTGAGGTTGCAGCAGCGACTAAGCAATATATATGGTGGCTAACTTACGAGTACAAGAAGCATCAACGCAAACGGTCGCAACTAGTAGTGATCACTAAAGATCCTGAACTACTTACGAGTCAAACATAACCACACCGTGTTCTCTTCTCAAAATGAAAAGAGACAGTCACAGTTACTCACACAGTTGTGTGTTTTACTTCGGATCCTCTGTCAAGTTTTCTACAACTGGACATTACCAAATTCCAATCTGCCACATAACCGCGGGCACGGCTTTCGAAAGATCATAACCCTGCAGGGGTGTCCCAACTTAGCCCATCACAAGCTCTCACGATCAGCTGAAGTGATAAATATAATATCATCACCCCTTATCTTAGGGAAATCCGATCAGGCTCGGCATCCCGGTGCACAAGACATTTCGACAACGGTAAAACAAGTCCAGCAAGACCTCCCGGCGTGCCGACACCCTGATAGTAGCCGCGAGTATCTCGTCTCAGGCTACGGCCGGATGGGCCATCCTACAGGAGCCAATCCTCGAGTTTCCTCGTGGTGGTTCTCGCAGTTCGCCCGTTTGGGACCAACACCATCAGCACTGGCCCCCCCTATTATGTAGAATTAACAACCCGGGGACATGACCCCCTATGCAATTAATTAATTAATTAACTTGTTATTATGAGCAAATTAAAAACAATGTTGGGCCTTGCTGGAGGAGTTTTATTCAAAGACGAACTGTCAAGGGGTCCCCATATACCCATCGTGTAAGGAACGCAAAATCAAGGAACATAATGCTGGTTTATCGGCGCCTAAGGTGGCATGAGTGGAACAAAACACCGAGCAAAAGGCCAAGCCTTCCACCCATGACCAGTATATAGGTGTGTTAATAATAATAATAGATATTGTGATATTCCAACAACAAGTTCCCACCTGGAACGATCTTCATCTTCACCTACAACTAGCAATGCTATAAGAGGGGCTGAGCAAGCGGGTAACATAGCCAAACAACGGTTTTGCTAGGAAGGTTTCAAAGGTTAGAGGTTTCATGGCAACAAGGAGAGGCTGACAATAACGATGGGTAGCGCGACATATAACGATAGCATCGAGACAACTAAGCAACGTCAATGATAGTAATGGTATCCAAGGGTATGGTCATCTTGCCTGAGATCCCGCAAGGAAGAAGAATGGATCCATGAAGAAGACGAAGAAGAAGCATTGAAGAAGAACCACGGGTAGACAAACAAATCCTCACGAACGCAACGGAACAAGCACTAAAGAGAAGAAGCAAGCAATACGGTAAACAAACCACTCAAGAACATAACAATATGCTCAACCAAGTATGATGCAAAACAAGTCTACTTATGATGCACAACAAGTCTACACAGGAAGCACAACATGGCAAGGTAGGAAGCATAGAAAAACAACACAAGTCTATATGATGCAATACATGGCAAGGTATGATGCATGACAAGTCTATACAGGAAGCACAAGAAGTCTATACAGGAAGCATTACATGGCAAGGTAGTAAGCACAGAAAAACAACACAAGTTTATATATGATGCAATACATGGCAGGGTATGATGCATGACAAATCTATACAGGAAGCATAGCATGGCAAGGTAGGAAGCACAAACATGGCAAGGTAGGAAGCACAACATGGCAAGGTATGATGCAATACATGGCAACGGTGCAAGATGCACCCAAACATCAAGCAAACATACTCCAAACATGTTAACAAGAAGATATTATGATTCTACATGCAAAATCACACAAGTTTCGTATAAGGAACACTCCAAACGGAACAACGGGCTAACAGATACACATGAAACAAGATATAACAACAAGCTGAAGTTAACAGCCACATAGCAACTTTGGAGCATGATAAATATAAGTTACAACACTCAAACATGGTGATAATAAGCATGAACATGAAGTAGACATATCCTACAGCAAACAACTCCATTGGAGCATCTCCATAGGAGGCATGGATCAATAGCAACAAGCTACAACATTTTGATCATGACAATAAAAACCGGACAGTAATATTTTATAGCAACTTGGAAGCAAGAATTAAATAAGCTACAGCAACCCAAATGAGCAAGTGAAGGCATGAATGGATATACAACAACATATACAGCAAGGAATGATCAATGGCCACCCCAAAACTAACATGGATTTACCTAGGGCATCAAGCAAACATAGCATCAGGATATTACAGATTCCAGACTTAGTGAAATTTCACTAAGTGTTAAACCAGCAATAACAACATGGCATGTTTGCAAGCATGTTTAAGTCAACACAAGGCATATCATGGAAAGTTAAATGCACCACATCAAAGAACACATCATGGAGAATCTAAAACATCTAGGCATGTGACAAGGGGACAAACACAACAATAGCAACGAGCTCCTCAACTAGGCATCTCGTAACAAGTTTCAGAACATAACAGCCACATAGCACTTTGCAACAGAGATTAACATGGCAATATGAACTCAAACAAGCATGCTATAGCAACCAACATGTAGAGCATCTCATGATGAACATTTTGACATATCATTTGCATCATTTGGATAAACATGCACCAAGTTATCATATCTCAAACATAGCAACAAAATAACAAGTAGCAGCAGTTTATAACAAGTAGCACTCTTGCAACAGATATTTAAGCATCTAGATGAACTCAAATGAGCATGGCACAATGGTACAAAGTGTAGAGCATATCACCACGATCATTTTGACATATCATTCACTCAATTTGGATAAGTACACACAAAGTTATCACCAGACAAAGATGCAACATTATAACAGTTAACAGGGACTTGGCAGATTTTTACTAGACTGAAAAAAAACAGGGCGAAATTTAACAAACGACGCACGGTGCAGGAGTTTAGTGGGCTGAGGCTCACCTAGGGCCCATGGGCCGGACGAGGAGGCGGCCGGGCTGTAGCGGGAAGTGGGCCGGCGGCGGGGAGCTGGGCCGACCCTTCTATGGTCGGCGGAGGCGGGCCCTTGCGCCGCGCTGGCTGGCGCAGGGTGGGCCTCGGGCCCATGTGGAGAAGGGCCTCGGCCCCATCGGTGAGCGAGGCAGGATCGAGCAGGGCTCGTCCTCCTCCTCCCGAACAGGACCAACGGCGGCGGTGGCTTGCGGGAATCCGGCGAGGAGCGGCCGTGGAAGGCCTGGGAGGTCGGGATCCGGCAGATCCGGGGCCTACGGCTCCGTTCTCGGCCAGATCCCGGGCTGGCGGGGCTGGGCGGCAAGACGAGGCCAGTAGGCGGGCTGGGGGTGCTCCGGCGAGCTAGGACGGCGGCGACGACGAGTCTTCGGCGGAGGCAAGGCCGCGGGGGTGCGGCCAGCTGCGGCAGGGGGCGGCCAACTGCTCGCCGGTGACGGAATCCACGCGACGGGGTCCTGCACTTCCGATCCACTCGGGATCGAACGGAAGGAGCAGGCGGCAAGGCTCGGGCACCTGCGGGCGCGGGGCGGTCGGGCCCTGGGGCGGCTGGCGGCGGGCCGCGACCGGGCCTGGCGGGCCTGGCGCGGGAGGAGAGAGGGACGGGACTGGGTGGCGGCTGGAGAGAGGTGGGGCGCGGAAAACGAGGCAACGGCTAGGGTTTCCAGAATAGGAAGGCTAGGGCGTCCATATATAGGTAAGAAGGGCTAGTAGAGGGGGTTTTGGAGCGTTCCGGAGCCATCGGATCGCGATCCAACGGCAACGGAGCGAACGGGAAGTAGGCTGGGCCTAGAGGGAATTAGTGGGCTATGTAGAAGAGGTTTCGGGCTACGAGGAGAGAAGGGAAAAGAGGCCCGCGGGGTTTTCGGAGACTGAAAACGTCCGACGTTTAAACCGGCGACTAGTGCCGCTATATATATCCGTTGGGCTATCAAACGAGCTCCAAATGCGATGAAATTTGGCAGGCGGCCTGTCTACACTATAATAAGACCACACGCCAAGTTTCATCCCATTCCGAGAACATTTTTCGGCCACTTATAAAAATAAATATTCTGAGGCACCGCGGGCGCGTGTGAGTGTGTGTGGGCTCAGAACGGACAACGGAAAGGACGAGGGAACTCGGGCGGATGCACGTTTTGAAAAGATGCTGATGCAACACACATGATGACAAGGCAAGGATGCACACGCGAGCAGATGACATGGCACTGGCAACAAAAAACTGGCTGACACCTGGTGCACCGGTCTCGAGGTGTCACAACACTCCCCTACTAACAAGAGATCTCGTCCCGAGATCTTAGGAACGAGACGGGAGAGGAAAGAGGGAGAACAAAGTTCCTTGAGGACAAAAGAGCAAAACCAAAGAACCTGAGAGGTTCAGCCACTTGAAAGGAAGAATACAACGAAGATGAACGAAGCTGCAAAGTCTTCGTTAAACAAGAGGAGCAAGTAATACGACGAGAATCGAGGAGGTTGAAAGGCACGAAACAAGAGCTGAAGGAACAAGAATGAATTCGAAACCACTCTGGTTGACAAAGATAGAAAAGGAATCTCCACGAAGGAATTCGGGCAGCACTCCGGCTAAAACTGAAATAAATAGAACACCGGTTGACATGAATGGAATAGGACAAGAACCTGAGAAGATGGAACGATACTCGACGAGAGTAACAACACAAGGCCTCCGGAAGAATTGAAAAATGGAACAGAAAGAACGGAGAAGAAGATGACAACTTTCACGACGAGTGAATTGAAAGAGCATCTTAAGGATAAGGTTTGAACGGATTTGTTGAGAAAATCACAACAAAAGAATAAGCTTGTTATGGACTTATTGAATTCATCCCAAAACTTGAGGTGATATTCTGCCGCAACGCAAAGATGGATTAGCTGAGAATGAAGAAAGAAATGCAAAAATCCATTTCAAAGAAATAGGGAGAATTATTTGCATCTCGGGACACAAAATAATAATACTTGAGCTGCTCCGGAAGAATTAGATGGATATATGAAGAATGCATTTAATCGTGATGAACCACCATGAAGAACTCCGGTAACAAAAGGGTGATGATATAGAAATGACGGATGAAATGAATAAGATTAAAGCCTTGCGATGATTTAGACGGTGTTCCGTCGAGATAGCCGAGAAAATTGAACTCCGGAAGAAAAGAATAAAACACCTGAAACTAGAATTTATTCATCAAGAATAAACTCCTAAGGAAGGAATTAAACAACTCGATGAAAAGAATAAGAATTATGTCATGCTTATCCTCCATCAATTAAATTGATGAACAATGGATTCGCATATCACTTATTCTCGATGAAATTGATTAAAGAAGGATATATAGCGAACACCGGTCGGATTGGAATAAAATGAATGGATTGATATGATAACACCGGAAAAGAATTGTTGAGCGAACCACCGTAAGAATTAAAGCCGAGTGAATAAAATGAATGAACCACCGGGAAGAATTAATCGAATGATGAAAAGAACAAACCACCGAGAAGAATTACAATCGAGTGAAGAACGAGAATGACCACCGTAAGGAATGAAATTGAATGATGCAAGAGGACAAGCCACCATGAAGAATTGAGATTGAGTAATCTCCGGGAAGAATAAAACACTTGAGGACAATTGCATGACGAGAACGAAGAGATCGTGAACTGATTAGAGAATACTTGAACGAAGCACCGGAAGAATGTGAGACGAACGAAGAGGCATGAATGAAGAATATTTGGAGGACGGAGTTGAAAACTGAGAACGAAGAAATCTTCTGAAATGATGGCCTTCCGAGGAACACAAAGAAAAGAATTCATGAAAATACTCCGGATGGGTAAGGAAAAGAATTTATGACAATCAGAATAATTCGAGAGGATAGCATTAAGTTAGAAGCACGAATCTCCGAGAGAACGGACAAGATTCAGGGAAAAAACGCTTCTTCGGTCTTCAAATGACGACAAGGAACAGAACCAAAATTATTGAGACACTCCGAAAGAATTAAAAGAGGAAAGGTTGAACCACACATGGAAATAATTTGAAAACAAACTTGGAGAAGTTATATGACTGATGGAATCCATACTTACGTCATACATGAAAAGAATTTCGGAACACTCCAGCAAATAAAAGAGTCAGGTAAGATCCTGGGAAAATACATGTGGGTTATGAGCCCACCGAAGAGAGAACTCCGTAGAAAAAGATTGAAAAGGAGATAATGCGCCGGAACGATTAAAATACTCGAAGGAGGTGATAACCTCGAATTAATTGGAATACAGACGAATCTCCTGAGATGTCTTTGGAACACCGGAACAATTAAATGGCGAGAGACGAACGAGCAAGGTGAAGAACATTTGAGCGGAGGAAAAAGAATATGATGAACACCGAACACAATTTGAATCCACCGGAAAAGAAGAGATGAAGAATATCAACCAAGAGGAGAATTCATCGGAGAAGAAAAGAGATGAAGGATGACGTACAAGACAATAATTCACCGGTTGAAATAACTGAGTAAAGAATGCGAAGGATTCACACGAGTAGGATGGATACTCGATTAAGAACTCCGGCTCCGAGAAGAAAAAGGGTGGGCGGGTGGGAAAGAAAACCCACTTCGGAAGGTGAAACAACACCGGTTGATAGAATTGAGGGTTGAATTTGCAAAGAAGAAGAGGGTTGAATCCACTTGACGAGAGATGCACCAGATGAAAGAACTGACAACGCAACGAACGGAAACTAACCACGAGATCCTAAAAAAATTGAAGGGGAAGAGGAGTAATTCAAAACACCTACGTCAAGATCCCTCACAAGAGCGACGAAGGGGCAGGGGAGTAAAAAGAATTCCTACTCTCCGATATAACTAGACTCCGAAAAAGTTTTCGGCTAGACTCAACAACGGCCAAGCTACGATAAATCAAGGGGGCTCCTATGGTCGGTCGAGGCTCTAATACCAACATGTCAGGCCCAAGATGCGATTATATCCCGATCACGTGACACTTACGTGATTGGGGCGCAACCGCATTTCGGATGCTTAGCAAGATGGATATCATTACATCGTACCATTACATACATACATGGGGGATACAACAATACATACAAGTCACATGAATACAACAATATCAATACAAGTATCCGACTACGGATACAAACATGAAAAGAACAATGACATCCATCTGCTATCCCAGGCTGCCGACCCGGAACCTAACCCAAGACTAAAGAAGAAGAACTACAACAAAAGAACAACGCTCTCACGTCAAGACATCGGAAACCTGCACCTATAACTGTTGTTGTAGTATCCGTGAGCCACGAGGACTCAGCAATCCCATAACCATGGGTAACAAGACTATCAAAGCTTAATAGGTAGGAAGAGGTAAAGTGGTGAGGTTGCAGCAGCGACTAAGCAATATATATGGTGGCTAACTTACGAGTACAAGAATAAGATGAGCATCTACGCAAACGGTCGCAACTAGTAGTGATCGCTAAAGATCCTGAACTACTTACGAGTCAAACATAACCCCACCGTGTTCTCTTCTCAAAATAAAAAGAGACAGTCACGGTTACTCACACAGTTGTGTGTTTTACTTCGGATCCTCTGTCAAGTTTTCTACAAACGGACATTAACAAATTCCAATCTGCCACATAACCGCGGGCACGGCTTTCGAAAGATCATAACCCTGCAGGGGTGTCCCAACTTAGCCCATCACAAGCTCTCACGATCAGCTGAAGTGATAAATATAATATCATCACCCCTTATCTTAGGGAAATCCGATCAGGCTCGGCATCCCGGTGCACAAGACATTTCGACAATGGTAAAACAAGTCCAGCAAGACCTCCCGGCGTGCCGACACCCTGATAGTAGCCGCGCGTATCTCGTCTCAGGACACGACCGGATGGGACATCCTACAGGAGCCAATCCTCGAGTTTCCCCGTGGTGGTTCCCGCAGTCCGCCCGTTTGGGACCAACACCATCAGCACTGGCCCCCCTGTTATGTAGAATTAAGAACCCGGGGACATGACCCCCTATGCAACTAATTAATTAATTAAGTTGTTATTATGTGCAAATTAAAACCAATGTTGGGCCTTGCTGGAAGAGTTTTATTCAAAGACGAACTGTCAAGGGGTCCCCATATACCCATCGTGTATGGAACGCAAAATCAAGGAACATAATGCCGGTTTATCGGCGCCTAAGGTGGCATGAGTGGAACAAAACACCGAGCAAAAGGCCAAGCCTTCCACCCATGCCCAGTATATAGGTGTGTTAATAATAATAATAGATATTGTGATATTCCAACAACAAGTTCCCACCTGGAACGATCTTCATCTTCACCTGCAACTAGCAATGCTATAAGAGGGGCTGAGCAAGTGGGTAACATAGCCAAACAACGGTTTTGCTAGGAAGGTTTCAAAGGTTAGAGGTTTCATGGCAACAAGGAGAGGCTGACAATAATAATGGGTAGTGCGACATATAACGATAGCATCGAGACAACTAAGCAATGGCACTGATAGTAAAGGTATCCAAGGGTATGGTCATCTTGCCTGAGATCCCGCAAGGAAGAAGAATAGATCCATGAAGAAGACGAAGAAGAAGCCTTGAAGAAGAACCATGGGTAGACGAACGAATCCTCACGAACGCAACGGAACAAACACTAACGAGAAGAAGCAAGCAATACGGTAAACAAACCACTCAAGAACATAGCAATATGCTCAACCAAGTATGATGCAAAACAAGTCTACTTATGATGCATGGCAAGTCTACACAGGAAGCACAACATGGCAGGGTAGGAAGCACAGAAAAACAACACAAGACTATATGATGCACAACATGGCAAGGTATGATGCATGACATGGCAAGGTATGATGCAATACATGGCAACGGTGCAAGATGCACCCAAACATCAAGAAAACATACTCCAAACATGTTAACAAGAAGATATTATGATTCTACATGCAAAATCACACAAGTTTCATATAAGGAACACTCCAAACGGAGCAACGGGCTAAAAGATACACATGAAACAAGATATAACAACAAGCTGAAGTTAACAGCCACATAGCAACTTTGGAGCATGATAAATATAAGCTACAGCACTCAAACATGGTGGTAAGAAGCATGAACATGATGTAGACATATCCTACAGCAAACAACTCCATTGGAGCATCTCCATAGGAGGCATGGATCAATAGCAACAAGCTACAACATTTTGATCATGACAATAAAAACCTGACAGTAATATTTTATAGCAACTTGGAAGCAAGAATTAAATAAGCTACAGCAACCCAAATGAGCAAGTGAAGGCATGAATGGATAGACAACAACATATATAACAAGGAATGATCAATGGCCACCCCAAAACTAACATGGATTTACCTACGGCATCAAGCAAACATAGCATCAGGATATTACAGATTCCAGACTTAGTGAAATTTCACTTAGTGTTAAAACCGCAATAACAACATGGCATGTTTGCAAGCATGTTTAAGTCAACACAAGGCATATCATGGAAAGTTAAATGCACTACATCAAAGAACACATCATGGAGAATCTAAAACATCTAGGCATGTGACAAGGGGACAAACACAACAATAGCAACGAGCTCCTCTACTAGGCATCTCGTAACAAGTTTCAGAACATAACAGCCACATAGCACTTTGCAACAGAGATTAACATGGCAATATGAACTCAAACAAGCATTCTATAGCAACCAACATGTAGAGCATCTCATGATGAACATTTTGACATATCATTTGCATCATTTGGATAAACATGCACCAAGTTATCATATCTCAAACATAGCAACAAAATAATAAGTAGCAGCAGTTTATAACAAGTAGCACTCTTGCAAAAGATATTTAAGCATCTAGATGAACTCAAATGAGCATGGCACAATGGAACAAAGTGTAGAGCATATCACCACGATCATTTTGACATGTCATTCACTCAATTTGGATAAGTACACACAAAGTTATCACCAGACAAAGATGCAACATTATAACAGTTAACAGGGACTTAGCGGATTTTTACTAGACTGAAAAAAAAACAACAGGGCGCAATTTAACAAACGACGCATGGTGAAGGAGTTTAGTGGGCTGAGGCTCACCTAGGGCCCATGGGCCGGACGAGGAGGCGGCCGGGCTGCACCGGGGAAGTGGGCCGGCGGCGGGGAGCTGCGCCGACCCGACTGTGGTCGGCGGAGGCGGGCCCTTGCGGCGCGCTGGCTGGCGCGGGGTGGGCCTCGGGCCCATGTGGAGAAGGGCCTCGGCCCCGTCGGTGAGCGAGGCAGGATCGAGCGGGGCTCGTCCTCCTCCTCCCGAACAGGACCAACGGCGGCGGTGGCTTGCTGGACTCCTGCGAGGGGCGGCCGGGGGAAGGCCTGGGAGGTCGGGATCCGGCAGATCCGGGGCCTACGGCTCCGTTCCCGGCCAGATCCTGGGCCGGCGGGGCTGGGCGGCAAGACGAGGCCAGCAGGCGGGCTGGGGGTGCTCCGGCGAGCTAGGACGGCGGCGACGACGAGTCTTCGGCGGAGGCAAGGCCGGGGGTGCGGCCAACTGCTCGCCGATGACGGAATCCATGCGACAGGGTCCTGCGCTTCCGATCCACTCGGGATCGAACGGAAGGAGCAGGCGGCAAGGCTCGGGCGTCTGCGGGCGCGGGGCGGTCGGGCCCTGGGGCGGCTGGCGGCGGGCCGCGACCGGGCCTGTCGGGCCTGGCGCGGGAGGAGAGAGGGACGGGACTGGGTGGCGGCTGGAGAGAGGTGGGGCGCAGAAAACGAGGCAACGGCTAGGGTTTCCAGAATAGGAAGGCTAGGGCGTCCATATATAGGCAAGAAGGGCTAGTAGAGGTGGTTTTGGAGCGTTCCGGAGCCATCGGATCGCGATCCAACGGCAACGGAGCGAAGGGGAAGTAGGCTGGGCCTAGAAGGAATTAGTGGGCTGTGTAGAAGAGGTTTCGGGCTACGAGGAGAGAAGGGAAAAGAGGCCCGGCAGGTTTTCGGAGACAGAAAACGTCCGACGTTTAAACCGGCGACTAGTGCCGCTATATATATCCGTTGGGCTATCAAACGAGCTCCGAATGCGATGAAATTTGGCAGGCGGCCTGTCTACACTATAATAAGACCACACGCCAAGTTTCATCCCATTCCGAGAACATTTTTCGGCCACTTATAAAAATAAATATTCGGAGGCACCGCGGGCGCGTGTGAGTGTGTGTGGGCTCAGAACGGACAACGGAAAGGACGAGGGAACTCGGGCGGATGCAAGTTTTGAAAACATGTTGATGCAATACACATGATGACAAGGCAAGGATGCTCACGCAAGCAGATGACATGGCATTGGCAACGAATAACTGGCTGACACCTGGCGCACCGGTCTCGGGTTGTCACATCACCAGTCCACCAGTAATGGTGGCACCTAAACCTCAAGAACCATTGTTGCTTTACCTAGCTGCAACACCACGTTCAGCCAGTGAAACCTTGGTTGCTGTCCGAGAGGAGCGCCAAGACAAGACCTCGCAACCCAGGGGCGGCACTCCCGAGGCTCCCGCAGTGCCGGAGGACGACCACGTCCGGCAAGACAACTCCCCTATGGCCGCAGCTGCTCCAACTGGCGACCAAGACCCTGGAGCACCTTTACCTAGTTACACTACACAGCCACAGGCGAGTCCGGACGGCACCCCCGTTGAGCATCCGGTATACTTCGTGAGCATGGTGCTCGGTGATGCCCGAGCATTCTACCCCATGCCACAGAAGCTCCTGCTTGCGCTCCTCGTTGCTTCACGTAAGCTCCACCACTACTTCCAAGGCCACCCCATCAGGGTCGTCTTAGCTTACCTTTTGGAGAGGGTACTCCGGAGCCCAAACGCGGTAGGAAGGGTCGCGGAATGGAATGTAGAGCTGCAGGCATTCCAGCTAGAGTTCAGCACCACCAGAGTCATCAAGGGAGCCGCCCTCGCTGACTTTGTGGCAGAATGGATCGATGCCCCAGGACCCGAAGCATGTCAGGACCGGTCCCTCGCGCAGGGGAGCGAATCGCCGGATGGCTGGGTCATGTACTTCGACGGTGCGTTCGCCCGCCAAGGCGCGGGGGCTGGGGCTGTGCTCATCTTGCCCACTCAAGACAAGCTCTACTACGCCGTGCAGCTCTGCTTTCAGCCGGGAGATAAGGTCTCCAACAACATCACAGAGTACGATGGCATCATCGCCGGTCTCACGTCGGCGATGGCCCTGGGGGTGAAACGCCTCGTCATCAGGGGCGACTCCCAGCTCCTCATCAACTTCTCCAACAAGGTGTACAAGCCGAAGGACGAGCATATAGAGGCGTACCTCACGGAGGTATGAAAAATGGAGAAGCAGTTCTTAGGCCTGGAGCTGGAGCACGTGCCCCGTGGCACTAACAAGGAGGCCAACGACATTGCCGAGAGAGCGTCCAGGTGCCTGCCCCAAGAGCCGGGTGTCTTCGAGGAGAGGCTCCTCAGGCCCTCGGCGTCACCCCCGCGAGAAGGGCCGGCGAAGCCTCAGCAGGAACTCCCCAAGCCACCGACCTCGGGAGCCCCCGCCTGCGGCCCGGCCTCAGGAGCTCACTTGCTCCTGGCGCTCGAGCCCCAGGAGGGATGCTGGACCGAGGAACTCAGGTCATACCTGGTGTGAGGAGCGCTACCAGAAAAGGAGGAGGATGCCGAGCGTGTGGCTCGACAGGGTACGGCATACTGCATCCAAGACGGCGAGCTTTATAGGAAGCGACCAAATGATGTTTCTTTGCGATGCATCTCCAGGGAGCAGGGAAGCGAGCTGCTAGCTGACATCCATGCTCGGGACTGCGGGCATCATTCATAATCGCGCACCTTGGTCGGAAAGGCATTTCGCAGTGGTTTCTACTGGCCCACAACGCTCAACGATGCAGCAGAACTAGTGAAATCTTGCGAGGCTTGCCAGTTCCATGCCAAACAAATCCACCAGCCAGCTCAGGGCCTGCAGACTATCCCGCTCTCCTGGCCGCTCGCGGTCTGGTGGCTGGATATCCTGGGCCCCTTCCCACGAGCGCTCGGGGACTACCGATACCTCTACGTCGCCGTCGACAAATTCAACAAATGTGCGGCGGTGAAAGCCGTTCGAACCATCCCCGCCAGCTCCGCAGTCAAGTTCATCAAGGGCCTCGTAAACCGGTTCGGGGTCCCCAACCGCATCATCACCGATAACAGCTCATAGTTCACTAGCAATCTTTTCAAGACATATTGTGCTAACCTTAGAACACAGATTTGCTACACTTCCGTAGCGCCCCCCAGGAGCAATGGCCAGGCCGAGCGCGCCAACACAGATTTGCTAAGGGGCGGCCGAGCATGCTCAGCCCACGTCAAGGGCCTCGAGCAGTAAAGGATAATAACCACCTAACGAGTTTTTACAGCCTCACGAAGGGTCAAACGTCACAAGATGAGGGCAATCCTGAGTGCGTCGAGATAAGTCTCCTTGCTCTGAGGGCGTGTAGCACACAGATCGTGCAATAATGGACAAAGACACTAAGCATGGTGCTTTCTACTTCTCGAGCTTGCGTTGTATTCCCTCGAAGAGGAAAGGGTGATGCAGCACAGTACCGTAAGTATTTCCCTCAGTTTTTGAGAACCATGGTATCAATCTAGTAGGAGACCACGCGCGAGTCCCTCGTACCTGCACAAACAAATAAGAACCTTGCAACCAACACTATAAAATTGGTTGTCAATCCCTTCTCGGTCACTTACAAAAGTGAGATCTGATAGAGATAATAAGGTAACATTTTTGCTACGTTTTATTAGAGAGATTGAAAGTAAATAATGCAAATAAACAACGGTGATAGAAATTGGCAAGTTGACGGGAAACTAATATGATGGAATATAGTATGATGAGAATAGACTCGGGGGCCATAGGTTTCACTTGTGGCTTCTCTCGTGATAGCAGAATTCTACGGTGGGTGAACAAATTACTGTTGAGCAATTGATAGAAGAGGGCATAGTTATGAGAATATCTAGGCATGATCATTGTATATAGGCATCACGTCCGTGACAAGTGGACCGAAACGATTCTACATCTACTACTATTACTCCACACATGGACCACTATCCAGCATGCATCTAGAGTATTAAGTTCATAAGAACATAGTAACACCTTAAACAAGATGACATGATTTAGAGGGATAAACTCATGCAATATGATATGAACTCCATCTTTTAATCCTCAATGGAAACAATACAATACATGCCTTGCTGCCCCTGCTATCACTTGGAAAGGACACCGCAAGATTGAACCCAAAGCCACGCACTTCTCCCATTGCAAGAACTATAGATCTAGTAGGCCAAACCAAACCGATAATTCGAAGAGACTTCCAAGGATATTTAAATCATGCATAAAAGATTTCAGAAAAGAATCCAATATTGTTCATAGATAATCTTGATCATAAACCCACAATTCATCGGATCTTGACAAACACACCACAAAAAGATTACATCGAATAGATCTCCTCGAAGATCGAGGAGAACTTTGTATTGAGATCCAAAGAGAGAAAAGAAACCATCTAGCTAATAACTACGGACCCGAAGGTCTGTGGTAAACTACTCACAACTCTTCGGAGAGGCTATGTTGTTGATGTACAAGCCCTCCGTGATCGATGCCCCCTCCGGCGGAGCTCCGGAAAAGGCCCCAAGATGGGATCTCATGGGTAAAGAAGGTTGCGGCGATGGAATTAGGTTTTCATTGCCCTCCTCAATGTTTTCAGGGTATGGGAGTATATATAGGCTGAAGAGGCACGTCAGGGGAGCCACAGGGGGCCCACAAGGGTGGGGTCGCGCCTACCCCCCGAGCGCGCCCCCTGCCCTCGTGGCCTCCTCTCTTGCTTCCTCGCGTGTACTCCAAGTATTCTGTGTTGATATCGTTCCAAAAATAGCTCTCCCGAAGGTTTCATTCCGTCTGGACTCCGTTTGATATTCCTTTTCTGCGAAATAGTAAAATAGGAAAAAAAACAACAATTTGCACTGGGCCTTGTGTTAGTAGGTTAGTCCCAAAAATAATATAAAAGTGTATAATAAAGCCCATTAAACATCCAAAACAGAATATATAATAGCATGGAATAGTCAAAAATTATAGATATGTTGGAGACGTATGAGTGCTAAATATCATAAAACCACGGTTCATTACATGCCCTTCCAGGAATGATGAAGCAAGAAAGAATAACCAAGAACGGCTGACGACTACCCTCGAGGCGCGACTGCTCACGAGGACCTACACCCTGAGCTCACCCAGAGCCCTCCTCACACTTCACCTGAGCATGACGATGAGACGACCATGCACCACCTTCCGGGCAGGCACGGGGGCATGGCGACTGGTCGTAGCCACCACTGCTGGAGCTGCAGCTGAAGGAGGAGCCGCCATAGCTGGACGAGCTGCGGCCATCACCCAGGCCAAGCACCTCGCCGCCGCTGGTGTCCTCGGGGCAGCACTCGGCATGGCGCCCGTCTTCCCCAAACACCCTCACGAAGAGGGTCGAGTCATCGCTATATCTGAAATGAAGGGTGCACCATCCACCCAAGCCATGCGCGCGGGCAAACGTCTGGTTGCAACGAGCCAAAGTCACAGCGCCCGAGGCAGAGACCTCCACCACGACCCACGAAGCCCTGCTGCAACAACAATCCGCCTGCAGCCAAAAGTGACCGGAGCTCGCAGCGAGGAGTTCGCCGGCCAGGGAGCGCGAGAGCTGGAGCCGGGCTCCGACTGGGCTCTCTGACCACACGACGAACTCCAACGTCACCTCCGCCAAGTGGGAGCGTGGCTGGGGAGTCCTGGCGGCCCCAGAGCACCTCCCTTTGTTCACAGGACCGCCAGCGCCATGGCGGCCACCGCTGCTCGAAGAGACGCCGCCACGGTTACCAGGAGCGGCTGCCGGCGCCGCGGGGGTCCGCCCATGTCGGGACCCCGATCCTAAGTCACACATGTCTAGCATGTAACACACCATATCACTTTGCGGCCTCACGCACGGTATCCCCACGGGTGCCACCTTACCTGGCCCGGGACAGTTTGCGCATTTTGGCACACGTATATGATAGTGTTGCTAGCATCCATAGTCAGGCTTATCAGCCTCTTTCATTTGTATAAACAACTACAAATGAAAGAGGCTGATAAGCCTGACTATCTACAAGACCCTCCCAAGGGCACAAGAACGTAGCTGAGGTAACAAGCTAAACGTCGAAGTCCTTACGGAACTACTAGTGAGACTGAAGTCTCACTACAAAAACATAAATTAAGCAAACGTGAGTACAAAGGTACTCAACAAGACTTACATAAGAACTAGCTACATATTCATCAGTATCATCAAGGGGTGGTGGAGTTTGACTAGAGTAAGCCATCTTTGACTCGGTGGCTATCCTAAACTACGACTGCAAGTAACTCTTTTGAGGTGGCGCACACAAGTCCACATATTCACCAATTAATACACCAATATGGATCCGCTCCCGTCTCCCTACGAGAAGGCCATCCATAGTACTCACGCTTATCTTGCGCATTTTAGAGTATCCACTTTCACTTGTCTATGTACCACGTAAGCATCCAAGAAGTCCATAACCGCGGACCCGGCTATTCGAATAGATCATGTTAACCCTGCAGGGGTGTACTTCTTCACACACGCTCACGCCACTTACCGACATGTACACGTCGTGTATCTCGGAAACCTTCAAGCGGAAGCCTGGCGAGGGTGTCGGCCATGACCTGACTAACCACACAAGACTATAGTACAGGTTTATCGCCTATTCGGGTTCCATCCGGAAGGAGATTCGGCCGGGGTGTCGCTCATGGACCCAAACGATGTCAGCAGGGTTCCCAGGCCCACCATCCGGGTGTCACTTGGTACACCGTGCCACTGCACCTAGTCTGTCCCAAGCCCACCAGTACCGGGTGCCAGTTGGTAGCCTACTAGCACTACCTACAAACACCAGAACTAGTTACAACTCCTAGACAGAGATCAAGTTGGTTAATAAGTCGAGAGGGGTCAAGTTACCAAAACCCAATGTGTGGTAGTAGCTAGTCATTGGACAACTTACACAGAACTCAGTTCTTAAGGACGGTTCTAGTGAGACAACCCACCATGTACTCCTACATGGCCTCTCACCGCTACCTTTACCAAATCGTGTTCACACACTTAGCTCACATATAGTAGGACATGTTCATCACCATTCCTATTCAAACCTGATCAACCAGACCTGACACAACTCTAAGCAATAGCAGGCATAACCAGAAAGCATGAATGAGTAGGCACAACATGGCTCAAACAACTCCTACTCATGCTAGTGGGTTTCCACTATTTACTGTGGCAATGACAGGTCATGCAGAGGAAAGGGGTTCAACTACCGCAGCAAATAGCAGTTCAATCGTTGTTGTCCTAATACAGTAAAGGAGAGCGGGAGCGAGAGAGTGGGATTGTATCGGAATGCTCAATGGGGGTTTGCTTGCCTGGCACTTCTGAAGATAGTAATAGTTCTTCATCGGTGTCATCTATCTCATCGCCGGAACCACGTCTACTAAGAGGGGACAAATACCGGCAACAAAGAAGGAACAAAATCAATGCAATGCAACAATATGATGCATGATCATGACATGGCAATATGTTGTGGTTTCAGCTAATGCAACTAGCAATAATTTAAATGAAGTTGGTTTGAATCCAAGATTCAAATTCAAACTGCACATGTGATTATTTAAATGTCATTTAATTGATCTGACCTGCTTAGCATGTTTAACTTGTTCGAACATGCTTGAAAATGTCGTAAAGAGATTCCTTGAATTTTGCTGATCATTTTTCATATATAAATTATTTTCATTGGAGTTATAGATTATTTTCTGTGATGTTTAGAAGTTTTTGATATTTTCTAAAATCAATAAATCATTTCTGATTTATTTTAAATCCCAGAAAATATTTACTGCATCAGCATGACTTCATGCTGACATCAGCAGGTCAACAGGGGCTGGTCCAGGTCAAACCTGACAGTGGGCCCCACCTGTGAGTGTCTCAACTAATTAACTAAGTTAATTAACACTAATTTAAACCTAACACTAATTAGTCAGGGGCTTGGGCCCACACGTCAGTGAGCCAGGGGCTAATCCTACTTTAATTAAACCTAAACAAGGTAATTAGCAGGGGCTGGCCCCACATGTCAAAGACCGAGGGGGAGTCAAACCCCTAGTGAGGCGGGTCAAACAGGCTGGCGGCTCACCGCCGACGAGTGCCGAGACGGCGGGGTGCATCGGATATCGCCCATAGGGCACCATTCGAAATGCGGTTTGTTGCTACGGCTTGCTGGCGCTCTCGCGCATCCAACGATGGTGGTCGCCGGGCCTGGGGCGGCCGGTAACGACGATGGCGAGCAGCGCGGCGGCGGCCGGAGTTCGGGGGTGCACAGGATAGCAGCTGGAGCGTGCAAACGCACGAACCAGAGCGCACGCGAGGCACTACGCGGTGCGACGGGCATGTTTGGCACAAAGGCGCGACCAAATGGTCACCGGAGCTGCGCCGGCAGCGAGATCATGTGGCGGCATGCTACGGCGATCAAGGGGGTGGCGTCTACGACCAGCAAACGAAGCGGGGTTGAGGGGGGTTCGACGTAGGAGCTCACAGGAAGGCGGACGAGATGCACAGCGGGCTCGCGGACGCATCGGAGCGGGCGCTCGGTCGCCGGCGATCCCCGCGGCCGTAGGTTGAAGACGGCGACGGTGAAGACGAAGCGGGGCTTCCCGAGGCACGTGGCTCAGTTAGGAGGTTAGGGAAGAGGTGGCGGAGCTTCCAGGCGCTTCGGCGAGGCGTGTGGTGGCCGGTGGCGATGCAAGCAGTGGACGGTGGCGACGAGCTCATTCGGCTGAGCTCGAGAGCGAGCATGGAGAAAGGGGAGAGTGACCAGAAGAAGAGGGGATCGCTGCGAGGCTTCATCCACGTCTCCTGGCGCCTGGATTAGGTTGAAGGGGAGCGCGACACGGCGAAGCAGGAGGTGGCGCGGTCGGGTGTGTGCGCTGGCTGCCAGTGGGCACAAGGTTGAAGACAACCTTACCCCTGGTGGGGTGGCCCTATACAGGAGTTGGGCCAGGCAGGCAAGTCAGGTACAGAGCCCTCTCTCTCTTTTCTGTTTTTCTTTTTCTATTTATTTCTTTTGTTTTTTTAGTTAGAGCACTAAAATAATTTGGATAATGTTGAAACTTTTTGTGGACTCACTCTGAAGTATTCCAAAGGCCCTCTGCAAGTTTCAAATTATTTGGAGCTATTTAAAACTATATAGCATTTAAATGGCCCCAATTCAAATAATTATTGATTTAATTCAAAGCCCAAATAATTCCCTAAAATGTTCAATATTTTTGGTTTGGATCAAAACCCTTGCCAAAATTATCAAACGTTGATGAAGGCATTTTTTGGGGTTTATTGAAAAAGATTTTTATTTGAACCTAGTTTAGTTCATTTGGTGCTAGGGTTTGAACAATCCCCATTTCAACCTTCAAATGAAAGAAGTCATGATGCATGATGCGCTCAAGTGCAACTAATTACAAGCAAAGAAAACAAGGGTTGATCTAGGGCTGTGACAACTCAGCCCCACTAAACAAGAATCTCGTCCCGAGATTCAAGATGTGAGGTAAGAAGACAGAGGGACACAAGGCTACCACAATCTTCATGATCCAGATTGCACTTCATAAGAAAGTTGATTGCTTGCATCATGTTGACCTTCACGTCCCTGCTTTCGAAACCTTTGTCCAACACAGTGTAGACAGAGGAAACTCTACCGGAATCGATCTTCTCAAGGATCAAGCAACTCAAGATCAACTCATTGAGTGAGACGTTTGAAGCATCTCTTGAGCCGAGACAAAAAACACACATCGAAAGGGATGGAAGAAACAGATGACGGAGGTTCAACTTGGTAGGCAATAATTCCACACTTAAGGAAGATGGTGAGCAATGTCACCAACGGGTCACCTTAGAGAAGGTGACTCATAGGATTATTCCCTGAAGTGGCAAAACGAATTACTTTTGATATAGACATCATTGACATTCTCTATACCAACCTAAGACAAGCACAAACAATCATTTGACGGAGTTAGAGAGAACGACATACTCCGACTAGCATGGATGATGTGGACTATCTTGCTGAAGACAACACAAAGGTTGATATTTCTTATCACCGGAAAAGAATGGGACCCATGGTAGGACCACTGTTGAAGATGATCCTGAACAACAGGTGATGAGGTGTAAGCTGGGAACAATATGCAAATGTTGGGAATGTTCCAACCATCGTATCTGCCAAAGATTCAAATCTGGTTGGTAACGGGATATTTCAGACTGCATGTTTGGAAAAGAAAGTTTGCAACACAAACTGATGAGATGATGTTGCGAGATTCTCGGCAAATGAACTATGATATCAAGCTCCAAAACATGAGCTGGTTCTACTACATACATGTGAACACGTTGTCCAAGAAAAGCATGACCACGTAGTAGTCTTACAACAAAACACTACCAAGTTCAGGTTGGGAACCATCATCCAGGATATCGATGTCCTTTCATAAGTCCGGATTAGCTCTTATGAAGGAACTTCCTCTCCTTGAACAAATCAATCAATGGCTTGGTGTGCTAGGGAATACATATGAAGTGGAGGTAATTAATCTGCCAAACCATAGTATACATTCGCACATGCATAACTGACTTGGGATTATTCCAAGGGAAGCAAAACAAACTTTCTCGAATTCACGGTGACAACTTTCATCAATTACACGTGAATTATGGAAAATCACTTCTCTCATCCAAACTTAAACCTCATGAACGGGACACGAAGGCAATGCTTACAAAGTTTCCAACACTAGCTTAATGTCCAACAAGATCATGGAGAAGACAAAAATGTTGCTGATGGGCTCAACAACAATTCGTCCAGGTTCCCATATAAATGGAATTCGACAATTAAGTGAACATGGTGATCGCATTGGTCAGACCAAAAGATGTAATGTTGTATGCTCGAGGGATCAACCACGAGTAAGACAACATTACGAACATCATTGGTTCTGATTTGATTTCATGATAGCCCATAATCAAATCAAGGTTTGTCAAGACAATAGATCCAACAACCGATCACGAAGGTTAGTCGATGAGGATATCATCTTTCTTCAACACGGACACACAAGATACACCTTTGGAATGAACTAAGTCAACCAAAGCTTTTATCTTCCAACTCTCCAAGTTATTGTTTTTTAGCTTACCAACTAGTTCAGGGTATCCAACACAGAATCTGGGAGAAGGGGTGGTTTAGTAGAAAACCAACATGATCACAAGCTCAACATAACGGTCAGGGGACAACCTGGTGATACTTCCGATAAGATATCCTAAAAAATCATGAACAACCAATATGTTATTAAGCTCGGGAATAATCTTGCTTATCAGGGCAAGACGATATGATCAAAAGAGCGAGAGATTGCCACAATCCTAACTCATTGATCGAAGAGTGCACCAGAAAAATGGACTAGGTAGCACGATCAATCTTAGAATGATGATCCAGTAACCAGCACACTAAGAATGAGATTATTGTCCATTAATTACCAAGCAATGAGGTTGCTAGCAGTATTGATTTCACAAATCACAATTCACTTGTCAGTATTCCGGTTACAATAACACGGAGACCGAGGAATAAACGATAATGGCCAGAAGTATCACTGTATCAAGAGTTCGTAGGAGGTTGTGCAATTCCCATGACATTCTCGATATAAAGATGGTAATACTCCAAGGTAGAACAGAACAAAAGCTGGAATGTCATTTTGATCTGCGGAGTACAACTGCTTTGACCCAATCCTAGATATGGATAAGGTACTGGAGTTTGTTTCTCCTAGTCATTCTGAAATAGAATGGCTTGACGGACCACAAGAGTAAAAGGCATCGATGAACACGAATGCACAACTACTCCTGACTATCAACTGATAGACAGGATCATAATAGAAGTAAAAAGGGACAACTCAAAGGAACATATAACTTTCTGAGGTTTTGATGCATAGATTAGCATGTCGAACGAGTTCAACATATTTCTTCCAAATAACCCATGCAGAAAGGTAGAATTGGCAGAGTCACAATGTGGAATGGAGAACTCATCAAGAGCACTCTGGTTGTGATCTTTTGGTTCAAAGAACTTCTGCCATAACGGTTCATGGTATTGGAAGAACGATTCACCATGGATCTCGAGGTCTATGACAAGTTTACTAATATCCTAAAGTAACTAGCAAACACTATCAACATGAAGCAAGTAGGGTGAATCTCGGGTTCAAGAACCCAGGAATAGAATGCTTACTAACTAAATGGCATCACGGGATGCTTTCGAGAATGACGGACAAAATTCATCATACTGGGTATATAAAACATTGATAGATTACTAGGTGATTCTCTAAGACACCTAGGGTCATAGTACTAGCTCCAACCTATATGTCAAGGCAACGGAGTACCTCAACACACCGACTAGTGTGGTTAATCTGGCCTAAAAGGATATTAAAACGGGGAGGAAAGATTTGCAAATGCATCACATTGTTTAGAAACCTGGGATGACTCGGATAGCATAATGGCTGTAAATGCACGAAAAATACTTGAGACATCGTGCAAAAGATGATGGCATAACCACCTAACCTCACAATATTAAGGTTCCGCGATCAACTGTCAACATACAGAAGTAGTAGAAACTAAACTGAGAGTTGAATCCACCATTAACGTGATCCTGATAGATAGATGACAAGCCTAGTTCTTAATTCCCGTAGAAAAGAAGAGGATGACTCAGATCAGAAGGGCATAGGGTAAGAAGTAAAAAAGAGAGCCTTACGTTCCCTTCCACAATCAATTCCCTTAATATAACTAAAGAGATACTAGACTCAAGTTTCGACCAGTTTGGCTTGGTAATCCTACAGGCAGTCAGGCTCTGATACCAAAGCTGTCGGGACCCCGAACCTAAGTCACACAGGTCTAGCATGTACCACACCATATCACTTTGCGGCCTCACGCACGGTATCCCCACGGGTGCCACCTTACCTGGCCCGGGACCGTTTGCGCATTTTGGCACACGTATATGATAGTGTCGCTAGCATCCATATGACAGAGAACCCAGGCCGACATGACTAGTTATAAACCAATATTGGCGCTAAATTACAGAGACAGGCATACATGACCCAGCAACGGATGTGTCGGTCATCAACGTATGAACCCAAGTCGTAGAGAACTACAAGGACTTAAAGGATCAACGCGTGACATTTCCCCTAAGGGACAGACATAGGAACGAAGGACACATACCGACCATCCTAAGTGTTCCAGCGCAGTAGCAAACTACCAAGGCTCAGTGGAAGCACTAGGAGGCATTTCCCCATAAGATAGGCTACCAAGGGTAAACAACTAGGTGTCCGATCCCACACATAGCAATACACATTACATGTACGTATAACATGCAAGTATGTGATGTACAACATGGCATCACAACATAACTCAACAACTCATATAGATAAGGCCTAGAAGAGCCATCATAACATTTATTACAAACATGGGTGAAATGACCCAAAATATAGAGCATACAGGCAACAGAAGCATAACATGTCTGAGTACAGACAACTACAAATGAAAAAGGCTGACAAGCCCGACTATCTACAAGACCCTCCCAAGGGCACAAGAACGTAGTTGAGGTAACAAGCTAAATGTCGAAGTCCACGTGGAACTACCAGTGAGACTGAAGTCTCTCTGCAAAAACATAAATTAAGCAAACATGAGTACAAAGGTACTCAACAAGACTTACATCATAACTAGCTACATATGCATCAGTATCATCAAGGGGTGGTGGAGTTTGACTGGAGCAAGCCAGCTTTGACCCGGTGGCTATCCTGAACTACAACTGCAAGTAACTCTTTTGAGGTGGCGCACACGAGTCCACATATTCACCAATCAATACACCACTATGGATCCGCTCCCGTCTCCCTACGAGAAGGCCATCCATAGTACTCACGCTTATCTTGCGCATTTTAGAGTATCTACTTTCACTTGTCTATGTACCACGTGAGAATCCATGAAGTCCATAACCGCGGACCCGGCTATCCGAGTAGATTATGTTAACCCTACAGGGGTGTTCTTCTTCACACACGCTCTCGCCACTTACCGCCATGTACACGTCGTGTATCTCGGCAACCTTCAAGCGGAAGCCTGGCAAGGGTGTCGGCCACGACCTGACTAACCACACAAGACTCTAGTCCAGGTTTATCGCCTATTCGGGTTGCATCCGCAAGGAGATCCGGCCGGGGTGTCGCTCACGGCCCCAAACGATGTGAGCAGGGTTCCCAAGCCCACCATCCGGGTGCCACTTGGTACACTGTGCCACTGCACCTAGTCTGTCCCAAGCCCACCTGTATCGGGTGCCACTTGGTAGACTACTAGCACTACCTACAAACACCAGAAACTAGTTGCAACTCCTGGACAGAGATCAAGTTGGTTAATAAGTCGAGAGGGGTCGTGTTACCGGAACCCAATGTGTGGTAGTAGCTAGTCATTGGACAACTTACACAGAACTCAGTTCTTAAGGACGGTTCCGGTGAGACAACCCACCATGTACTCCTACATGGCCTCTCACCGCTACCTTTACCTAATCGTGTTCACACACTTAGCTCACACACAGTAGGACATGTTCATCACCATTCCAATTCATTCCTGATGAATCAGACCTGACACAACACTAAGCAATAGCAGGCATAACCAGAAAGCATGAATGATTAGGCACAACATGGCTCACACAACTCCTACTCATGCTAGTGGGTTTCAACTATTTACAGTGGCAATGACAGGTCATGCAGAGGAAAGGGGTTCAGCTACCGCAGCAAATAGCAGTTCAATCGTTGTTGTCCTAATACAGTAAAGGAGAGCTGGAGCGAGAGAGTGGGATTGTATCGGAATGCTCAATGGGGGTTTGCTTGCCTGGAACTTCTGAAGATAGTAATAGTTCTTCATCGGTGTTATCGATCTCATCGTCGGAACCACGTCTACTGAGAGGGGACAAATACCGGCAACAAAGAAGGAACACAATCAATGCAATGCAACAATATGATGCATGATCATGACATGCCAATATATTGTGGTTTGAGCTAATGCAACTAGCAACAATTCAAATTCAAACTCCACATGTGGTTATTTAAATGTCATTTAATTGATTTGACCTGATCAGCAGGTTTAACTTGTTCAAACCTGCATGAAAATGCCATAAACAGAATCCTTGAATTTTTCTGATCATTTTTCATATATATAAATTATTTTCATTGGAGTTATAGATTATTTTCTGTGATTTTTAGAAGTTTTGATTATTTTCTGAAATAAATAAATCATTTCTCATTTATTTTAAATCCCAGAAAATATTTACTACATCAGCATGACTTCATGCTGAGTTCAGCAGGTCAACAGGGGCTGGTCTAGGTCAAACCTGTTAGTGTCTCAACTAATTAACTAAGTTAATTAACACTAATTTAAACCTAAAACTAATTAGTCAGGGGCCTGGGCCCACACATCAATGAGCCAGGGGCTAATCCTACCTTAATTAAACATAAACTAGGTAATTAGCAGGGGCTGGCCCCACATGTCAAAGACCCAGGGGTAGTCAAACCCCTGGTCAGACGAGTGTCGAGACGGCGGGGTGCGTCGGAAATCGCCCACAGGGCACCATTCGAAGCGCGGTTTGTTGCTACGGCTTGCTGGCGCTCTCGCCCATCCAACGATGGTGGCCATCGGGACTGGGGCGGCCGAAAACGACGACGGCGAGCAGCGTGGCGGCGGCCGGAGTTCGGGGGGTGCACGGGGATCGCAGTTGCAGCGTGCAAACGCACGAACTAGAGCACGGGCGAGGCACTACGCGGTGCGACGAGCGTGTTTGGCAAAAAGGCGCGACCAAATGGTCACCAGAGCTACGCCGACGGCGAGCTCAGGCGGCGGCGTGCTACAACGAGCAAGGGGGCGGCATCTACGGCGAGCAAACGAAGCGAGGAGGAGCGGGGTTCGACGCAGGAGCTCACAGGGAGGCGGACGAGATGCTTAGCGGGCTCGGGGACGCGTCGGAGCGGGCACACGGTCGCCGACGACCTCCGCGGCCGTAGGTTGAAGACGGTGATGGTGAAGACGAAGCGGGGCTTCCCGAGGCACGTGGCTCTGTGAGGAGGTCAGGTAAGAGGTGGCGGAGCTTCCTGGCGCTTCGGCAAGGCGTGTGGTGGCCAGTGGCCATGCGAGCAGTGGACGGCGGCGACGAGCTCGTTTGGCTGACCTCGAGAATGAGCGGCGAGAACGGGGAGAGTGACCAGAGGAGGAGGGGATCGATGCGGGGCTTCGTCCACGTTTCCTGGCGCCTGCATGTGGTTGAAGGGGAGCACGACACGGCGAAGCAGGAGGTGGCCCGGTCGGGTGCGTGCGCTGGCTGCTAGTGGGCACAAGGTTGAAGACAACCTTGCCCCTGGTGGGCTGGGCCAGGCAGGCAAGTCAGGTACAGAGCCCTCTCTCTCTTTTCTGTTTTTCTTTTTCTATTTATTTCTTTTGTTTTGTTTTAGTTACAGCACTAAAACATTTTGGATAATGTTGAAGCTTTTTGTGGACTCACTGTGAAGTATTCCAAAGGCCCTCTGCAAGTTTCAAATTATTTGGAGCTATTTAAAACTATATAGCATTTAAATGGCCCCAATTCAAATACTTATTGATTTAATTCAAAGCCCAAATAATTCCCTAAAAATGTCCAATATTTTTGGTTTGGATCAAAACCCTTGCCAAAATTATCAAACATTGATGAAGGCATTTTTTGGGATTTATTGAAAAATATTTTTATTTGAACCTAGTTGAGTTCATGTGGTGCTAGGGTTTGAACAATCCCCATTTCAACCTTCAAAAGAAAGTAGTCATGATGCACGATGCACTCAAGTGCAACTAATTACAAGCAAAGACAACAAGGGCTGATCTAGGGCTGTGACAGCCCATGCCCGCTAGGCGCTCTGACAGGAGTCGCGGCACGCTTGCGGGGATGGCCTCGTGCCCTCTTAGCTAGTGGTGAGCCGGCCCCCTCTTGCCGAGCCTTCCCCTTCTCCACAGACAAGAACTTCTTGGGCGGCGCCATGAGCGGCTCGGTCACGCGAAGGGCAAGAGAGAAGAAGGAGCAAGAGGAACGAAGGAAGAAGATGGGCAGAGAGGACTCCGACTGCCGCCTTATTTATAGCCAGAAGAAGGCCAACCGCCGGCCTCCTTAATCGCAGGTAATGATGACTTATGTGCATGCAGGGACTTGTCAAGTCGCACAGTTGCCAAGGTTGCATGGGGAAGTGGAGACGCCCACGGCCTGTCAATCGCCACGCACCAGTCGAGGCTGTAGGCTTTTGGGGGCTGGGGTGATTCGTACTTGGCCTTCGCTTCGCCACGAAGCCAAGCCCGAGCGCACCTTGGGCCCGGGGCCTACTGTCGGTGTTCTAGGAATGGGGTACCCAGACTTGCCTGCCTGCGGCCCAGGACGTGGCTCATCAGGCGGCCTGGTACGGCCCAACATCTTCAGCAAGCACTCAAGACCCTCACGAGGTGAACGACGCAGGACATCCCCTGGGGCGGCCTCACTAGGCCGGCTCATGATAATCGGAGATATCAAGGCAAGGGGCACCTCGCGAGGTCCTCGTGACGTGAGTAGTGACGACCAAGGCCAGGCGGGCGCCAGCGGGCGCAGAGTGCCAGTTTCCTCTTTGGTGGTAAAGAAGCAGGTGCAGGCACGGAGTCTCGAGGCATCAAGCAAAGGTTTCCATACCGGTGCAACAAGACCAAGACTAGCAGGATGGCAGAATGGAGGTCATCGCGGAGCCCACGATGGTGTCACCACCAAAGCCTTCGGCAGGTGAAGATCACCTTTTGTCAGGATAGCTTATATTAGTGTCCCCCTTCAAATTTGGCCGTTGTGGGATCCCTTCCTGCTCAATATTTGGGAAGACGACCTGGGCCACTATAAATAGTACTAGCCACTACCATTGGGATCATCTCATCTTGAGTTGATTAGACAGAAGGCCAAACACTCACAAGCTCACCCGAGCACAAGAACACCTCTCCTCAGGAGGCAGTTCACTCCATGTACTAGTTCTTCCTCAGCCTACAAGGCAATACACCACACCTCACTCGATTAGAGTATTACACCACAACGGTGGCCCGAACCAGTAGAAACCTTGTGTCTCCTGTTCTTCGGATCAGACGAGCTAGACCTAGGGATCAGCGAGTAGACGAGCTAGGGAGGAAGGAGAGATCTTCGTGCGCACCCCAGAGTTCGAACCTTAAGGGTTTTGCCAGAACTCAAGATCCGACAGAGACACAAATAAATCAAGTAACTCGCTAGATGGGACACCAAAGACACACTTCTCAAGGTTGAGCTTCAAATTTATCTTGCGCAAGTTTGCAAAGGTCTGTTCCAAGCCTTCAATAAGCATTGACCTATCCTTGGTTTTGACCACTATATCATCCATATAAGACTCCATGTTTCTGTGCATTTATGGTTCGAAACCAATCTGTACTACTCTTGCAAGACATGAAAGGCATAAGTACAAAGCAGTATGTGCCACATGGAGTTATGAACGCGGTTTTCACTTCATATTCTTTGGACATGAATATCTGGTGTTATCCGGACTATGCATCCAAAAAGGTAATCAGATCGCACTCGAAAGTGGAGTCTACAATCTGATTAATGTGCCACGGGGGGGAGGGTCCTTCGGGCATACCTGGTTCAAGTCCGTGAAGTCAATGCACAGCGTCCATTTTCCGTTCGCCTTTCGCACTATCACTGGGTTTGCTAGTCATGTTGGATGCAGTACTCCTCTGACCAAACCAGCTGCTTCATGTTTATTGATTTCCTCGGCAATAAACTACTGCTGTTCCTAAGCATGCTTTCTGACCTTCTGCTTGACAGGTCGTACGTGAGGGTAGACACCAAGGTGCACTACTGGAATCAGGGATTTTGCCGTCAGCCAATTCTTCGCCATCTGCTAGTAGATGGAAAGGATGGCTTTGCCATCAGCTTCCAGAAAACAGATGGCAAAATGCTGGCTGACGGCAAAGATGGCTTTGCAATCAGCCAGCTCTTTGTCGTCTGCTAGAAGACGACAAAGAGCAATACGGCGGACGACAAAGCTTCAATTTAACTTCACGGCCGCGCACCCGCCGTCACCCTATCTCTCTCTTTCTCTCCCTCTTTCCTCCTCGGTGACCATTGCCGCCACAACTACCCGCCGCCGCCCCATCGCCCCACCGCCCCGCCGCCCACTGGCCCACCCCCAAGCCACATCCCCTCTCCATATCTCCCCCACCTCACCCGGGCGCCATCGCGGCCATCCCTGCCCCCCTGATCCTAGCTCGCCGCCGGCCCCTGTGCCCACTGTCGGTGCAACAAATCCTTGGTCTGTTGCCCTGATTGTGCACATGCACAGGAACAAGATTGAAACACCTGCCCAAGTCAGAGTACAAGAAACCAAGAAGTTCGAAGGACCAACAAGCAGCTCCGGAGAACAAAGACCAAGCCAGAGAAGCAAAATATCACCTAGAGAAAGGCCTCCCTTGCCGGGCAGGCGAGCCTGGCAAGGGGCGAGGCCACCCCTAGAAGAAGACAACTGATGCGTCCTCGCAGAACCTGCCGTGACTCGCGGAGGATAAACCACCTCACCAACCACTCCTCAACGACTCACGTTATCCATCAGTGTGGTGTCAAGCCGCGGAGTGACTAAGTGGCAGCCATTCGCCACATGGCAGTCCCTCCCTACAGGAAAAACCCACAGATGACACCCGTCCTGCGGCGTGTCAAGCGAGCATGCATGAAGTTGGCAAGATAGCCCAGCAAGCCTTGCTGGGCAACTGGTGTTGCGACATTTAGCAATGCATTTAATGCGAACTGTTAGACCACAGAGTTAGGTATGATAGCACTCTTACTATATTATCAATGCATAATGACTACTTTGCCATTGTGGTAACCCCTTGATCTATAAAAGGAGGCCCATGGCAACCATAGACGATGTTAGAAGATTGGATAACTCACACCCACATACGCGCATAGTCGCTACCGCCATGAGGAAACCCTTGTCGGGCAAAGTGTATGTCGGAGATATTGATCACGGGTGTCTTCATCGACCACCCATGGCGTTTCAAGACATTAAGGCCGACTGTCCCCCTCCGGCTGACTCCACATTAGGCCGCCTCCTAGGGCCGCCAGGCCCCATGAGCCGGCTGGTGGCAGGCGGCAAACTATCAACAGGCGGCTACGAAGTAGCCGACATCTGGCAGATGGCCTCGCGCCTCCCCCTCACAGAGCATGCCGGGGAATCCTTGACAAGACTAGGGCATGGCTATAGTAGAGCCTGCCGCCCGGAATCCAGGGTAGCATGGCTACAGTGCAGGCTTACTGTGCGGACACCCCTTGGTCGGCAGGCCAATGTAGCCATGTTGCACATGACCTCGCCCAGGTCAGAAGAGGCCACAATCCCACGATCGGGAGGTGGTGTGGCCTTTAGGTGGCATGCCCCACTCGTCAGTGGGCCACAAGAATGCTGCCGGCCTCTAGCAGGCGGTGTAAGGGATGGCCCGCCCTGTGGCAAGCAGCCTGCCGTTCCCTTGAAGTCTGGACTCCATCAAGATGACAAGATGGGGCGTGGCAATAGTGTACGACCGCTAGGCGGCGTTACTGTAGCCACGCCCTCCTCAACGACGCCTTCTTCAGCAGAAGGACGTCAATAGTAGAGTGCAGTCACCCTGGCCCGCAGGCAGTGCCCCCCCAAGCGGACATGTCTCTGACAACCGGCGGGACCCACCAAGCAGCGGGACCCAATAGCAGGTGAAGAAGCCGGCGTCCAGAGACGCTGATGGCTGGGACACGCACCCAGCTAGATTACCATTTTAGCCCTAGGGGGTAGGCCCATATAAACCCCCATAGGTTTCTTCATGAAGAGGGAGATCGATCGATCGGGAGATCGAGAGAGAGATAGAAGGAACACTAGCCACCACCAATATTCCTAGAAGGATAAGAGAGAGCTAGCCTTGCCCTTCTTCCTCCTCTAGACAACACAGCTCAAGGAGCAACCTTGTATCTACCATATTAACGATAGTCATGACACAGAAACCCCGCAAAGCAGGACTAGGGGTGTTATCTCAACGGAGAGCCCCAAACCTGGGTAAGATCCATAGGCTTCCCAAGTTTCACCTTATCCCGCTTCAAGAGCCCGGTGACGTTCTCTTGTCCACATGCATGATAAGCCATCCTTTGTCATATGTCACAGCCAACCCTCGACTTTGGCGCCCACCATGGGGCAAGGTGCACCGTCGTCCGAAAATATGTTCTGGACGGGAACTTTGTTCCTCCTTGGCGAAGCGCAGCCAGCCCGGCACACCCGACGGCGTGGATGCCGGGGCTGCTCTGGCTGAAGAAGCGGTTGGCTCAGAGAGCAGCCTCCTCGGTCTCCAAGACAAGCTCCACGTCCTCGACGAGCTCGCCTCCGACCTGGAGTCCGTTGGCTCCACCGACCCGCCCATCGAGATGCTCATCGGCTCAGACATGGCATCCGCTGGTGCCTTCCCCGACCATGTTTTGGTCATTGATGATCCACTCCCCCTTGCGACCTACGGCGCAAGAGTCAGCACCGTCACGGAGGTGCTGGCCACCAGCCACGACGAGCCCTCCAATAGGTCTGGTTAGGACCCGTTGCAGGCGGCAATGCAGATTCTCACCACACCCATCGCCGTGGGTGCAGACAGCACGATGCTGGAAACGCTTCACGTTTCGCTCCTCGACAACGCCAACAAGTTGGCAGCCATGTGGCGCCTTACCGAAGCCTACCGTCGCGAGGTCGACCGTGCCATAGGCAGCATGCCGGCTGCTAGCGAGCCCAGCCGAGCCGGCGCAGTCCGGAACCGTAGCGGCACCCTCGCCATCATGCTGGAGGCTACGCGTCTGGTTTACGCCACCCCCTTGGAGAACTTGCAGGCCACCCAGGCGGCCGTAGATGAGCTGGACCATCTGGAGGGAGACGAGCACCGCTACATGACGATGCGCGTCCAGCTACTCCTCGATGTAGTGGCCGAGCAGCAGGAGGCTCGCCGCCGAGCGTTGGAGGCCGGCGCGCAAGCTGAGAACCACCCTCCCCGTCGTGAGCAAGGTGCTTCATCTCGATCGCCAACAGGCGGCACCCGCAGTCGGCAAAACCTAGGGCCGGCTGCTAGTCGTAGTCGGCAAGACTTGGAGCCGGCTTCCAGCCACAGTTGGCGAACTCATATCACCATCGAGCGCAATCAGAATGGCCACACGAGGGCAGTGGAACGATGGAGTGACCGCTGACCTCCCCTTCGCAGGGAGAGGCGCGCGTCCCCACCGCCTGTCGAGCATCCGACTCTCAGAGGCCGTTTGGCCCGCCGCGAGGGAGTTGGGGAGAATGATGCGTGCCATCAGATCGACCGGCTCGCTTGATCCCTGGCGGTCGAAGAAGAAGACGTGATCGGCCAACCTTGTTTCGGCCCCCGCATCCGCTATGAGCCTTTCCCCTAAGATTTCTCGCTCCCTAGAGATACTCCCAAGTACACTGGCTCCGTGAAGCCGGAGGATGGGCTAGTGGATTACTCCACTGTCGTCAGCATAGCAAATGGCAACAAACGCGTTGCCGTGAATTATGTTCCGCTCACGCTCCAGGGCATGACCCGGACGTGGTTGAACAACCTCAAGCCAAACAGCATCAACAGCTGGCTGGACTTCACCGACGTCTTCACCCGCAACTTCACCAGCACATACAAGCGGCCGCCCAAGCCACGGCAGCTCTCCCTGTGCATCCAGAGGCCAACCGAGTCCGCCTGTGATTAATTGACGCGTTGGGCCGAGCTACGCAACTCATGCGAAGAGGTGCATGAGGTGCAAGCCATAGTATACTTCACGGCCGGGTGCAGAGTGGGCACCCAGCTCAAGCACAAGCTCCTCTGCGATGAGCCCTCCATGCTGGACGAACTATTGAGCATAGCCGACAAGTACGGGACGACCGACTCCTCCATAAAGTCGGAGCTGCATATAGATGCCTCTGGAAAGATGGCCCCTCTGGCTCCTCGAACGCCGGCCGAAAACTCCAGTCGGCGCCAGCTACAAGCAGACAAAAAACGCAAGACCCCTCCACCAACTTCCAACAGCCGGTAGGTAGTAGCAGTCGATGACAAGCAGCCGGAAGGCCAAGCCGGACCCAAGCGCCAGAAGGGCAGCAAGCCCGCTTGGCATCCCGCCTTCTCCTTCGAGCAAGCCCTCGACGCCCCTCGCAAGTTTCACAGTGGTGCAAACCCATCAAACCAAGCCACATGGAAGTGCCACTGGCTCACTCGGATTGCCAGGGGCGAAGCTCTGCCCCCTCCGTGTGCAGGGTGGGCGGCTCGGCCTCCAAAGCAGCCGACGGCCCATCCAGGCGGCCTGGTCCAAGACGAGTTCCCGGAGGAGAATGGGGCCTATGTCGTCTTCACTAGCCAGGACGATGACAGGCACAACCGGCATCAATAGCACCGAGAAGTCAATGCCGTCGCCCTAGAGGTCACAGAATTAAAGAATTGGTCCGAGAAGCCCATCAGCTGGAGCCGCCGGGTGCTTACACCATGGTTCTGGATGCAACTTTCTCCATCGACAGGCGGGCCTGCCGTTTTTCCCAAGTTCTGATAGATGGTGGCAGCAGTATCAACATCATGTACCGTGACACCATGGAAAACTTAAGCATCAAGGAGAAGCAGCTCTGGCCCACCCCGTCCGTGTTCCACGGCATTGTCCCCAGCCTCTCCTGCTCACCAATCGGCATGGTCAAGATAGATGTCATGTTTGGCGACAAGAAGCATTTCCGCCGCGAGCCGGTCTGGTTTGAGGTGGTGAATCTGGAAAGTCCTTATCATGCAATATTGTGCCGGCCTGCACTCGCCAAATTCATGGTCATGCCCCATTATGCCTATCTCAAGATGAAGATGGCGGGTCCCAAGGACATAATCACCATAGCTGGCGACCATGAGAAGTCGGCTGCCTATGCCACCGCCAGCAGTCGGCTGGCCGAGGCCCTCGTCGTAGCTGAAGAAAAGCGTCGCTTTGATCGGATGGTAGCGATAGCCAGCGAGCAGCCGGCCATACCATCTGATCCCAAGGTGGCGGAGCCTCAAGGCTCCTTCCAGCTGGCCAAAGAGACCAAGAAGATTGCCTTGGACCCGGCACACTCAGAGAGATTTGCTATCATAGGGTCAAACCTTGATAGCAAATAGGAAAGCAAGCTCGTCGAAATTCCTCCGTGAGAATCGGGACATCTTCGCATGGTCCCCCAAGGACATGCCGGGTGTTCCAACGGATTTCGCCGAGCACAAACTGCACGTGAGGCCAGACGCGAAGCCAGTCAGGTAGCCACTACGCCGCCTGTCCGAAGAAGAAAGAAGAGTTGTTGGTGATGAGGTCGCCCGACTGCTGGCAGCCGGCTTCATCATGCTGGTGTTCTATCCAGAGTGACTCTCCAGCCATGTCCTCGTGCTGAAGAAGAACAATAAGTGGGGCATGTGCATTGGCTACACCATCCTCAACAAAGCATGCCACAAAGATCCGTTCGCTTTGCTGCGAATAGATCAAGTGATCCACTCCACAGCCGGATATGAGCTGCTGTCCTTCCTTGATGCCTATTCTGGTTACCACTAGATCAAGCTGGATCCGGCTGATCGACTGAGGACCGCCTTCCTCACGCCATTCGGAGCCTTCTGTTACCTGACCATGACGTTCAGCTTGAGAAATGCCGACACCACGTTTCAGCGTTGCATGCAGAATTGTCTCCTCAAGCAATTTTGCAGGAACGTCCACGTCTACGTGGACGATATGCTGGTGAAGACGGAGAAGTGCGGTACCCATCTGGAAGACCTCCAAGAGACCATTGAAAACTTGCGCCATTTTTAGATCAAGCTAAACCCGGAGAAATGCGTCTTCGGGGTGCCAGCAGGCCAGCTCCTTGGCTTCCTGGTATCCGAACGCAGGATCGAATGCAAACCGGCAAAGATCAAGGCCATTGGGAGGATGGAGAGACCAACCCGCTTGCGAGACGTCCAGAAGTTCACCGGGTGCTTGGCATCACTCAGCCGATTCATCAGTAGGCTGGGTGAAAAGGCACTCCCTCTGTACCACTTGATGAAGAAAACCCCTTGCTTTGAGTGGAATGACAAAGCGAATGAGGCTTTCCACCAGCTCAAGAAAGTATTGACCACACCGCCAGTCTTGGTGGCACCAACAGACAAGGAACCCATGTTCCTTTACATAGCCGCCACCAGCCGAGTGGTCAGCACCGTAATCGTAGTCGAGCGCCCAGAAGACGGCAAAGCACTGCCTATCCAAAGGCCCGTCTACTACTTGAGTGAGGGTTGTCAGCCTCCAAGCAGAGTTATCCCCACTACCAGAAGATGTGTTATTGTGTGTACTTTGCCGCCAAGAAGCTGAAGCAATACTTCCAAGAGCATCCCATTAAGGTCGTCTGCAAGGCCCCGCTTTCTGAGATCATGGGCAACAGAGATGCATTGGGCCGAGTGGCGAAGTGGACCATCGAGCTGGCCCCCTTCACCATTTTCTACCAGCCCGCACCACCATCAAGTCACAAGCACTGGCGGACTTCCTCGTCGACTGGTCCGAGACACAGTACCTGTTGCCTGCACCAGGCTCGAGCTATTGGTGGATGCACTTCAATGGCTCGAAGATGCGCACTGGCTTAGGAGCCTACGTCATACTCACCTCCCCCAAAGGCGACAAGCTCAAATACACCTTGCAAATCCACTTTGCTGCCTCCAACAACTGGGCCGAGTATGAAGCACTCATCCACGGGCTCCGACTGGCCAAGAAGATTGGCATCCGCCGAGTGCTGTGCTATGGCGACTCGGACTTGGTGGTCCAGCAGTCATCTGGCGACTGGGATGCCAAGGATGAAAAAAGGCAAGTTACCGTTTCCTTGTCTAGTACATCAGCAGGCACTTTGACGGCTGCGAGTTCCTACATGTGCCACAAGCCGACAACGAGCAAGCCGATGCCTTAGCACGAATTGGATCAACTCGACAAGCAATACCAGCCGGCGTATCCCTCTAGTGCCTGCGCAAGCCGTCGCCAGAATCAGTGTACATCTTCGTGCTGATCGACCTTGGAACAGACATATCCGGCTCGGGGACTGCCACAGTCGGCTCAGAGACCCCAGCAGGCAGCTGGGGGACTGCAGTGCCGGCGCCCGACCCAGGGACTTCAGAACATGGCCCGGGGACTGCCACAGTCAGCCCGGAGACCTCAGCAGGCGCTTGGTGACTCCAGCGCCGACACCCGGCCCGGGGACATCAGAACCCGGCTAGGAAACTGCTGCAGTCTGCCCAGAGACCTCAGCAGGCGGCTCAGAGATGCAACACTAACACCCGGCCTGGGGACTTCGGAACCCGGCCCGGGGATTGTTGTAGCCAGCCCGAGGACTTCAAGAACACAGTAAGCGGCAGCCAATCCCGACCCTCGACCTCCTGGCCCAACCACCCTAGTGTGAGTTGCCGAGGTGACAGAAGTCAGAGCACCATCTTGGGTGCAGCCCACCCTCAACTTTCTGCTGAGAAGAGTGCTGCCGGCAGATGAGATCCTGGCCCGACAAGTGCAATGCAAAGCGTCAGCATACACAATAGTGAACAGGGAGCTCATCAAACGCAGCGTGACCGGTGTTTTCCAGCGCTGTGTAGAGACGGAAAAGGGCTTGGCAATTTTGAAAGATATTACTCCAGGAAAATGCGGCCACCACGCGGCCTCCAAGTCCCCCATCGCCAAAGCTTTCTGCCAAGGATTCTTCTAGCCGACTGCTTTGGACGACGCCAAGGATCTGCTCAAAAAATGCTATGGGTGCGAGCACTTCAGCTCAAAACAACACTTGCCGGCTTTTTCACTCAAGTGCATCCCCATCACATGGCAATTTGTAGTTTGGGGGCTGGACATGGTGGGTCCCTTCAAGACAGCACGCGGGGGCATGACTCACTTGCTTCTCGCCGTGGACAAATTCACCAAATGGATTGAAGCAAGACCAATCAAGAAACTCAACGGTCCGACTGTCATGACCTTCAGCACTAACATCACAGTCCGGTATGGCATACCACACAACATCATCACCGACAACGGCACAAACATCGCTATTGGAGCTTTGGCCCATTTATGCACAACACTGGGCATCCGGCTGGACTTGGCGTCTATTGCTCACCCGCAGTCAAATGGCCAAGTTGAGCGTGCAAACGGCCTCATCTTGTCCGGCATCAAGCCTCAGCTGGTCGAACCTTTGGAACGTTAGGCCGGCTACTAGATCGAAAAGCTGCCGTCTGTCCTTTGGAGCCTCAGAACGACGCCAAACAAAGCAACCGGCTTCACTCCCTTCTCCTCGTTTATGGGGCCGTGGCCGTCATCCCGACGGACATCGAGTTTCACTCGCCTCGCGTCACCATGTACATGGAAGCAGAAGCAAAAGAAGCTCGTGAAGACGGCATTAATCTGCTGGAAGAGGCCTGCTGGTAGCTCTCGGCCGATCCGCCATCTACCTGCAGGGCTTGCGCCGTTATCACAGCTGGTGGGTCAAGCCGCGATCTTTGTGTGAAGAGGACCTTATGCTCCGACTGATCCAGCGGATAGCCAGCCAGCACAAGCTCTCGGTCCCTTGTGAAGGGCCTTTCATCATCAGCAAGGTCCTAGGCAATGACTCCTACTACCTCGTCGACGCGCCGAAGCCAAGGGCACGCAAGCAAGATGACTCGGGCAAAGAGTCAGAGCGCCCGTGGAACGCGAATCTCCTTTGTTCTTTTTACAGCTAAAGGCGGTATGTATCGTACTATCTACTGTATTTTGACAGACAACGGGTCCCCCGACACTACAAAAAAAGACACATCCGTGACATTTTTTGCCGAACGAAACTTTTTTCTGTCATACTTATGACACTTCTATGACAATAGTTGTGACAAAACACGGTATCATCATAGATGTGGTGGGGTCCTACTTCTATGACAACAAATCATGACAAAAAATGAGCTTTTCGTCCCGGGCGGGCCGGAGATGCAGCTGCATGACATTCTTTGGGGCGTCCATGACGGAAAAAACTGTGGTAGAAGCGAGGGCGAGGAAAATATCGTGGTGTTCCTGGTTACGGTTGGTGGTCGGGGCCGAGCGATGCGCATTTCTCTCGTAAACGCACGCGCGTGGGTGTGTGGCATTGGGCTCTAACTGAACCCGAGCGATTGCACTACAGGCTACGCGTTACTGAACCTGAGCGATCGATCGATGGCTGTTAACTGAACCCGATCAAGCAATTCCTTCGCTACTGCTGCTAACTGAAGCCGATCGATGCTGCCTCTGCATGAACACTGAGTGTTGCTGGGGGGGTTGGATGAACAGTTCCCGGTGGGGGTGGCTGAACAGGACCCCGTGGTGTTGCCTCTGCACGAATAGGACCCCGTTCGATCGAGCCCGTTGGGGCTGCATGAATAGGACCCCGTTCAATCGAGCCGGTTGGGGCTGCATGAATAGGACCCCGTGGTGGGCTGCATGAATAGGACCACCCCATGGAGGGCTGCATGAACAGTAGACGGTGGAGAGCTGGATGAACAGTAGCCCGTGGAGGGGTTGTTGAACAGGAGCCCGTGGAGAGGGCTGGTTGAACAGTAGTCGGTGGAGTAGCGCGCGGTGGAGGCTGAACAGTCGCAAGTGGAGGCTGGAGGAGGTCGACGGTGTATGAACAGTAGCGCGTGGAGGATGGAGTGGGTCGACGGTGGTGATGAACAGTATCCCGTGGAGTCCCGTTTTGCGGTACGCCACACCCCTCCCGATGAACAAGACCCCCGTTTTGACCGTAGCGCTCCAACACAAGTCCGTTTCCTCCGTTTTGCGGTACACCACACCCCTCTCGATGGACAGGATCCCCGTTTCAACCGTAGGAGGTCCATTTCCTTCGTTTTGCGGTACGCCAGACCCCTCCCGTTTCGAACATGGCCGGTCGAACACAAGGCCGTTTCCTCCGTTATGTGTTACGCCAAGCCTCGTTTCCATCGACTATTCGGTCCAAGCCCTCCCTATGAACATGACGACGCATTCCGATCCGACCCAGCCGGTTTGCTCCCCATCAAAACGACGACGATGTTGTTTCTCTGTTCTGACCCAGCCATGTACACGACCCCTGGCCGTACGTATGAGCGAGTGGGCGTTCGAGACCCTGCCCGTATGTACGTACGTGGCCGTATTTTCTTTCTTGCACACTTGCCGTTGTACGTACATGTACATGCTACGTGCGCACCTCTACTACAACATGTGCACGCTTCTACATCTACCAGTATGTATGTACACATTCGCGACCAGAATGACAACGCTACGTACGCTTCGACCAGGTGGGTCCCGACTGTCAGGCACTTCCTTGCCTGCGAAGATGTAGCCTGTGGGTCCCAGCAGTCAGGGGGGCGAATCAATTTTTTTTTGCCAGGACGCACTTCCTTGCGTGCGAAGACGTAGCTGGTGGGTCCCAGCAGTCAGGGGGAAACGGTTTTTTCACGAAATACAGTGGCCCGTTCGATGGGTCCCCGCTGTCAGGTGGAGGAATAATTATTTTGCGCGTAATAAGGAGGCATTTCCTTGCTGTGACCGTGGACCCAGCTGTCAGCCTCTCCACGTACAGTACTCTTCCGATGGATGTCGTTCCTTGACCATGTTGACCATGCCACGTCGTGAGCACCAGGGCGGTTGATGACGGCGAGGCCTAGGAAGGGGACGATGTGGAGCCGGGGAATACGCGACAGTGGATGCCCACGCGTAGAGGAGTACGAGGGTTCACTGGTTTGCTACGGTGTGAGGCTGTCATCGCCGCAGAATAACAAGGGGTGTGGGTGAGTAGAGGGATGGCCTGGCCAGCGGTGGGAATAGTAGGGGGCGGTGAGGCCTCCGCGGCAGGACAGCCGACCACGGGAGGCAGGAGCATGCGGCATGACCGGCGCTGCTTTGGGCGGCTGGGGCAACAAGACCAGAGGCTGAAGAAGCACTATGGCCGTTGGATGAACATCGTACGGTCACTGGAGCTAGAATCATTCATATTGACTAAGTTGACGAAGCACACTATCCCCGTCAACTTAGTAGGCCCACAAGTCAGCCTCCCACCAAGGTGGAACCCAACCAGCAGGGGGAGTATTCATTTTTTATGCGCAATAAGGAGGCACTTCCGGTGGGTCTGAGCTGATAGTGGGGGGAACGGTTTTTTCGTGCAATACGGTGGCCCGTCCGGTGGGTCCCAGCAGTCAGTGGGGAAACATTTTTTTGCAAAATACGGTGGCCCGTCCAATGGGTCCCTGCTATCAGGTGGAGGAATCATTATTTTCCGCGTAATAAGGAGGCACTTCCTTGCTGCCGTCGTGGACCCAGCTGTCGGCCTCTTCACGTACAGTCCATGTCTGATGGTAGCCATTCCTTGACCATGTTGACCACTTCACGCCGAGAGCACCAGGGCGGTGGATGACGGCAAGGCCTAGGAAGGGGAAGACGCGGAGCCGGGGAAGACGCGGCAGTGGATGCCCACGCGTAGAGGAGTACGAGGGTTCACTGGTTCGCTGCGGTGTGAGGCTACTATCGCCGTAGAATAACAAGGGGTGTGGGTGTGTACAGGGATGGCCTGGCCTGCGGTGGGAATAGTAGTGGGTGGTGAGGCCTCCGCGGTAGCACAGCCGGCCACGAGAGGCAGGAGCATGCGGCAGAACCGGCGCTGCTTTGGGCGGCTGGAGCAACAAGACCAGAGGTTGAAGAAGCACTACGGCCATTGGATGGATATCGTACGGTCACTGGATCTAGAATCGTTCATATTGACTAAGTTGACAAAGCACTCCATCCCCGTCATCTTAGTAGGCCCACAAGTCAGCCACCCACCAAGGTGGGTCCCAACTAGCAGGGGAAGTATTCATTTTTTTTGCGTAATAAGGAGGCACTTCCGGTTGGTCCAAGCTAACAGCGGGGGGAACGTTTTTTCATGTTATACGGTGGCCCGTCTGGTGGGTCCCATCAGTCAGGGGGGAAACATTTTTTTCGCCAAATATGGTGGCCCGTCCAGTGGGTCCCTGCTGTCAGGTGGAGGAATAAATATTTTCCGCGTAATAAGGAGGCACTTCCTTGCGGTTGCCGTGGACCCAGCTATCAACCTCTCCATGTACAGTACTCTTCCGATGGAAGTCGTTCCTTGACCACGTTGACCACGCCGCGCCAAGAGCCCCAGGGTGGTGGACGACGACAAGGCCTAGGAAGGGGACGACACGGAGCCGGGGAAGACGCAGCAGTGGAAGCCCGCGTGGAGAAGAGTACGAGGGTTCACTGGTTCGGCTGCGGTGTGAGGCTACCGTCGCCGCAGGGCCTGTCCAGCGGTGGGAATAGTAGGGGGCAGCAAGGCCTCCGCGGCTTCGCAGCCAGCCACGGGAGGCAGGAGCACAAGGCACGACCGGCGCTAGTTTGGGCCACTGGAGCAAGAAGACCAAAGGTTGAAAAAGCACTATGGCCGTTGGATGGACATCGTACGGTCAATGGAGCTAGAATCGTGCATATTGACTAAGTTGACAAAGCCCTCCGTCCCTGTCAACTTAGTAGGCCCACAAGTCAGCCACGCACTATGTTGGGTCCCAACTAGCAGGGGGAGTATTCATTTTTTGTGCATAATAAGGAGGCACTTTCGATGGGTCCGAGCTCACAGCGGGGGGGAACGTTTTTTTCGTGAATTACAGTGGCCCGTCCGGTGGGTCCCAGCAGTCAGGAGGAAAACGTTTTTTCGCTAAATACAGTGGCCCATCTTGTGGGTCCCCGCTGTCAGGTGGAGGAATAATTATTTTCCGCGTAATAAGGAGGCACTTCCTTGCGGCTGCCGTGGACCCAGCTGTCAGCCTCTCCACGTACAGTACTCATCCGATGGAAGTCGTCCATTGACCAGATTGACCACGCCGCGCCGAGAGCAGCAGGGCGGTTGATGACAGCAAGGCCTAGGAAGGGAACGACACGTTGGCAGGGAAGACCCGGCAGTTTTTTCCCACGCGGAGGGGAGTACAACTGTACTTGGGTTTACTGGTTTGTCTGCTGTCGCCGGAGAATAACAACATGTGTGGGTGTGTAGAGGGATGGCTGGGCCAGCGATGGGAGTACGGTGGGGCGGTGAGGCCTGCGTGGTAGCACAGCCGGCTATGGGGAGGAGGGAGCAGGCAGTCCTGTCGGCGCTTGTTTGAGCGGCTGGAGCAGGCAGATCAGAGATTGAAGAAGCACGACGGCCGTTGGATGGACATCCAACAGTCACTGCTTGTGCGTCAACCTTTTTTTAGGAAGGCCTAAAATCTGTGGAAAACATCATACTGCCCATCTGCCATTATTTCTAATAATTTACAGCCCATTTGCTAATTCTTAAGGTTTTTTTTGGAGCCCATATTCTTTTTGTTAGCATTACAGCCCATATTGTGGCCACGGTTAAAAAATTATATGAAATTTTGCATATTTCGGTGCGGTCCGAACTGTTTTTAATCCCGAATTTCGAGTCACAATCAAACTGATTTTAAAAATAAATGCATATCAATATAAAATCCAACAAATTGTCCACGCATAAAAATCAATGCAATTTAAAATCTCGAAATGAAAAAAAAGATATTTGAAACTAATTGCCGGTTTGATGTGTTTTAAAAATGTACATCGCATTTCTCATTATTGATAGGCCATTTTCTCGGCCAGCCGAATGAAGCTCTCCTCATCTTGAAAGATTTGAAGCCCAACAGCTCTGACAAAGCGACTTATTAGGCAAATCACAAAAAAACTGGGCTGTGGCCATGGACCCAGCCGTCAGCATCTCCACGTACAGTACTCTTCCGATGGAAGTCGGTTGTTGACCAGATTGATCATGCCGCACCGAGAGCACCAAGGTGATGGACGACGGCGAGGCCTAGGAAGGGGACGACGTGGAGCCGGGGAAGACGAAGTAGTGGATGCCCACGCGGAGAGGAGTACGAGGGTTCACTGGTTTGGCTGCGGTGTGAGGCTGTCGTCGCTGAAAAATAACAGGGGATGTGGGTGAGTAGATGGATGCCCTGGCCAGCAGTGGGAGTAGTAGGGGCGGTGAGGCCTCAGCGGCATCACAGCCGGCCACATGAGGTAGGAACACGCGACATGACCAGCGTTGGTTTGGGCGGCTGGAGCAAGAAGACCAGAGGTTGAAGAAGGACTACTGCCGTTGGATGAACATTGTACGGTAACTGGAGCTAGAATCGTTCATATTGACTAAGTTGACAAAGCCCCCCGTCTCCGTCAACTTGGTAGTCCCACAAGTCAGCCTCCCACGATGGTGGGTTCCAGCTGGCAGGGGGAGTATTCATTTTTTTGTGCGTAATAAGGTGGCACTTACTTGCGTGCGAAGATAGCTGGTGGGTCCGACCTGTTAGCGGGGGGGCACGTTTTTTTTTTTGCGAAATGCAGAGGCCCTTCCGATGGGTCCTAGATGTCAGGTGGAGGAATCAAAGACTTGAGAAGGCGTATAGAACAAGCTAGTGTACCAGTAAAGAGACGTTGCTGAGTTTTAGAAAAAAGAGAGACGTGCTCATGTCGCTGGTTCGAATCCAAACCTAGACTATGACTATATATGGTGCTATGCTACTCTGCAAGTAATGAAACTGACATATACAACGTTCGCTTCTCCTCTTCTCTACTTACTCTGCCTAGCATCAGAAGCTCTGGCCGCAGCAACCATGTCCGTTGGCTGCTCGTCCACCTGCTCTTCAGCAGGCAACAACCAAATATGCGCCAAGTCGCCACCCATACCATCGCTTGTGGGTCTCAACAAACCCCCGCCGGCACGCGCACCGCAGCCGGTTGCTCATCGCAACCAGCTGCCGTTGGTGTGGTGCCACTGCTGCAAATCACGCAAAGTCATACGTTGCGTCTCAACCACAAGCCTCAACCCTGACCGAGTCTTCTACAAATGCCTGAATCATGGGTAATAATATGTTTAAGTGTTGTTCTGCTGCATTGAGTTCCTGATTTTTTTAATAGTTTGGTTGATGATCTTCCAATTTGATTCATGCAGAAAAGGGAAGATTTGTGTGATTTGTATTTCTGGGAAGTTGCTGATGTGGGGGAGTGCAACTACGCTGATTATTTGGTTAGCCGAGGAATCCCAATACCAGCAGGTTGGGGTGTTGGACAAGTAACTGAAGGAGCGATAGAAGAGGAAGATGCAGAGCAGAAGGTTAAAGATGCAGCTCCTCTGATCATGGCCAAGCAAGAACTGCTGAACAGCCTTGACAGCAATGAGGAGATGAAAGAGCTTGTGAAGATAATGGGCAAAATCGATGTGCTCTATAGGATTATTGTCTCTTTATTTGAAGTGTATGTAGCACTCGTGATGTATTCAATGGCTATGACATTAGCACTTCGCTGAAACTAGTAATGAATGAAACCTGTGTAGCAGTCTGGGCGTAGTGTTGTGAACATCTAATGATTTCTATTAACGGAAATTAGGGGGTATCCTCTTCTGCTCATAAATAAATAAATTGCAGAGGCCCTTTTGGTAATAAATAAATAAATTAGCAGAGGCCATGTCGGGTCAGCTTTGTTCTCATTCGAAGATGTCGAGCAAATTGCAGTCCAACATCAAACTATGTCATCAAATTCAAGTTTCACAGCCAAATATGAGTACAACTAAACAACAATGTCATCATGTTTTAGTCATCATACAATCACCAAACACAAATCAGCATGCATAACAACTACTCTCATGGCGATTCTCAGTGAAGATGGGAGATGGCTTTCTCCCCCTCTCCCCCACCCCACCCTCTCCACCACCTACTTGAACTACTCTCATGGCGATTCTCAGTGAAGATCTAAGGTATAGAAGGCTTGCTACACTAGGATTTTGCTCCCGTAGTTGCTCTAGCCGATCAGGTGAGGAAGAAATTTGGATCCACCATGCACTTCTCCCCCTCTCGGGACTCCAATGAATTCTTCTTGGTGGTCACATTTTCATCTGCCTCCTTCACTTTGTCTGTGGAATCTATGGGCATAGCCTTGCAATGTTGCATTGGTGGGATTAGTGATGATTTCAAGCTGGTTCAACTCAATCCACGAGTCTTTCGTTTCTCGGTGGCCAATAACAAAGTTGGTCATTTTATCTATGGGCTCAAGGATCGAGTATGGCCGGATTTCATTTGCCATTTCCATTTGTTCAATGGTCGTTTTAATCGTAGCCACCTTGCCAACATCTCTTGTCATGCCGATGAGGAGTTGCCCTTGCTTTCGGCTCGCAAGCCTATTGCGGTCCCCTCAAGAATGTCTTTGTCTCACCATATGGGCGTTTCGAATCCTGCATCATGCCGACAGCTTAGCAAATTTGAGCTTTTACCTATCAAGTATATGGTTTTTAACAACTCCCATCATGATGAATCTTCTTCTTCGCGGACTGACGTGCATCAAGATCAGATGAAGCTTCAGTCTCATATTCCAAAGATCAAATTTGGGTCTTTTACTCCCTGCCATTATGAGGCCGCGGTGTCTGCGCCTCAGGAGGAAATATTACGTTTACAGGACATTTATTTGGAGCAAGAAAAATTTGAGGATAATCAATTGCCTTCATTCCTACGGCTAGGCACATTTAATTGCCCAATTATGATCCAATACCCAGCTATTCCTCAAAGTTTTCTAGCCTAGGCTTTCAAATACACGCCTCCTCAAAAGAATTGGCCTCCTACTTTGTCGGCCTAACAAAAAGCAGACCTGGCCCAAGCCAGCTACTCGGAAAAGGAAATCACGTCTCTTGCAGTGCATTGGGCCAATTTGTGCTCGTGTTGCCTTCAATGGTGGCACAGTCGATTTTCTTGCCAAGCCAGGATTATTTGTATTCATTGCTCCACGCCTAATCACACGGTGATTAATTGCCCTTCGCGGCTTTCCCAGCTCTCAAATTCTGGCAATACACCTCATCTACATGGAAACCAGGATAATCTTCCAGATTTTATGGCTCCTTCTGTCCATCTTAAGCGAGCTCGGTCATGGCCTCCTTTCACGGTCAGATGAAATTTTTTTGGCTTCTATAGGCACGTGGCAAAATTCTGTCTCTCCAAAGGTTGGCATAAGAATTGGAGGTGGGTCCGCAAGAAAATCAATCTTCCCATCTTTACCCCTGACGCTCCCCATTCTGCCTCGAGTTTCCAAGCGGCACCGCCCAGCGACAGCCTCACCATCCTACCTCGAATCTTCCCATCTCCACCAGTACTGTCGCTCCCATCCCACTCATCTGCCATGGCCAACTATCCTTTGAACCCTGTCGCCTTCCTTCCTTCAGGCTTTGCCGTCGAGCCAGGACCTGTGGATCGCATGGTGCGCAGCGGGATGGTGGTGGGGCCAATCCCCCCTCTAAATCATGACTTTCTAGCGATCGCTGAACCTAGCAGCTACTTTCCTCTTCACAGACGCGCGGCAGTCCGTGCCGCTGTTCAAGGTTTGCTTCATGAGGCTCATCTCTTTACCACTGAGGAAAATGACCATCCGTTTGGCATTGGGATTTTTGGGTTTGCGGATTCTTTCCTTTGTGACTCTGTTGTGGCTACACCTCTTGAACTAGAAGAAGAGGACTTGCTCATCACCTTTGTGCTGCACAATGAAGCTCTTAATAGGCACACAACTACGTTTGGTCCTGTTGTCTGGCTTATGTTCTTTGGTTTCCCTTATGACTATCAAACTGATTATTACATCACGAAAGCTTTGGGTGGGTATGGATCTCCGATATCTTGGTACAACCCTAGACAAGATTGAAGGTTCATGTTAGTTAAGGCATAGATCATACATCTTCCGCTTGTGCCCAAAAGTTTTGTTGTCTGGCAGCTTGGGAGGGGGGCAGAGATTGCTGGACTGTGCAGGTGACTATCTTGAGGAGTAATGACTGGAACGCTGTGCTACCTGAAGTTCCCCCTGGTATCATGAATTTCCACGCCTGGTTGTCTGCTCAAGGTCTGAGGGTGCAAGATGGTATCACTCATGAGAACAACGTTACAGACAATGATGCTGATGCTTGGAATGACTCAATCACTGTCTTTGAAGATTCTAGCTCCGATAACTCGAGCGAGGCTCTGATTATCGTTCATCCTGCTATGATGGACTGCCATGTTCAAACCAACTTGCATGAATGATACGTCTCCAACGTATCTATAATTTTTATTGTTCCATGATATTATTTACGAAGTCTTCGATGTTTAATGGGCTTTATCATTCACTTTTATATCATTTTTGGGACTAACCTACTAACCCAAAAGCCCAGTCCAGATTGCTGTTTTTTTGCCTATTTCAGGGTTTTGTAGAAAAAGAATATCAAACGGAGTCCAAACGGAATGAAACCTTCGCGAGAGATATTTTTGGAGAAAATCACGCCAGAGGAACTTGAGAACCACGTAAGGGGAGCATTGAGTGGCCCTCAAGGGTGGGGGGTGCACCCCCTTCCCAGGGCGCGCCCCCCTACCTCGAGGCCCACTCGATCGTCCCCCGGTGCCCTCCTTCTTCCTATATAAGTCCACGTACCCCAGAAACTACGTGAACAGAAAGAAAACCCTAATTCCACCGCCGTAGCTTCTATTCCCATGGAGAACCCATCTTGGAGCCTGTTCCGGAGCTCCACCGGAGGGGGATCCATCACGGAGGCCTTCATCATCATCATCATCGCCCTCACCATGAGTTGTGAGTAGTTTACCACAGACCTTCGGGTCCATGGCTAGTATTTAGATGGCTTCTTCTCTCTCTCTGGATCTCAATACAAAGTTCTCCTCGGTCTTCGAGGAGATCTATTCGATGTAATCTCTTTTTGCGGTGTGTTTGTCGAGATCCAATGAATTGCGAGTTTGTCATTAAGGTTATCTATGAAAGATATTTGGTTCTTCTCTGAACTTTTTATGTGTGCTCATAATATCCTTGCAAGTCTCTTCGAATTATTGGTTTGGTTTGGCCTACTAGATCTATAGTTCTTGCAATGGGAGAAGTGCTTGGCTTTGGGTTCAATCTTGCGGTATCCTTTCCCAGTGACTGTAGGGGCAGCAAGGCACGTATTGTATTGTTGCCATCGAGGATAAAAATATGGGGTTTATATCATATTTCTTGAGTTTATCCCTCTACATCATGTCATCTTGCTTAAGGCGTTACTCTGTTCGTATGAACTCAATACACTAGATGCATGCTGGATAGTGGTCGATGTGTGGAGTAATAGTAGTAGATGCAGGCAGGAGTCGGTCTACTTGTCTCGGACGTGATGCCTATATACAATGATCATGCCTAAATAGTCTCATAATTATTCGCTTTTCTATCAATTGCTCGACAGTAATTTGTTTACCCGCCGTAGAATATCGCTATCATGAGAGAAGCCACTAGAGAAAACTATGCCCCCCGGGTCTATTCTCAACATATCAATCTACATCTACTTTACTTTTACCGCTTTTATTTGCTGTTTTATAAAACTAAAAATACCAAAAATATAAATTATGATCTTTATCAGATGTCACTTTCGTAAGTGACCGTAAAGGGATTGACAACCCCTTATCGCGTTGGCTGCGAAGTTCTTATTTGTTTGTGTCGGTGCGAGGGACTCGCGCGTGGTCTCCTACTGGATTGATACTTTGGTTCTCAAAAACTAAGGGAAATACTTACGCTACTGTGTTGCATCTCCCTTTCCTCTTCGAGGGAATACAACGCAAGCTCAAGAGGTATCGAGAAGAATTTCGGGCGCCGTTGTCGGGGAGTCTTACGCAAAAGTTTTATAGCAAGTACCTATCACAAACCCTTATCCAGCACATTACATTTATGCCTCTCGTTTTCCTCTCCCCCACTTCACCCTTGCCGTTTTATTCGCCCTTCATCCGCCGTGTGTTTATTGTTCGCTTGCCTCTTGTTCGCTTGTGTGTGTCGGATCGCTTGCTTGTCACTATGGCTCGTAACAATACCAAATTGTGTGACTTCTCCAATACCAACAAGAATGACTTTATTAGCACTCCCATTGCTCCTATTACCGATGCTGAATCTTATGAGATCAATGCTGCTTTGTTGAATCTTGTCATGAAAGATCAATTCTCCAACCTTCCTAGTGAAGATGCCGCTACCCATCTAAACAACTTTGTTGATTTGTGTGAAATGCAAAAGAAAAGGGATACGAATAACGATATTGTTAAATTGAAGTTATTCCCGTTTTCACTTAGAGATCGTGCTAAAACTTGGTTTTCCTCTTTGACTAGAAATAGTATTGATTCGTGGAATAAGTGCAAAGATGATTTTATCTCTAAGTATTTCCCTTTCGCTAAGCTCATCTCTCTTAGAAACGATATTATGAATTTTAAGCAACTATATCTTGAGCATGTTGCACAAGCTTGGGAGAGAATGAAATTGATGATACGTAATTGCCCTACACATGGTTTGAATCTATGGATGATTATTCAGAACTTTTATGTTGGCTTGAATTTTGCTTCTAAAAAACATTTAGATTCGGCTGCAGGAGGCACTTTCATGAAAACCACCTTAGGAGAAGCTACCAAACTCCTAGATAATATTATGGTTAACTATTCACGATGGCACACCGAAAGATCTACTAGTAAAAAAGTGCATGCTATCAAAGAAATTAGTGTTTTGAGTGGAAAGATGGATGAACTTATGAAATTGTTTTCTGCTAAGAGTGCTTCTTCTGATCCTAATGATATGCCTTTGTCCACTTTGATTGAGAATAACAATGAATCTTTGGATGTGAATTTTGTTGGTAGGAATAATTTTGGTAACAATGCTTATAGAGGTAATTTTAATCCTAGGCCTTTTCCTAGTAATTCCTCTAATGATTATGGTAATTCCTACAACAACTCTTATGGAAAGATGCCTTCTGAATTTGAAACTAGTGTTAAAGAGTTTATGATCTTGCAAAAGAATTTCAATGCTATGCTTGAAGTGAAATTGCTTAAGGTTGATGAAGTGGCTAGAAGTGTGGATAGAATTACTCTTGATATTGATTCTTTTAAACTTAGATCTATCCCACCTAAGCATGATATCAATGATTCTCTCAAAGCCACGAGAATTTCCATTGATGAATGCAAAGAAGGAACCGCTAGAATGCATGCTAAAAGAGAAGATTATATTAAATCGTGTTCTTCTAGTTATCACGAAAATAAAGATGAAGATCTGAAAGTTATTGATGTGTCTCCTATTAGATCCTTGTTTTCTAGTATTAATCTTGATGAGAATAGGATTGGAGATGATTCTGCTTTAAGGTGTCCCAATGATTCGGAGTTTTTATATCTTGATGCTAAAATTGCTAAAAGTGGTGAGATTAGAACTTTGCATAGTGAGGAACCCACTACTTTGGATTTCAAGGGATTCAATTATGATAATTGCTCTTTGATTGATTGTATTTCCTTGTTGCAATCCGTCCTAAATTCTCTACATGCTTATAATCAAAATAAAGCTTTCACTAAACTAATAGTTGATGCTTTGATGCAATCATATGAAGAAAAACTTGAGTTGGAAGTTTCTATACCTAGAAAGGTTTATGATGAGTGGGAACCTACTATAAAAATAAAGATAAAAGATCATGAATGTTATGCTTTGTGTGATTTGGGTGCTAGGTCTCCACTATCCCAAAAACTTTGTGTGATTTGCTAGGGTTCCATGCGCTTGATGATTGTTCTTTAAATTTGCATCTTGCGGATTCCACTATTAAGAAACCTATGGGAATAATTAATTATGTTCTTATTGTTGCCAATAGGAATTATCTGCCCATAGATTTCATTGTCCTTGATATAGATAGCAATCCTTCATGTCCTATTATTCTTGGCAGACCTTTCCTTAGAACGATTGGTGCAATTATTGATATGAAGGAAGGAAATATTACATTCCAATGTCCATTAAGGAAAGGCATGGAACACTTTTCTAGAGAGAAAATCAAATTACCATATGAATCTATCATGAGAGCCACTTATGGATTGCCTTCCAAGGATGGCAATACCTAGATCAATCTTGTATCGTGCCTAGCTAGGGGCGTAAAACGATAGCGCTTGTCGGGAGGCAACCCAATTTTATGTCTTTTTTTGTTGCTGTTAGGGAATAAATATTGCATCTAGCCTCTGATTAGATGTGGTTTCATGTTTTGTTTAGTGTTTGTGCCCAGTAGAACCTTTGGGAAGACTTGTGTGAAGTTTATATGATCTTGCTGTGAAAAACATAATCATTAGCGCTCGCTAAAGTAGTCGTGGGATTTTACTAGAGCGTGCTTTTCAGTTGATTATTTTTTAAGATGATTGGTAGACAAATTCCGCAAATTTACTAATTTAGTTTAAAAATTTTGGAGTTCCAGGAGTAGGCGAACCCTGCAGATTACTACAGATTGTTCTGTCTTTGACAGATTTTTTTTTTCGTGTGTTGTTTGCTTATTCCGATGCATCTATGAGTAGTATTGGAGGATATGAACCATAGACAAGTTGGAGTACATTAGGTTTAATACCAATATAAACAAAGAATTAATTCATTGCTGTAACTTTGAGTAGATGTTTGCTTTCTTATACTAACGGAGGTCACGAGAATTTTTGTCTAAGTTTTGTGTTGTGAAGTTTTCAAGTTTTGAGTATTGCTCTGATGGACTACGGAACAAGGAGTAGCAAATGCCTAAGCTTGGGGATTCCCATGTCACCCCAAGTAAATTCATGATAATCAAAATTCTAAGCTTGGGGATGCCCCGGGAAGGCATCCCCTGTTTCGTCTTCATCCATCGGTAACTATACTTGGAGCTATATTTTTATTCGCAACATGATATGTATTTTGCTTGGAGCGTCTTGTATAATTTGAGTCTTTGCTTGTTAGTTTGCCACAATCATACTTGCTGTACACACCTATTTGAGAGAGTTAAATATGGCCTAGAAATTGTTAGAACACTCCATGTGCTTCACTTATATCTTTTGAGTTGAATAGTTTTTGCTCTAGTGCTTCACTTATATCTTTTAGAGCACGGTGGTGGTAATATTTTGTAGAATTTTTTTAACTCTCATGCTTCACTTATATCTATTTGAGAGTCTATTAAAACAGCATGGTAATGTGTTTAGGCTAAAGAAACTAGTCTTCACATGATAGACGTCCAATGTCAATGTAGTAAAAAAAATCACACTAAGTGCATTGAATAGAATGAGATGTTGGATGCTTGATAATTGTTTTGAGACACGAGGTTAGTGATATTAGAATCATGCTAGTGGAGTTAGTATGAAATTGATAAATACTTGTGTTAAGGTTAGTGATTCCCGTATCATGCACGTATGGTGAACCGCTATGTGACGAAGTTAGAGCATGAGGTATTTGTAGAGTGCCAACCATTGTGTGGAGGTCGGGGGCGCGCGATGGTTAACTCCTACCAACCTCCCCCCTAGGAGCATGCATTGGTTTCTTTGTTTTGATGACTCATAGATTTTTGCAATAAGTATATGAGTTCTTATGACTAATGTTGAGTCCATGGATTATACGAACTCTCACCGTTCCACCATTGCTAGCCTCTCTTGTATCGCGCAACTTTCGCCGGTGCCATAAACCCACTATATATCCTTCCTCAAAACAGCCACCATATTGTTCCTCAAAACAGCCACCATACCTACCTATCATGGCATTTCCATAGCCATTCCGAGATATATTGCCATGCAACTTTCCACCGTTCCGTTTATATGACACACATCATATTGTCATATTGCCATGCATGATCATGTAGTTGACATCGTAGTTGTGGCAAAGCCACCATGCATAATTTTTCATATATGTCACTCTTGATTCATTGCATATCCCGGTACACCGCCAGAGGCATTCATGTAGAGTCATACTTGTTGTAGTATCGAGTTGTAATATCGAGTTGTAATAAAAAGTGTGATGATCATCATTATTAGAGCATTGTCCCATGTGAGGAAAGTCCAATGAAAAAAAGATGGACCAAAAAAATAGAGAGGGGCTAATAAAAAAAGGGAGAGCCCCTCCAAAAAATGAGAGAAAAGAGAGAAGGGACAATTGCTACTATCTTTTTCCACACTTGTGCTTCAAAGTAGAACCATGTTCTTCATTGTAGAGAGTCTCATGTTTAGTCACATTCATATACTAGTGGGAATTTTCATTATAGAACTTGGCTTATATATTCCAACGATGGGCTTCCTCAAATGCCCTTGGTGTTCGTGAGCAAGCAAGTTGGATGCACACCCACTAGTTTCTTTTGTTGAGCTTTCATTCATATTTAGCTCTAGTGCATCCGTTGCATGGCAATCCCTACTCACTCACATTGATATCTATTAATGGGTATCTCCATAGCCCGTTGATACGCCTAGTCGATGTGAGACTATCTCCCTCCTTTTTGTATTCTCCACGACCACCTTTATTCCACCCATAATGCTATATATCCATGGCTCACGCTCATGTATTGCATGAAAGTTGAAAGGTTTGAAAAGATAGAGTATGAAAACAAATGCTTGGCTGAAATCGGGGTTGTGCATGATATGAATATTTTGTGTGATGAAGAGGGAGCATAGCCAGACTATATGAATTTGTAGGGATAACTTTCTTTAGCCATAGTATTTTGAGAAGACATGATTGCTTTGTTAGTATTGTTTGAAGTATTGTTATTTCTTATGTCGATATAGACTTTTATCTTGAATCTTTCAGATCTGAACATTCATGCCACAATTAAGAGAATTACATTGAAAAACTATATTGGTTAGCATTCCACATCACAAATTCTTTCTTTATCATTTACCTACTCGAGGACGAGCAGGAATTAAGCTTGGGGATGCTTGATACGTCTCCAACGTATCTATAATTTTTGATTTGTCCATGATATTATTTACGAAGTCTTGGATGTTTAATGTGCTTTATCATTCACTTTTATATCACTTTTGGGACTAACATACTAACCCAAAGGACCAGTCCAGATTGCTGTTTTTTGCCTATTTCAGGGTTTTGCAGAAAAAGAATATCAAACGGAGTCCAAACGGAATGAAACATTCGCGAGAGATATTTTTGGAGAAAATCATGCCAGCGGAACTTGAGAACCACGTCAGGGGAGCATCGAGTGGCCCTAGAGGGTGGGGGCGCGCCCCCTGCCTCGAGGCCCTCTCGAGCGTCCCCCGGTGCCCTCCTTCTTCTTATAGAAGTCCACGTACCTCAGAAACTCCGTGAACAGAGAGAAAACCCTAATTCCACCGCCGTAGCTTCTGTTCCCGTGGAGATCCCATCTTGGAGCCTATTCCGGAGCTCCATCGGAGGGGGATCCATCACGGAGGCCTTCATCACCATCATCATCGCCCTCACCATGAGTTGTGAGTAGTTTACCACAGACCTTTGGGTCCATAGCTAGTATCTAGATGACTTCTTCTCTCTCTAGATCTCAATACAAAGTTCTCCCCGGTCCTCGAGGAGATCTATTCAATGTAATCTCTTTTTGCGGTGTGTTTGTCGAGATCCGATGAATTGTGAGTTTATGATCAAGGTTATCTATGAAAGATATTTGGTTCTTCTCTGAACTTTTTATGTGTGCTCATTATATCCTTGCAAGTCTCTTCGAATTATTGGTTTGGTTTGGCCTACTAGATCTATAGATCGTGCAATGGGAGAAGTGCTTGGCTTTGGGTTCAATCTTGCGGTGTCCTTTCCTAGTGATAGTAGAGGCAGCAAGGCACGTATTGTATTGTTGCCATCGAGGATAAAAAGATGGGGTTTATATAATATTGCTTGAGTTTATCCCTCTACTTTCATGTCATCTTGCTTAAGGCGTTACTCTGTTCGTATGAACTCAATACACTAGATGCATGCTGGATAGCGGTCGATGTGTGGAGTAATAGTAGTAGATGCAGGCAGGAGTCGGTCTCCTTGTCTCGGACGTGATGCCTATATACAATGATCATGCCTAGATAGTCTCATAATTATTCGCTTTTCTATCAATTGCTTGACAGTAATTTGTTTACCCGCCGTAGAATATCGCTATCATGAGAGAATATATTAGAGAAAACTATGGCCCCCGGGTCTATTCTCAACATATCAATCTACATCTACTTTACTTTTACCGCTTTTATTTGTTGTTTTATTAAACTAAAAATACAAAAAATATAAACTATCATCTCTATCAGATCTCACTTTCGTAAGTGACCGTAAAGGGATTGACAACCCCTTACCGCGTTGGCTACGAAGTTCTTATTTGTTTGTGCAGGTGCGAGGGACTCGCACGTGGTCTCCTACTAGATTGATACGTTCGTTCTCAAAAACTGAGGGAAATACTTACGCTACTGTGCTGCATCTCCCTTTCCTCTTCGAGGGAATACAACGCAAGATCAAGAGGTAGCAATGAACAACTCACAGTCTCGGTGGATATACATAACCATGGCCTGCGCTTTGGGCTTTCCTCTCAGGGCAACCAACTGCTGTCCATATTGCTTGCTGACCCGATCCCTCGCCAACAGCTAAATGATTCCATCTATCAGGCGCTTCGCCCCTTCCTGGCCAACATGGGACCTTGGATATCGGCCTATGGTGTGCGTGCTGACTCTCCTCATGTCGAGATTCAAGTTTCTTCAGGTGAAAATGGTCTTCTGTTAACTCAGATCGCATAGCTTCAGTCACCACCAACTGTTGTTATTCAGGAGATTGCTCAGTCTAAGAATGATGGTCCTACTCCGCATGTTACTCTATCGAGTTCTGAGGTCGCCAACACAGGCTCTAAGAACATCTCTCTGCAAGGGCTTCTGCCTGCCCCCATGAACTCTGCTGCTTCGTCGTCAGGCCTAGCTTTGCCCCTGGATACTCTCAAAGGAAAAAAGCTAATCCAATTACTACGGCACCACTTCGTCACAGCACCAGACACAATAAGTACGATGGATTCCGCACTACTCAAACATAGGAGTCGCGCGTCCCCAAGTCCAAAGTGAAGCCCAGGATCATTCCTTCCGCGGTGTCCAATGTGAACACCAATGTTAACTCCTCTGTTGATCACATGCAGGTTGAATCTAAGAATATACCCCCTCCTACGGCCATCGCCACCATGCAAAACATTGGCACTCATCTCAACGCCATTCCCGCGGACGATTTCACCATGGAAGTGCTCACCAAGGACGACGAAGGCCCAGCCACGTCGACATAACGCCTTCTCTTTGCATTTCTTATGGTCCTTTTGCGCAAGTGGAATGTACTCTGGTGGAATATCCGTGGCATGAACTCTCCTAAGAAACTTTTAGCTCTTTCAAAAGCGATCAGCACTTCTAGTTGTTCGATCATTTGTCTTCAAGAGTCTAAAATGCAAGACTTATATGCAAGCATCCTTAATTCTATTTGTCCACCGCGTTTTGATACATTTGCTTTTATTCCCTCTATTGGTGCGTCTGGCGGTCTCATTACGATCTGGTGCAGTTCTGCTTTCATAGGACATGCTTTCATTCAGGAACAGTTTGCGTTGGGTGTTGCGTTCAAATCCACGATTTCTTCTCACTCTTGGAAACTTGTTAACATATATGGACCGTGCCAAGGTGAGCAACGTACCAATTTTACCAAATGGTTGTTTGTCATCGATATCCCGTCCACCGAAGACTGGCTCTTATTGGGTGATTTTAACTACATCCGATCTCCAGATAACAGAAATAAACCAGGAGGTGACTTTCTTGATATGTTCACGTTCAATGATTTTCTACGTGAGCAACACTTAACTGAGATACCTATCAAGGGTAGGAAGTATACCTGGTCCAACATGCGGTAAAACCCTTTGCTCGAACAACTTGACTAGTTTTTTACGACCCTCAATTGGACTGCTTCTTTTGCCAGCACCATGGTCAATCCTCTTGGTCAACCCGTGTCTGATCATACCCCTTGCTCTGTTGAGATTCAAACTACTATTCCCAAAAGTAATATTTTCAGATTTGAAACTTACTGGACAGCTCACCCTGGATTTACCGACGTGGTGTCCCAAGCTTGGAATAGACCTCTAATATACGGATATCAGTTAATGCTGCGACTAGCCTTTGCCAGAAACTCAAAAGCCTCAGACATTACCTCAGATGCTGGAGCAAAAATATTTCTAGGCTCAAAATTGCGTTAGAAAACACTAACAAAGCCTTGATTGAAAAGGATCACATTGCAGATCGCTGTACACTCACGGTCCCAAAGCGTAACTTCAGGAAAATACTCAAGAATCATCTCTTACGATTATTGCAATATCAGAAAGAATACTGGAAAGAGAGGTGCACGATTAGGTGGATCAAGTTCGGCGATGAAAACTCTATTTTTTTTAAAGAGGTGGCTACAGAAAGATATCATAAGAATTTTATCTCCAGCTTGAAAACCAATCATGATTCTGTGGTGGACGATCATTTAGGGATGGAAACTATACTCTTCGATGCCTTTAAAGCACGCTTGGGTGTCTCAAAACCCATAGAGATGAAACTCAACCTATCGCAAATGCTTCGCTCTCAGGTGGATTTTGAGAGTCTGACAGTTCCTTTCACTCTGTGAGAGATTGATGACGTGATTAAAGAGATGCCACCTGACCGTGCACCTGGTCCGGATGGGTTCAACGGTGCATTCATGAAAGCGTGTTGGCCAATAATCAAGCATGACTTCTACCGTCTATGCGATGAGTTTCACAAAGGCAACTTGAACCATGAAAGCCTCAACCATGGATTTATTACCTTGATCCCCATGAAACGTGCCCCTAAGACGGTCAATGACTTTAGGGCTGTTACATTGCTCAACTGCTGTCTCAAGTTAATCACCAAACTATTGGCTAATCGGCTTCAAAAGATCATCTTATAGATTATGCATCGTAACCAGTATGGTTTTCTTAAAGGGTGTTCTATTAATGATTGCCTTGCATGGGCTTTCGAATACATCCACCAATGTCAAGGCTCTATGCGACCGATTATCCTTCTCAAACTGGATTTCGCTAAGGCTTTTGACACGGTGTAGCACTCGGCCATCATCAAGATCATGCGGAGTATGGGGTTTAACGAGAAATGGATAGATTGGTTTGCATGCATCTATTCTTCTACTAAATCTTCTATTCTGCTCAATGGTGTCCCTGGTAAAAATTTCTGCTGCAAATGTGGAGTAAGACAAGGGGACCCCCTATCCCCTCTGATATATGTCCTTGCCGCGGATTTGCCTCAAACTGCTATCAATGAGGCTCTCGAGAACAACTTGCTGCAACTTCCTATACCTGCCTATCGAGATAATCGCTTCCTGGTCATTCAATATGCAGACGACACAATCATTGAGATGCCAGCCTGTCGGGAGCAAGCTACTCACATGAAAAAAATCCTTGAAGACTACGCTGATTCGATGGGTTTGCACATCAACTTCGATAAGTCAACTTTGATCCCGATCAACACTCCAGAGGATACCTACAGCGAAATCGCATCCATCTTTGGATGTGCTTGCGCCCAAATGCCGTTCACATACCTTGGGCTACCACTTGGCACCACTACATCGAATGTCTCTGATCTTACTCCCTGGATTTGCAAAGCGGAAGGAAGGATCACAGCGGCCATGTCATTGATGTCATACGCGGGCAAGCTGGCTCTTATGAATTCCTTAGTCACATCCCTAGCCATTTACCCGATGGACACTCTTCGACTCCCTCCCAAAATAATTGAGCAATTTGATAAAATCAGACGCCACGGTTTATGGATCAAGAAAACTGATGTGGGAGAGAAATGTAACTCCCTCGCTGCCTGGGACATGGTCTGCAGACCAAAAAAGAACGGTGGTCTTGGAGTGCTCAACCTAAAAGTTAAAAATGATGCGATGCTCCTTAAGATGCTCCAAAAATTCTTTAACAAACTTGATGTCCCATGGGTGAACCTGCTTTGGGATTCCTACTACTCAGCCACGGTCCCCCATGCAGCTGCTGCCTGTGGTTCCTTCTGGTGGCGGGAACTCATCAAACTAATGCCAGTCTACAGGGGAGTCGCCAAAATTAAGGTTGGTTCTGGTACCTCAGCTCTTTTCTGGAAAGATGACTGGGGTGAGGGCATTTTATGCAGATATCCACCCACGAGCCTTTTCATATACCACCCTGGAAGATGCTTCGATCAATCAGTTCCTAGTCATTACCAGCATGGATCAAGGTTTTCACCTGCCCATCTCGACCCAGGCACACGATGAACTGAGGCTGCTACAACAACATGTGAGTCCCCTTGAGTTGACAGACACAGCAGATACTTGGACTTGCTCATGGGGGGCAGCTGATCTCAAAACCTCTGCGTACTACGCCTTCTTCTTCAGAGAAGTGATTGCGCATGATGCTTTCAAGTGGCTATGGAAGGCCCGAAGTATCCCCGAGATCATGGTCCTTGGGTGGTTCCTACTGTCTGATAGTCTACACACTAGGAACATGCTCAAACGGTGACATTATAATATTGGCAACAACTATGATTGCTTGCTCCGTGGTCGACACGTTGAAGAAACTTTGGAACACCTCTTCTTCAGATGCATTTTCAGTGTGACTTGCTGGGATGAGCTTAACATTTCATGGCCTGCTCTTGGAAAAAGACTGGACCTGTTGTTGCACCTCAAAACCTTGCACCAGGGAGCCATGATTATGGACATATTCCTATTGGCTACTTGGAGCCTTTGGAAAGAAAGGAACAACAACTATTTTCGCCAAGTAGCACCTTCACTTTCATCCTGGAGGAATAGATTCAAAAAGGACTTCGCTAATATTAGGCATAGAGTCCCTGATCAGAAAAAATAGCTTATTACCTCCATAGTTGACTCAATGCCATAATTCACTATCACTGCTTACCACCCTGTGTGGGGGTGCCTACTGGCCTTTGTGCATATGTAAGATGGGACACTTTGTACCATACTTTACCCATATTAATATATTAAGTAGTAGGAGACTTTCATACTGTCTAACACCTCAAAAATAAACAATTGATGTTCTGTAATGCCCAGTATGAGACTATACCTCCCACGTGTCGAGGCACGACTTAAAGGCATAATCTCACACTAGAATGATCTCAAGTATGGAATCTTTGCACAACTCATGTAAAAGAGGGATGAAACTGTAAAAGAGTAGTTGGCTTACACTCGCCACGTCACACAATACATTACATAAGCAATCATCATCCAAACAACATCACAGTCCGACTACGGACGAAGATCCAAATGAAAGATACCATAAACACAAGGTCCGATCGCCCCTAGTAGGAACCACTACTGATTGTCGAAAAACGACACATACATGCGATCAAGCTCTTCATCGAACTCCTAGTGAAGTTCTGATCCATCTCCTGCGTCGTACTCTGTTGTACCTGCATCTGGTGTGCGTTGAATCTGTGAGCGACAAAGGACTCAGTAATCCCATAACCATGGGTATCAAGACTAGCAAAGCTTTATGGGTATGGAAAAGGGTAGTGGTGAGGTTGCATCAGTGGCTAAGCAATATAAGGTGGCTACCTTACGAGTACAAGAGTAAGATGAGCATCTACGCAAGCGGTCGCAAACTAGTAATGATCGCTAAAGATCCAGAACTACCTACGAGTCAAACATAACCCCACCGTGTTCTCTTCTCAAAGTGAAAAGAGACAGTCACGGTTACTCACACAGTTTTGTGTTTTACTTCGGATCCTCTGTCAAGTTTTCTACAACCGGACATTAACAAATTCCCATCTGCCACATAACCACGGACACGGCTTTCGAAAGATCATAACCCTCCAGGGGTTTCCCAACTTAGCCCATCACAAGCTCTCACGATCAGCAGAAGTAATAATAATATTATCACCCCTTATATTAGTGACAATCCGATCAGGCTCGGAATCCCGGTGCACAAGACATTTCGACAATGGTAAAACAAGTCCAGCAAGACCTCCCGGCGTGCCGACACCCTGATAGTAGCCGCGCGTATCTCGTCTCAGGCCACGTCCGGATGGCTGATGCTATAGGTAAAACCAGCCCTCGGGTTTCCCCGAGGTGGCCCCACAGGCTCCCCGTTTGGGACCAACACCATCAGCACTGGCCCCCCTGCTATGTAGAAAAGAATCTCGAGGGCGCGACCCCCTATGCAAATTTAATTAATTAATTAAGTTGTTATTATGAGGCAAATTAAAACCAATGTTGGGCCTTGCTGGAGGAGTGTTATTCAAAGACGAACTGTCAAGGGGTCCCCATATACCCAACCGTGTAAGGAACGCAAAATCAAGGAACATAATGCTGGTTTATCGGCTCCTAAGGTGGCATGAGTGGAACAAAACACCGAGCAAAAGGCCAAGCCTTCCACCCATGCCCAGTATATAGGTGTGTTAATATTAATAATAGATAATGTGATATACCAAAGCATCAAGTTCCAACATGGAACGATATTCATCTTCACCTGCAACTAACAACGCTATAAGAGGGGCTGAGCAAGCGGTTAACATAGCCAAGCAACAGTTTGCTAGGAAGGTGTCAAAGGTTAAAGGTTTCATGGCAACAAGGAGAGGGGCTGACATAAATGATGGGTAGCGCGACATGTAACGATAGCAACGAGACAACTAAGCATGGCAATGATAGTAAAGGTATCCAAGGTGATGGTCATCGTGCCTGGGACTCTGCGAGGAAGAAGAAAAAGTCCATGAAGTAGTCGAGCAAATCCTCACAACTCCGAAACGAACCCGGAGCTAACGAGAGAAGCAAACCGGAAAGAAGCAATCAACGCGGTAAACACACAAACATAATCATGACATATGATGCACAACCAAGTATGGTGCATGTCCGGTTTAAATTTGCATAGCATGGAAAAGTGCACAAACAATACTACAAGTTAAGTGGAGCCCAATATGCAACGAGTTGCATATTGACGAAACACCACATTTTATTTATTTAGTTGACTCTCGTTTATTAACAAGACAAGATTAATTTTTTTATTAACATGGCAAGAGGTGAAGCATGAGCAAAACTACATTATCTAGTCAATTTAAATGAGGCCGGAAAATAACAACAAAAATTCTGGAAACTCCTCATGTGCATAAGTAGCCATTCTTAAAGCAATCAACATTTTAATCATATTAATGTTGTGATCATGATGCGGATGACATATGCAAGTTTTATGCAAATTTTATTAAAAGTTGACATGAAGAGATATGATGCATTTGGTCGCCACGACGGAAAAGAAAGGGGTGTCATGGCGACGAGAACGGAAACGATGCTACGGCAATGTTCCGATGATCCGACATCTCGTCGAGAAGCCGGTGCAAAAGCAAGGTGGCGTGAGTGAGTCGAACAAGATGATGGGGTGATCCCGTTACCGGGTTCCCACGGGTCGTCAGCAAGGCAAACAAGGGCACAACGGACACGATGCAAACATTTGATTCATCGCATACAACACAACAAGCATTCATTCGTTCACGGGCGTCGACTCGTTGGTATAACTTCGAAGCGTTCGTTTCAGGGCGGTTCGAGGTCGTAGAGGAAGTAGTTGTACTCGCGGGTCGTGGTACACATTTTGTAGCCGTTCACGTTGTCGTGCCGTGGTACTTGCCGCGTTCCGGACCGAAGGGGTACTTGGCGCATCCATGGGTCTTCGAGGGTAGTCGTTCTCGGACGTCGTGGAAGTAGCGGTGCATGTTTGTTTGGAAGAGGTACTTGGCGTTCTTGGCGCATCCGATAGCCATTCGGGCGCATTCGGGAATTGCCGGTCTCGGTCCCGGCAACGTAGTTGTGCAAGGGTTGTAGTGGAACTTGGCAAGGATCCCGGATCCGCTGTAGATGAACTTGGCGGTGCACAGTTTGTCTGCGATGGCCTCGGTCGATGGCACTTGGAGCTCGAGGGAAAAACCACAACAGAGAGGACAAAAGAGGCCTCGGCATGGCAGGACGAGGGAGCAACAGCTTGGCTTGAGGCCATGGCTGCGGGCTGGCATGGCCAGTGGAACCGGCAGCAAGCTCGGCAGGGCCTGGGTGCGACTGAGGCGGAGCAGAGGTGGCGAACACGGGTGGGCTCGATCCGGCCAGATCCGGCAACTGGGGTCGGGGACGAGATGGCGAGGCGCGGTGCGGCTCGAGGCGAGCAGACTCCATGCGGGAAGAAGGTGCTGTCGTGGGGTAGCTCCGGCCGAACGGCTCGCCGACGGGTGCGCAGAGCGGAGCTCCGGCGCGGGGACAGCTTGGGGAGCCTCGGCGAGTGGCACGGCTGCCGGGATCCTGGACGACGGCGTGGAGGCGGAGAGGCACGGGGCGACATGACCAGGCATGAGGAAGCTCCTGGCGGCTGGCTCACCGACGGGAAGGTGCCGAGGCGAGGACGGGGAAGGCGCGGCGGCGCTGGGGCCATGGTAAGGCGGTGGAGCGGAGGAGGTGGATGGAGGTGACGCGGAGGAGGTCCGGCAGCCATGGAGGCGATGGGTGTGGTGGCGGGGGCGCACAGTGGGAGATGGAGGCGGTGCGCTCTAGATCGGGAGGGAGAAGGGTCGAGCGAGGAGGAGCGGGTCGGGGCCTCTGGGTGCGGCGCGAGGGAGAGGAGCGAGGGACGAGGATCAAGCAAGCTGCTCGCTGGTGGCTAGGGTTAGGAGGGGCCAGATGGGCCAGCTGGTAGGAGGCCCAGATGGTCAGATGGTTGTGGGCTAACGCAGAGAAAGGAAAAACAAAAAAAAAACAAAAGGAGAGATGGGCCATCCTCGATTAAGAGAAAAAAAAGGTCTCCTCTACTAATTTAGAAAATAACAGAGAAGCCAAATATTTATTTGGAAGAGCCAAATAAATAGGAATTTAACTAACATCTGGCATGAGGCTACTTTGATATATCAACGCTCCACAACTAGAGGATGAAAAAAATGGAGAAGATGAAGGATTTAAAAGATTTAAAAACAATAGTGAAATAAGATGCATGTTTGTTATGGTGAATTCCATAAGAATGGAATATTTTTATAATAGCTCCATAAATATTAGGAGGATACATATATGTTATAAAGAGAAGTTATCCTTCCCTCGATATAAATGGACCGAAGGTCCACACGACTTATTTAGTTGAGTTGCAGAAATTAAAGACATGATGGCCTGATGACATGATGCAATGCAAAATAAATAAAACAAGCACAAATGAAACACACGGGAAGACTTGGAACATCTGGAATCTTCTGGGGCGTCGGTCTTCGGGCGTCACATGTTCTCACAGGAAAATACTAAACAACATGTTCATCCGGTTTCAGTTGTCATAGCAAACACAATTTCACATAGTAGATAAAAAAACGTCTTTTGACTGTCAAATACGACAAAAGCAATGTAATCATCATCCGCAGCAACAACGTCAACATCTTTGGCATGTGTATCATTCTGAATCGTAATTCCCCACGGTGTCATCTTCTTCTTCGTCCTCAACGTCCTCGAACGTTGGCTCCTTCTTGATCAACTCTTGTATGTCCACAGGACGACAGGCAATCTTTTCGCCGGAGTCATTGACGTGATGGTTCTCAAAGATAGTAGGAACTTCTGTGTTATCTTGTACATCAGGAGCAATGTAAGCATCGTCTTCTTGTGCAACTTCATTAAATGAATTCCTCTGCTCAAACCTTTGCAATACTCTCCAGTCATCGCTACGTGCAAATGTGTCTTCCAAGAAAAATATCTGTGTTGCTTGATTTGCCAAAATAAAAGGCTCGTTGGTCTGGTACGCCGCCTTGACATTGATGGATTTAAAATAATCATCAGCTCTGGGTTTTGCGATCCTGGAAATCAGGTTATACCAACGACAGCACAACAGAACCACACACCGATGATCCTCGAAACTGGAGATATACTTCAACTGAACAATGTCTGTTATGTTAGCATACATTTTAGTTGTCTCTTTGTCATACGTATCCGTGCTCATGATGGCACTGTTTTGTTTCTTCCTGCCTTCGTCTCATGCAAGGGTGTTGTAGCGCACATCTCCAACAACGCAAGATTCATAATGTGTTAGCCGAGTATCGGGACCCATTGCTAGTGAGTAAAGGGCATCATCAACTGCCTGCCCATCCTCCCGCATCTTCTTAACCTATGGTTAGAAATTAGATAAGCTGATCATCTTATGTACTCAATACATTAAAAAAAACTGACAGTGCAATTCAAAAGCTTACATGGCTCTTGAACCATTTCGCAAATCCTGCTATAACCAGTTTGTCAATGTTTCTTGGATTTTGTGGCTGTAACTCCTTTTTGTAGATGCTGCACAACAAAGTGATGGCGTCAAACATCTAAATATATAAGAATGTGCTGCGAGTTTAGTAGATTACGATGTATAAGCTGCAGTACTTAGCACTTACTTGATATAGGGTAGTATCTCAGGACAGTTATTCAACACATACCAATCCAGTTTGTCCAAATCTTTAGGTTTGTCCTCTTGTAGACTCTTCCCTGTAACTCGAACAGAACAATCGAAAATATTGAGCCCGGAATTGTGTTCATCCACCTGTTTGCTAAGTTGATTAGCTGTTTCAATGTATTTTGAGCAGAATGTCAACGCTTCTGTATTAATGTAGGCCCCTGCAATGGGACCCTTGGGTCTAGCTCTGTTCCTAACATAGCCCTTGAAAGTAATGCCTCATCAGGTAGATGAACAGCCAAATGCACCATCACATCAAAGAAGGCTGGAGGATATATCTTCTCAAGGTTGCATGGGATAGTTGGTATCTTGTCTCTAAGACGCTCCAAAGCATCTATCCTGATATTTTTACTGCAGAGTTCCTTGAAGAATTGTCCCAACTCTACAACTACTCTGTATAAGTCAGGGCGGCCCAATCCTCTAAGGATAACAGGTAAAACCCTTTGAAGTAGGACGTGGCAGTCATGAGTTTTCAACCCTTGTACCTTGTTTCCATCTGCACTGACTCTCCTTTTAGGGTTGGAAGCAAATCCATGTGGGAATCTCACACGTGATAGGACCTCGCATAATTCTTTTCTTTTTACCTTGTGCAAGAGGTACAGAGTTGGTGCCATATCCCGTGGTTTACCTTCATCTTGCACCTGCAAATCCTCTTTGATACCCAGGTGTGTCAAATCAATCCTAGATTTTAACGTATCTTTCGTCTTGCCTTCAATATTAAGAAGTGTGCCGATAATGGTATCACATATATTTTTCTCGATGTGCATCACATCAAGATTATGCCACAACTCCAAATCTTTCCAATACTCCAAGTCCCACAAAGTGGACCTCCGGGTAAACAATAATCTCTCTTCTGCCCTGCCACACTTCCTTTTCCCGCTACCATTATCAAGATGGTTTCCTGGTGTAATATGCATGGCATTCTCTAATTCCACTTGCAACTCATCGGCGGTGAGCCTCTTTGGCGCATCACGATTTTCATGCTTTGCATTGAACATATGTCTTCGATATTTTCTAGGATGGAGCTTGTCCATGGCAAGGAAACGACGGTGTCCAATGTAACAGATCTTGCTAAGTATTGCATATGACAGCGGATTCCTGTCACAGCGAACACATGCATTGTAACCATGTGTCATTCGCCCTAACATAGTGCCCAAAGCCGGATAATCATGGATGCACCAAATTATAACAGCACACAGAAAGAAATCAGCTGGCGGGCTGCTATATAGGTCTCAAGTGAGAAAACCCCTCCAAAGCTGTTGAAGTTCCTCCACAAGAGTCTCCATGAAGAAATCAAAATCCTTTCCTGGACTTTTTGGACCTGGGATGAGCAAGGCCATCATGTAGTTTGATTCTTTGGTGCAGACATTTTGAGGCATGTTGTAAGGGATAACAAGCACTGGCCACAAGTTATATGTGGCGCTCTAGGGGCCAAATGGGTTAAATCCATCTGAAGCTAAGCCAAGTCTAATATTTCTCGGGTCAGCAACAAACTTTTAGTGCTTCTAGTTGAAGCTTTTCCACTCACCACCATGTGATGGATCGCTCATTATATTCTGATCTCTGCACTCCTGGTTCCTAGAATGCCACATTACATCCTCTCTTGTTTCAGCATCATGAAACAACCTCTGCAATCTTGGTGTAATTGGAAAATGTCTCAGAACATTATGAGGAATCCTCTTCACAGCATCGCCATCTTTCCATCTTGATGATTTGCATTACGGGCATTCACTTAAGTTGGCATAATCCTTCTGGAACAGAACACAATTATTCTTACAAACATGGATCATATCATATCCAATTCCAACTGCACGAAGGAAATTCTTCATTTTACTGTAGGTGTGTGGCAGCTCAGACGCATCTGGGAAAGCTTTGCGGAAAACAGCCAACATCGCATCGAATGATTTGTTGGTCATCAGCTCAGATGTCTTCACCTGAAGAAAGGTGACCATAGCTGAGAATACTGATAGCTTATTTCCAAGGGTGACAGCCATGTTGCATTGTTCCAACATGCGGGCCCACCGTTTTTCTTCTGCATGTGAAAGTTTGGAATGCACGAGCATTTCGTAGCATTGTTTCAATGTTGGTCAAACTCACTGGCTCCGCCACCACCTCCTCCTCCTCCTCTTCCACCTGAGCATCAGGCAGATCAAGATGGTGATTTGCTGCTTCCACGTAGTCAATAACATTTATGTTCACAGCTTCACCATGATGAACCCACCTAGTATATGTAACCGACATCCCATACAAGTGTAGATGATTTTGCATAGTTGACTGGGGTCTTGTAACTGAATTCATACAGCTGCTACACGGGCAGAGCACACCTGATTTCATACCACCATACTCAGCTCTGATAAAGTTCATGAAGTTTTCAACCCCCTCGACATATGCAGCGGAGAATCTTCGAGCAGAAGTTATCCAAGTCCTGTCCATTTGTTAGACATACAAATTAGTTCTTCTACTAGATATTACAGGAAAAACATATATGCTTTTTCATGAAGTCTAGAAGAAAATACCTAGGTCGATGTCTAAAGTTATGGCAAGATATTTTGACAAGCAGATCTTAGTAACAAAATATATGTAAAGCTAATTCAACAAACAGATTTGAGTGCTAAATTATGGCAGGCTGTTTCAGCAGTCAATGAGGCCGAGCACACAACCATCAAACTATCGAAGGCCATCGCAGCAACAAAGATCGAGTATAAAACGGTGTAGAGCTATTTCACCTAACAGATTGGCTACTAGACCATGGCAATCTACGTCACAATAAATATATGGCAGGATATTTTAGCAACTAATAGGCCTTGGCATGCCATCTCAGCTAAGAAGATCGAGTGCAGAACAGGGCAAGGAAGCTTCTTAAGCAGAGCATATTGACTGTAAACTACTTCGGCAAAGAGTGAGATTAATAGCGTCTATCAGCTAACATTCCATGCTACACCGACATGCACGGGGCCTCAGACTAGAATGCGCATACCGTGGGAGAACCTGACCGTGTTGCGTATCCACACGAACATCGCCAACGGTGGCGGCGCTGACCGCCATGCGCCTCCACAAGAACGTCGCCAATGATGGCAGCGTGGCTAGAGGACGACAGTCTATGAGAGCCTACTGTGGCAGCGAGAGGGTAGCCGTGCGTCCCCTCGATGAACTGCGTCGCCGACGTATCGGCGTGGCTGGGAGGGCAGCTTTGGTGGAGCGAATGGAGTGGAGGGGGACGGGGGAGGGGGGTTTGGGGAATATTATTGGCTAGTTGGCCGAAGGGCGGTTGAATCTAGGATTTGGGGAAAAAATTGGGTGGGGGAGAGGATTTTCACGCGGTGGGCCGGGGGAGTTTGGCGCATGGTCGGTTTCTCCAAGTGCAGTCCCACGTGTCAGTGAAGAGGCAAGCCGAAGCGCGTTCCGTTTGCGTGAGCCGTGTGCAGGACCGAACGTGTGTGGGGTGCAATGCAACCGCGACATGGGTGCTGAGTGTACCGCCTTTTTTTCCTTTTAAACTAGGTGCTTCACCCCCTCAAAAAAAACTTGTTGGTTAGTGCGATCCATCGATACTACTACTAGTAATCCGGTAATCCCGACTAAAACGGCGTGGCCGGGTCTTTTCCCGCGCGATATGCTGGGAGGTTGGCTTAGTTGGTTTTTTTAGGACGAGTAATGCTACACCTACGTAGTGCTAGTTACTTAATTAACATAATGTGAAACATGTGAGTTGTTGATTGTAGATTGGGGGGAGCGAGGGGCCCACCACCATGAAAATATGGGGAGGAGAGAGGGAGGCAATTTACGTTAACCCTTTCGTAGGTTCCCGTAGATGTGAAATGCGTGAATGTGCATTTGCCAATAAGGCCTTCCCCCGTTCATCCTTTTCTCCCACAAGATCTTGATCTTCCGTGCAACGCACGGGCATCTTGCTAGTACTCCTACAATATACTATATTATTGTGAAAGTTCATATACAACGACCAAGATTAATGCAAACACGGCAGACTTTCATAACATTTCGAACTTTTATAGGGCAGAAAAATAAAAGAAACCCGACCCTAAACCTATTCTACATTGGCGACCGACATCCCCCATCTGCGATCTCCATGTACGGGGGCGAGGTTCAAGACCAGTGAAGTGAAGGTGCGATCTCCGGCAAAGAAAAGTAGACCACGGGAGACGGACTGGCCAGTTAGCACACCATGCCCTGCCGCCTCCCATGCCCTACTCATCCTCGGAGGAGTCCCCGACCTCGGCGGTGCCGGACGTTGGACGACAGCAATTAGGACGCGTGGCTGATGGTGTTCCCGTCGTCGGCTGCCAGCGTGGCCACCGCTTGTGTGGTGACTTGAGCGAGGGTGGCGACCTTGAGCTCCATCCACGAAGACAAGCTCTCCCGCAGAGCATTCGTGCTTGCTGTCATGGCGGATGTGGTGCCAAGTAGGAGGATGATGTGCTATGGTGTGGAGGTTAGCTGTGCGTTGCCACTTTAAGTAGCGCATTCCGATGAGGCCAAGTGTCCTAGTGCGTCATTAAGTCGCCGGAGTTGGTTCCTTGGGCACCGAGCCTCTTAATGACGGCATACGGACGGACGACATGAATGCGGACAGCTGGCGCCGGCTGGGAACGCACCGCGCGACAACGCGAGGGACGAGGGATTTTAGAGTGCCAGGGTAGTCAGCTGCGGTCGTGGCAACGTTGGAGATGCCCTTTGCTCACATGCGATCGACGCATGTCTTTGAAAAAGCAAGACGACCCGGCATGGTCTTAGTTCCTGAGGATGCAGTTGGCCGCGCTACACCAATCCGTGGACACGTCCCGGTGCCCCGTGCATCCTCGACGAACCGGGTGTTGGCATGTGTTTGGATTGTGGCCAAAGTGCGCCTTACCAAAATTTTGGTCATGACCCAAAGATTGGTCTTTGTTTGGATGGTTGCCTTTTTTTGGCATGCCAATGAACTCTAGCCAACTCTAGTTCATTTTTCTTGCCGATGTCGGCCAAATCATGGGCAACCAAAACCTCAACCAAAATTTTGGATACCCAATGCTTTGATGGGGCAACCTTGGGCACAAACCAAACATAGTGTTGGTCGTGCCACAGCACTAACGCCACCCTCGGCACACTGAAACCGACCGTGTCTAGCGACGATGAGCGTGTCGCTCACATACATATCCCTACCTTACCCTCTCTTTTGGTCACTTACTGGCGGACCCCATGCTTGCTAGTCCCTGCATGTCAGTTACTCAATGGGTTTGGCCACGTCAGGGGATCCTCATCTGTAGTATACTCCCTCTGTTTTTATTTACTCCGCATAAAATGACGCGGGCGGGGGAGGGGGAGGGAAGTCGGTTTGCTCTCAACTGCGGTCCCACAAGCGAGCGAAAACGCAAGACAAAGCGCGTTCCATTTGGTGAGCGACGTGGAGGGTCCAGCGTGCCGAGCTGCAACGCAAACGCGACAAGAGCGATGTACTGTCAAAACCGATTGACCGATCGTCACCGGAACCACTATTCACATCAGAACCTTCGCTGCTCGGCCTACTCCATCCCCTTCCCCCACCTTTCGATCCCCTATCCCGCATCAAGCGTCCCCTAGTTCGCCGAAAAGCCATGGTGCTCCGCAAGATCACGTACTATAAGATGCTGACGCCGGAGCACCGCGCAAAAATAGCGGCAGCGGTCGGCGCCAGAGACCTCCCTTCCCAAGCTCGCTTTGCGGCGGGCCAATCCCCGAATCTATGGAGCCAAGCTATGAGGAGGAGGAAGCCGATCCAATGTTCATGGCGAAGGTCGCGGCGCAAAAGGCCCCCGATGGGTATGAGACGATGGACGTCGACTTCGTGCCGGTGTCCGAGTCCCCCATGGTGTAGGCGGACCAGCGGATCAACCTGGCGATACTAAAGGAGGACCGGGAGGCAGAGGCTCAACTCGACGCGGAGCGTGCGCATGCCGCTGCCATCAAGGCTTTCCTGCAAGCGAAACCGGATGTCGTGGATGTGAACCGGGCGGCGGAGGCTCAACTTGAGGCAGAGCGCGCGGATGCCGCTGCCATCGAGGCCCTCCTGCAGGCGGAACCGGACGTCCTGGACTTGAACCGGGTGGCAGAGGCTCAACTCGACGCGGAGCGCGCGGATGCTGCTCTCATCGAGGCTCTCCTGCAGGCGGAACCGGGCGTCCTGGACTTGAACCGGGCGGCGGAAGCTCGACTCGACGTGGAGTGTGCGGATGCCTCTGCCATTATGGCCCTCCTGCAGGCGGAAGCGGACGTCCTCGACTTGAACCGGGCGGTGCTCTCGTCCATGTAGAGCGCCCGCACGCTCCGCGTGAACGAGTAGCTGGAGGCCAAGGACGACCATGGTGCGGAGACACACGTCGGCAGCTACGGCTAGTTCGCGCCGGAAGCCAAAGAAGACGAGGCCGTCTTGTTTCGCTAGCAGTGCTAGTTTTTCTTTATGTTGTTGTTTATGGATCTTTTTTGGTGAAATTACATATATTGTTATGCAAGTCGCCTGACTTGCGTCAGTCTTCCATTTCAGGCGATTGGATGAATATCCTACGTCTCCTAACCCTTCTTCCTCACCTCTTCATCTTCTCCAACAGACCACCGCATGGGCCGTACGGATACTCCCCAACATGCGGTTCGATAAACATACTCTATGAACGAAAGTTATGTGTCAGTGGTAGGATGGCCGAGTTTGGTTTGTTCACATGCGACAGCACGTGTCAGTGAGGGTGCGTTCCCTTGGTTCGGCTTGCGGCGTGCAGGAGTGACTGTACATGTGATGGTGCGGTGCAACCGCGGCATGCAGGAGCGACCGTGTGAGGGTGCGGTGCAACCGCGACAGCCGTGCGCAAGTGTACCTTCTTTTCATTTTGTAAACTTTAGGCAAGCTTGGAAAAAATGTGTGGCGATGTATGGCAATGCAAGGACTAGCTCCATCCTGGTTTATTGGTCCTCCTTGAAATTTGTGCCCAAATTTGACTAAATATTTAACTAACAAAATATTAATGCATGTTAACAAAAATTGTATCGTTACATTTGTATTTGAACATAGTTTCCAATGATATATTTTTTGTGACATGCATGAACATTTTGTTAGTTAAATTTATGTTCAAAATTTGGCACGAAAAACGATGAGGACTAATAAACCAGGACGGAGGTAGTACTACGTACTAGGAGTACTAGTGTTAAAAAAGAAAGGCGGGATTTTCCTTCGCGGGATTAATCGATACAAATCCGAGTTTCATGTGTCAATTAATGCGTATTTTTTCCTCCAAAGCCGAAAGAGCTAACCATCTCACTCCTCATCGCTTGATTAATGCAGCGCCATGCAAACCAACCTTCTCACCTTCGCATGCATGCAGGGGATATTAATGTCCTTGGTTGCTAGTACGAGGCAAACCCCATCAATTTTGCCTCGATTAGTGTTAGTGGCCTTTTGCATATTGTAATTTTGATATAGTTTTGCTAGAACTCATCTAGATGAGATATAATTTGGTCTCATTCACCTGTTATAGCCATTGGATATGATGCTATAATACGCTATAAGATGCGTGTGTGCTGCATGGGTTGTATCTGTTCTTATTTTCCAAGTGAATGAGAACAAATTATATCTCATCTAGATGAGTTCTAGGTATTCCTATTTTGATATACTAGCCTTGTGTGCAAAAGAAATGGAGGTGGTAACTATATTTGACTTACTTCCCCATTGCGGTGACGTCGACGATATCTCGGACGTTGTGGTTTGGTGAAGTGCGTTCGACGGAGAACACCATTGAGGGAGACCACAGTAAGTCGTTCGCAAGTGCCGCCAGCCAGCCGAGACAACCGCCTTATTTGCATCCAGGAAGTCCGTTGAACCAAAGGATGCGTAAATGTACTAGTACTACTCGTACACAATAGCGTCGTCCGTCCAGCTTAGTGCGGTGAGATGGTTTCTCGAAGAAGACGATGGAAAAGTGGAGTCAGCGAAGAGTGAAATGATGGTTGCTTCGTTTGTGGTTTGTGATTTCACACCTCTTTGTGATATGTGATAGAAGGGACAGGGGAGTAGACTCTGTCCTCTATACTATACATGCGTCCAAGCACGGGAGAAAGAGGAGAGACGTTGCATTTTTCTATTCCTTCAATCAATCAATCAAGGAGCTTCGGTTCCATCCTTTTGGCTTTGGCAACAGCGTCCACAATGGTTCCCACGATGCCAAAAGCTATTTTCACATTTGGCTACACATTATGGATGCCCTTAACCATACCACTTGGTTTTGCTCATGTGTACTATCTATACAAATCTAAATTATATTGATCTAAAAAATTATAGAATCAAGATTAGTAAAAAAGAGGTGATTTTGCCCCGCGGATGGCGGGGGAGGTTTCTTATTTTTAGAGGACGCTGTCCTTGCGGTTTGTTGACATGCGGTCCCACGTGTCAGTGCTTCACCAAGCCAATCCGCTTCCCACATGAGGCAGAACAACGGGAAAAGAAACACGTGGTTAACTTGAAGACGAGGGAGAAGCGGATTCAGCAACGAGTGAAATGATGGCTGCTTCATCCCTCCAAATTCTTTTTTTAGCATTATTACTTCTGTCCCTCCAACTTAACTGCGGGAAAGGTGCAACTTTGTGATTTGACGCCACATTGCTCATTTCTACGCTGGCACCATGACTGGGTGCTTCACCCCGGCTGCTCTGCACTCTATTCTGGTATGGCACGTGGACCCGGTAGCTTCATGCCCCACATGTGGGCGAAAGGGACTAGAAGATTTATGAAAGCGAGTGCTCCACTCTTACGACGGAGGAGTACACGACACGACGGCTGAGTGAACTTTCACTTGTACTGTATATAGTACTATAGTTTTGCTATTTCGCACGATCCATTGATACAAACCCGATTAAACAGGAAAGGGCGGGATTTTTCCCACGCGGTATATGATACTGGCCATACATTTCAAAGGCAATTTTAATGTATGCAAACTGAATAATTAAGTAACAATATGATATCTAGTAAAACTAAAAACACATATGATTTATTGTGTTAGAGTGTAGTAGTGGTGTTGTATTGCATAGTTGTTAGATGTAACATGCGAGAACGTGTAGAGATGTAGTTTTGGAGGGCCTACAGAGAGAAAAGCGTAATACGTTCACCGAACATCAGAATAAGCTGATTACGGTCACTATATACGTTTTGCGGTGATTATATGGTCACTTGCTCATGGTTCGGCATCGGATTGCACTCTGTTGACCGGCCAAATAGTCTGCGTGGCACCATGTTGACTAGTTAAATTGAACACGTTCCTAGTGGGTCCCACCTGTCAGTTCGCATAGGGAAAAGGTCAGATAAACACAAATTTACGCAGGCGCGACAAGACTCCACCCCATGCGCGTTCCTAGTGGGTCCCACCTAGTTGTGTATGTATCTGTCACGGTCTGATGTGTGCGCATGCACGTGTAGGTTGAGCACTTGAGCGTGAGAATGTGTGTTGGTCGTGTGGTGTACTGGTGTGTGCATGCATGCGTGCGTGTGTGCGTGTGAGTGTTGCATGCGTGCGTGGCTGCGTGTGTACGTGTGAGTGTTGCGTGCGTGCGTGGGTGGATGTGTTCGTGTGAGTGTTGCGTGCATGCAGTAAGTTTGCATGCGTGCGTGTGTGAAAAATCACCACACCAGCTCCTGTGTGTTAAAACAGAGGGCTCATCATACCAATACAAGGCCACCTTGTCCGTTGTGCCCGCGGTCATGATATTAAACCACCGTCCAATATTTTTTTGTCGTTTGTTTTCATTCTTACTAGCAAGATGCCCGTGCGTTGCACGTAACATCAAGATGCATTTGTATGACTACTTTATCTTGTGAGAGAAAAGGATGAACGAGCGAAGGCCTTATTTGCAAATGTGGAGAGTTGTGTGGGTACCTTTTTGCAAAATTGTCGTAGTTTCTTTCCTATCCGTCATATATAAATCGGACGGCCTATATTGCAGGATGGCAGGCACACCATCATCACCAACTCTGTTTTTTATAAGAGTGTATTTTATCCCTACTCTTATAAAAAGCATAGTCGGTGATGATCGTGTGCCTGCCATCCTGCAATATAGGCTTTCCGATCTATATCTGATGGATAGGAAGGAAACTATGGCAATTTTGCAAAAAGATACCCACACCCCTCTCCACACATGCAAATAAGGCCTTCCCTTGTTCATCCTTTTCTCCCATAAGATAAACTACTCATACAAATACATCTTGATGTTACGTGCAACGCATGGGCATCTTGCTAAAATTTTATAAGTGTGTAGATGTAGAGTAGATACAAGCCGACAGGTGGGCCCGATGGTAGTGAGATAATGCGATGCAATACTACAGGTGCCACATGGAGCATTTAACTGGTCAACTAGTCGTGTCTTGGGAAAATACAGAGTTGTACGGTGAGCCCGTGACTGTATAATAACCACAAAATGTAAATGGTGACCGTAATGAATGGATTCTGAAGTCCAATGTACGTATCGTGCTTTCGCTTCAAATACAATGATCATCATTGTATATATCGCGAGAGAAAGATGAAACATGCGTGAATGTGCTGGGGGCTTACTTTTAGAGGACCTTGAGATAGTTTGTGTGCGTACATGAAAGGGGCATAGAGGGGGGGGTATGTGATGGAGAGAGAGATGCTCTTCGTTTCTCTTTACTATGACTAACTTTATATATAGTATAAAAATATACAAATTCACAGTGCGGAATAAATACCATTGTGGGCACCATGGAATCCAAGCGTTCATACTCCTCCATATAACTTTGTAATGTTGTTTATATGTAGAAATTCTAAAATATTTTTTGGCCACACTTTATTCAAAATGAATGTCGTATGGGAAATAGACGTGAAGAGAGGGCTTTTTAGATCAATGGGGTACGTGATGTAACATGTGTGAATGTGTAGTTGATGCATTTGGCAGGGCCTAGAGAGGTATGTGTGTGTATTACGTATTTGACAGAGGCATGGATAGAGGGGCCGGAAGGGGGGCGCGGGAGAGATAGCACAAGAAATGAGAGTGGTCTAGAGAGAGAGATATGAATATGACATCATGGCGAGAGATTCCCTTGAGTGTGTATATGAAAGGGGGGGAGTGGATAGAGGCACCATGAGCATTTTTGTGTGTGTGGTGTCTGTGTTGGTATGTGTGGGTGTGAGAAGATAACAAGACTTGGGGGCAGAGGGTGTGTCACCGCGTGAGGTCCGGTTGGTCGAGGTGAGGCCCTTCGTTTGGTTCCGTACCGCGCCACATTGGTCGGTCCGTGACGCATTTAGGGAGACCCATGGATGACTAGTCGTACAAGACAAAGATAGCATAATTGTGAAGGACTCTATGTCCACTAACAAAGACGGCTAGGTTTTGTAACCCTAGGTTCTCGAACTAAGGTAACCCCGTTATCTTTGATATTACTATTCATCCAACCTAACTTTAAGGGGCATCCTACAAAATGCTCTGCTAGAATCATACTTATCGATTAGGAAGAGAGGTGTGAGACAATGAGTGACAGACAGGCCTAAAGATAATGTGCATACAGGAGACACGTAGGCAGGTCTATGCATATAGAAAGGGTCGATGGGGATTGTGCGTGTGTATGCTTGTGAGAGGGCGAGTGCTTGTGATAAAGGTTAGTGAAAACAGTCGTAAATGGTTATGAGAGGGAGGGAAGGTTATATCGAGAGCATGTGTGCGAGAAAGACACCTCGGGAGAGAGTGTGTGAGCATGTGTGAGAGACCACCGATGGAGAGTCAAACTACACGTACAAGACTGCTATACACATTGATTAAAGATACAAATTGTATCCAAATATTAGGATGGGATCATGATATTTGCAATTCGCCTAAGAACGGTCATTGATCCATCAGACATCTAGATTCTATCGAATTTGAGCATGTCTATGTTATTATTTGACACAATTGATCCACATAGTTAGTATTTTGAACTCCAGACCATGCATCGCTTTAGCAACCTAATATAAACGTGAGTATAGTTCATGTTATGTGTGTAAAGCACATTATACATACGAAAGTTACACAATGAACATTATAAATAGCTACCTATGGACTAGCATACTTTTGAGTTCAACTTAAGGTGGTTTAAAAAATCGAATTCAACATGAAGTCCATTCAATTATTTGAATTTGATATCATGGCATTTGTAAATCATACCGAAATTATGGGGGCACCAATCTTTGCTCTGATTTTGTATATAATAGCATATGTAGTCGTGTACAAAATAGATTCTAATTTAGATCCTCCATTCAAAAATAATCGTAGTTATAGGATTTTCAAGTGTCAAAATTTCAAAAAGATGTGGATAATTTAATGAGGTTTTCAAACATACAAGGTCAAATTTAACGTTGTCTATTTAGGTCAATCCTCAAAGTTCAAGAGTACTCTAAACGTTAATGCTTGTGTTTCAAAATTTTGAATGAAGCGCCAAAAGAGCATCTACTCGCCCGAAACCGCATGAGACCAATGTTTGGTAGTACAAGGAAATTACTTTTCTAATAACTCCGACCAGTGAAACCTACCGGCCCGACGTCCAAAGGTCTAAACCGGGGTAGGTTCGTAGCTTCATCTAGACGCCACGCAACCGCCTCCGAAAACATTCATACACAATGGCGGCCTAAGCACACATGTGCACGGCCGAAATCGCTCCCGCCCACTATTTGGGACACCTGGGATTGCCATCCTACCCCCGACCCATAGTAGGTCTGAAATTTAAGAGGGGGGCAAATTTTGTACTTTTCCCAAATTTCAAACAAACGCGTCCCATCTTCTGTTCAAAAAAGCCAAAAACAAGCGCGTCCCAGACCCGAAACATGCTTCTCC
>LR738710.1:348540745-348593019 GCA_902687465.1 Secale cereale
CCTACCCGTCCGATTCCCCATTCGTACTCTGTCGGCGCGAAAACTACCTCTCCACCAGCCGCGAAACCCCGGCGTCCTCCGTCCGCCACCCTATTCCACCCATCAACCGCCACCCTCTACATCACGCCGGAGCCGATACCCCGACATCGTTGTCCACCGCGACCTGAACCGCAACGCCCCTCCACGGATAGTAGTTAAAGCCGAGGGCCTTGTCGTCCGTACCCGAGCTAGTTCAACCACGCTGTCCTGCGCCTCACCGCTGCCGCTCCAACTTTGCCACACTCCACCGCACCGGAGTTGTTCCTGTTACGCCGTCCTTCGCCGCCTCGGATCCGCTTCCCCTCCACCAACATACGGCCACAACAACACAATCAACAATTTATCCATGAGTTCATCCAAACCTGCACCCTCCTCCAGAACATCAGTTTCCCCGGCAGAAAGAAGAAGATCGGCACGACATGTGGAGGCGACCACACCGGCAACGAAAAATGTTACTCCTCTTCCCTTATTCGGGCAAATCTTACGTGTCTGCTTGCATGGTATTCATCCCACAGAAGACACTAGTTTACTGCTTCTTCTTGATACTAGATGTTCCTAGTAACTCACGATGCACAAGGCTTCTCTGTCGGGGGAAACTGTCCTCCCACGAGAACCTATGGGACCGGAGCCCCTTCTACGTTGCGGTAAGGGAGCGGAGGGAGCACGGAGAGCAGATCGAGGAGCGCACGCGGGCAGTTTTACCCAGGTTCGGGCCGCGCGGACGCGTAAAACCCTACTCCCGCCTTAGGTTGTATTGAGTTCTTGAGCTCGGGAGCTTGAAGAGCTACAGTACTAGCTACACCGAGCGAGAGAGTTCTCTAGGTTTCGAACCCTCTCTACGTTGTGCATGGGCCTCCTTTTATAGCTCAAAGGGGTCACCAACAGGTGTCAACGTAGAGGAGGGTAAAAGTGTAATTTTGGTGGTGGTTGCAATAGTGCGTGAACAGTATATGAACAGTGGTCTTTACCTAACTTTGACAGTGGGGGATAAGGGCATTAAACGCCCGTCGCCGTCGCCCCCAAAAGCGTCCGTCCATGCTTCTCCGTTCGCCACGGCGGTAGCCTCGTCACCGTGGCTTGCCACCGTGTGCCCCAAGCTGCACAGCCATCTGCCACGTGCCCCTGGAAGGGCCCTAGGGCGACGCGTGGGCCGATGAGCTGGAGCGCGGGCACACAGCGTAGGTCTCCCCGGCAAGCACCTTGCCGGGGTAGTGATCTTGCCGGGCCCGGAAGCTTGTCGCTCTCCGGGTCCTGCCGGGGCGCATGATGCGCCGAGGCATCTCTTGAGGTAAGTGTTCCTTGGCCTTCCTGGCAAGCTCCTCTTGCCAGGGTCTTGCGCTAAAGTGATAACCTTGAGCCTGGTGCGGCCTTCCCGGCAAGCTCCTCTTGCCGGGGCCTTGATCTTCTGTCTTGTATACTTTGTTTTTGAATGGCTTCATAGGGACAGGAAAGGTTCTTGGCGAGCACGTGGTAAGCCCAGCCGCGGGAAGCTGCTACTGCCCATGCACAAGTTGGGGTACTAAGGTACCCCTATCTTAGTACACCGACAGGAGCCCCCGGGCCTGGGCCACACACGGTGCCGAGCGCTGTTGGGCCAGGCCCAAGACAGTGCACGGGCACACGCGGCCCACGGCAAGCCGTATCCCCTTCCGTATCCGCCGCATCCCTCCCTAACGGCACGCTTCGATTGCGGCGTCGTGGGAGAGATCGTGGCCTGTTCTTTAATGGGAAATGCGGAACGTCCCCCACTTCCCCCTTAAAAGCAGAGGAAACAGGGGCAGTTCCCTCCATTGTCTTCATTGCGCCTTGATTCTCCAGAAACCCCCGTCGCCCTCCGCCTCCCAAAGGTCGTCAGAGAGCCAAGCCCCTCCTTTCCTCCGCCGTCTCCCGCATCCGCGGCGCCGTCGACCTCCTCGCCTCTTTCCTCATCGCCCCCGCCATGGCTCCGAAGAGCGACAAGGCCAAGAAGGAGAAGTCCGAGCAGGCGACGAAGCTGGCCGCCCTGCGGAAGAAGTGTGTGGTCTTCGCGCCGAGGCTTGGCGCGAGGGAGCTGCGGAACAAATACTATTTGTTCTGGGCGAGGGAGACCAATGCTCTTCCCCGCACCAGAGTTTTCCCCGCCGTTGCCGCTGACATGTTCCCCGGCGGGTACTTTTTCTTTGCCGCGTTCTTGCATTGTGGTCTGTGCCCTCCGTTCTCGGAGTTCTTTTGCGATGTAATGAATACATACGGCCTCCACCTTCTAGATTTCACCCCCAACGCCATCCTTACGATGGCCGTTTTCGTACATCTGTGCGAAAACTATGTTGGGGTTCATCCAAGCGTAGCTCTTTTCCGCCACTTCTTCATGCCTAGAGTAGAGTCAGGTGCCCCCCTCTCCGGCGGCATCTCTTGGATCTTTAGGATGAACAAGAAGGACTCGTACCTGAAGGGAGAGCTTCGCGGCAAGTGGGAGGAGTGGAGAGCCGATTGGTGCTGGGTGCTGGAAGATAACCCTGAGCCTTTTACTGCGCCGCGCCAGACAGCCATAGTGCGCGGCAGGGATTGGAGTGAATTGGCCCCGGAGGACAACAAGCTTAGTATCGCCCTCATTAGGATCATCCGCCTCCGGGTCGCCAATCTGACTATCGGAGAAGTTGGAGCAGATTTCCTCCGCCGCCGCATCGCCCCTTTACAAGAAAGGAAAAGGCCTGCTTGGGAATTTGGCAATGCGGCAGATATCATGAGGCTGCGCCCTGGATTGAACTACAACTTCACCGCTTTGGAGTTGAAGGGGATGGTTCGGGAGCTCTTCAAGCACGACCCCAACCACCCGGAGTGGTTCAGACCTTCCCGGGGAGTGGTGCCACTGTGCAACAGCACTGCCCGCGATTCTCTACGAGCGATGATGTCCGCGTGCGACTCCCATGGCGTCGTCCCCACTTGGATAGAGCCTCCGCCGGATACCGTGCGACCTTCTTTGACAACTTGGTCGAGAAGCCCCGCAACGCCGAGGAGAACAAGGGCCTTACCCGGGCTACTACTGAGCGGGATATAGCTTACATCGCCACCAGGATGGAGGAGGCCATTGGATATACTGTGGAAGAGGCACAGGCCGCAGACACAGTGAGTCAAGCAGAGGAGGCGGAAATCCTCAAGCTGCTGAAGCTTGCGCCCGAGGAGTTTGCTGGGGAGCCTTCCGTGAAGTTTGCCGGGACGAGCGAGGTTGCCGGGGGGAGCGAGGCCGCCGGCCATGGTACTGAGTCCAGCGGGCCCGCCGAGGAGGAGGAGGACGCCGAGGCCGATGAAGACTCTGGTGGATCTCTAAATCTTGACGACGATGCCTCCTCGTCCTCGGAGAACTCTCCGCCACCGCCAAGCCCAACGCAGCAACCGAAGAAGCGCCTCCGCAAGGCAGCTGAGGCGGCGAGGCCACAGGCGTCTCGACAGCAGCCGGCGCGCCGTGCAACACGCGCCACCAAGACGAGCGAGGTCGTCAAGGAGGCGCCCCGTGCCCGAGCGCCAAGCGGAGGGGGATCTTCCCGGAGCGGAACGGGTGCTCCTTCTGCTCCTCGGACCTCGGCGACGACGGGGGCCGGGTCTTCGCAGCCCACGGCCCCGGAGCCCGCCAAGCGACCGAGGGAGCCTTCTCCTCCGGCTCCTCGCGCGGGAGCAAACCAGGCGGAGTTTGACTTCTCCGCCCTCAGCTCCGACGAAGAGGAAGAGGAGTAAGTACTTGCACTTCTTTTAGTTCCTTTGATTTTGTTCTGATTTTCCTTGCTGGTTCTGATCTTGCTTTTGTTTTTCTTTCAGGACCTTGACCCAGCAGATGGCGAAGAGGGCCAAGATCCCTGTGGTCGAGATTGAAGACGACTCGCCCGCCGCGGCGACGGGAAACGTGCCAGCGGCAAACTTGCCGGATCAACCTGCTGCTCCGAGGAGCAGCCCCCAGCGCAGCCCCCAGCGTAAGTCTGGTATTCGTTTTTCTGCTTGATGGGCGCGCTTGAGGTTGTTGCTTGTACTGATATTTTGTTGTCTTGTGCAGAAGTGGAGCCGTAGCCGCAGGAGCGCCCGGAGGTCGCCCCCGACGAGCCACTTGCTCCACCCTCCCCGCCAAGTATGAACTCCCCGGCAAGGGAGAACGCTCCGCCAAGGACGGGCACTCCGCCAAGGGCGAGTACCCCGCCAAGGGTGAGCAGCCCGACAAGGGAGAGCACCCCGCCAAGGGAGGGCGCGGGCGGCCCTCCGCCAGCAGGGGCTACTGCTCCGCCGCCAAGGGAGGATTCCCTGGCGAGGGACCCCATCGTTGAAGAAGTCCGCGAAGGTAAACCTTGTAGCTTCTTCTTCTTGAACTTGTCTTTTTGGATATTTGCTTGACTCTTTCTTTTCTTTTTCTTCTGCTAGATCCTCCTGCACCAGAGCGGATGGAAACGGAGACCATCGGCGAGGAGGGCGTGCACGGCGACGGCGGCAACGCCACTGCCGCTCACGAGCCAGCCGCCGAAGAGACCGCCCCGACCGCCGACGCCGCGGCCGGGGAAGAGGCCGGCGACCACACTGCTGGCCCGGAGGCCGTAGGAGCGTCGGACGCTGCACCGGCCGCCGACCCCTCCGCCTCCACGGAGCGGTCGGGTGTCTACTTGGAGGCCGCCAACGGGGTCTTTATTCAAGTCCCGTGGGCGTCCTCGTCTCGAGCACCCGTGGAGGGAGAGACCTTTGACGGAGAGGTCCTCGCCTCCGCTGGGTTGAAGGTTGTTGAAGCGCACGACGGTAGCGACGAGCCCGAAGAGGAGAAGCTCCTTCGTCGGCTCCTGGCCTTGTACCGGGCCAGGCAGGCGAAGTTGGAGTCTCGAGAGGCTCTTGCCGCCAAGGCTGGAGCTGACTTGGAGAAGCGCTCCGTGGAGCTTCGCGCCGACAACCAGGCAGCCCTCCGCAACCTGGATGAGGAGCGCGAAGAGCTTGCCGGGGCGCAGCAAGCCTTCCTCCTTGAAAAAGCTGAGGCCGAGGAGCAGCAACGACTGGCCGCCGAGGAGCTGTCCCGGCGAGAAGGAGTACTCAACCAGCGGAAGGTCGACCTCGATGCCCACGAGGACGACCTCGCCGCCCGGGAGCAGGCCATTGGCGGGGCTCTGAAGGAGGCGAGGAGCGCTGCAGCCGCCGCAGAGACCGCCAAGAAAGACCTAGAAGCCAAGGTGGAGAAGCTGGAGTTGTTCCTGAAGGCGAGCGAGGACAGAGTCACTGCGCTCAACGTGGAGCGGGAGAAAGACGCCCACACCAATTCTGAGCTGCAGGTACGTCTCTCCGAGAAGGGCACAGAGCTTACTGCCGCCAAGGACTCCATTGCTGACTTAGAGCTGAAGGTCTCCACTCTTACTGATTCGCTCGACGCCGCCCGGGACCGCGAGACGAAACTGAAGGACGAACTCCGCAAGGAACGGGGCTTGGTGGAGAGCGCCGCCGTCTCGGCGAACAACTTCAGCCGGGCAGTGGAGCAGTGGACTGATGAGCTGGTCACCTCCGCTGCCAATATTGACAAGGAGATGATGGCGCTGAGGGCGGAGCATCTCGTGTACTCCCCGGACGAGAGTCTCCCCCACAGCGCGAAGTTGAGTCTATTCTTCAGGGGAATTGCGCCGGCGCTTGCGCGGCTGCGGGAGAAGATCCCCGCGCAGCTGGCCGACGAGGCGCGTCGGCTTTGCATGGGCACCCTGGAGCGGGTCTTGTCGAAGATCGTCTACCGCAACCCCGACATCAACCTCGTCAACGTCCTCCGCACCTTGCCGCCCGAAGCTGATCAGGAGGCGTTGAAGGCGCAGGTTGCCCACATCGTCGCCAAGGTGGGCAAGATCACGAGGCGTGAAGGCGACCGCGTGGATTAGATTCCTTTCCTTCTTCTTCCTTTGCTGCTGCCAGTTAAGTCATAGGCAGTAGTTGATTAGAACAGCGGCAAGCTAACTTTGGAATATACAATCTTATTTTGAACAATCAATGAAGTGTTGTCTCCCTAGCTTTTGGTCCTCCACTTTGTATGCTTTTTACCCTACGCTTTTAGGGGACTTGCCGGCAAGGGGCCCTTGCCGCGAGCGTTGAGTGCTGGACTCTTAGCAGCCTGCTGGCAAAGACCTTGTCGGCAAGTAACCTTGCCGCAGCTAGTCGTAGCACACTTAGACTGCTGAGCGAACTCGAAAACGAAGTAAGGGCGCGACACTTGTCGCAGCTCACTTAAGCCGTTGAGCGTGCTCGAAGCAGAATAAGGGCGCGGCTAGCCACGGGTAGGTTCCTCCGCGCACAGGTTTTCCATACAAAGTGTGGTTGTTCAAAGAAGACAACTAAATTTTTTTAAAAATTTGAATGCTCAAACTTTGGCAACTTAGCTTTCATAGTTCGTTTGTTCCCCGACAAGGCTTCTCTTTCTTGAACAGCACTTGGTTCATGCCTCCATCTCCTTCCCCCCGGCAAACTTGTGCGCGAGGAACATTCCTTCTGCTTAAGAGGGAAAGAAAAAGAGGAGGAAAAACAAGCATAGGGCCTCTCGGCTTGCTAGCTCTTACCAGGGATGTGCGTTGCACAAGGTGCCAAACAATGCATGCAAATAACAAAGAAAAGCATGGAAACGACAAATAGTGCGAAGCACAAAAGCTTTACTGATGCACGGGGTCTGCGCCCGGCTTTGTACAAAGGTTTACATGCAACAGCGGCAAGACTTGTACAAAAGGTGGTTGCCGGAGCGGATCACGGCAACCGCGCCTTATGGGTGAAACTTGCGAAGATGCTCTATGTTCCAGGAGTTGCTCACCGGTAAGCCTTCTTCGGTCTCAAGGCGGACAGCTCCGGGCCTTGTGACTTGTCTCACCCGATAAGGGCCTTCCCACTTCGGCGTCAACTTGTTGGAATTCTTGGCGGACTGAACACGCCGAAGAACAAGGTCGCCTTCCTCGAGACTCCTGGCCTTGACCCTGCGGCTATGATAGCGACGCAGGGCTTGCTGGTATCGAGCAGCTCGTACAGCAGCCTGGAGACGTTCCTCCTCAAGGAGCAATGCGTCATCTTGTCGCAATTGCTCTTGCTCGAGCTCATCATAAGCGAGCACTCGAGGAGATCCATATACGAGTTCCGTGGGGAGAACTGCCTCTGCTTCGTAGACAAGAGCAAAGTGTGTCTGTCCGGTGGCTCGATTTGGTGTTGTCCTGATTGACCAAAGAGCCGCCGTCAACTCCTCTATCCAGTTTCTTCCGCACCTGCGCAGCCTGTCGAAGGTTCTTGTCTTGAGTCCGCGCAGCACTTCAGCATTGGCCCTCTCCGCTTGACCATTTCTCCTCGGGTGAGCAACAGAAGCGAAGCAGACCTTGGCGCCAAGGTCTTGGACATACTGCATGAAGGTGCGACTGGTAAACTGTGTGCCGTTGTCGGTGATGATCCTGTCAGGGATTCCGAAACGGCAAACAATCACTCTGAAGAACCTGACTGCTGACTGTGCTGTCACCTTTCTCACTGGTTCCACTTCTGGCCACTTTGTGAACTTGTCGATTGCTACGTACAAGTACTCAAAGCCCCCGACTGCGCGGGGAAAAGGGCCGAGGATATCGAGCCCCCAGACCGAGAAGGGCCAGGACAAAGGGATTGTCTGGAGAGCTTGAGCTGGCTGGTGAATTTGCTTGGCATGGAACTGGCACGCTTCACACTTGGTTACTTGTGCAGTTGCATCTTGGAGGGCTTCTGGCCAGAAGAAGCCTTGCCGGAACGCCTTCCCGGCAAGTGCCCTTGCGCCAATGTGGTGGCCACATATGCCTCCATGTATTTCTGCCAACAGCTTCTGTCCATCTTCTCTGGAAATGCACTTCAACCTGACACCATTGAGTCTTCTTCTGTACAGTTCATTGTCAACGAACTGGTACATACTTGACTGCCTGGTTATTTTCTCTATCTCTTCTGGCTCGTCGGGAAGTTCTCCAGTTTGCAGAAAACGGACGATTTGATGTGCCCATGCTGGAGCCCGAGGCTCAGCAACAAGGACTAAAGGCATGAGGGCTGCTGCTGGAACCTCAGCTTCTACGGCAAGAACATGTGGCTCTGCCGGAGCTGATGGTCCCCCGGCAAGCCTGCTGGGGCAAGGCTTGTCGGGAACGCCTGCTTCAACTGTACAGATCCTTGGATCTGCAGGAGCAAACTGCTCCTCAGCATCTTGGCTGTTGATCTTGGGGACCTTGGCGGCGGCTTCTGGAAGATCCGCCGGCAAGTAGTCGCCGGAGACTAACTTTCTCTTCTTGTTTTGCCCAACTGACGGTGTAACGGATGGCTGAGTTAACTTGAGCAAGAAGGTCCCTGGTTCAACAGGTAACTTCATTGCAGCACACTTTGAGAGGCCATCTGCAATATCATTCTGAGCTCTTGGGACGTGCTCCATTTGCAGACCTTCAAAGTGTTCTTCAAGCTTCCTCACTTCATCAACATAAGCTTCCATCAAAGGGCTCTGATAACTCTTATTCACTTGTCGGACCACCAACTTTGAATCTCCCCGCACAATCAACTTCTTGATCCCAAGCTCGGCCGCAATTATGAGGCCGGCAAGCAAACCTTCATACTCAGCAGTATTGTTTGTCGCTTATTCCTTGGGAAAGTGCATCTGGATAACATACTTGAGGTGCTCTCCGGTGGGCGCTATGAGTACCACGCCGGCACCGGCGCCTTGCAACGAGAAAGCACCATCAAAGTACATCATCCATTCGTTGCTCGCTTCTTGGACGGGGATGCTTGTCTCTGGAACTTCTTCATCTGGCGTTGGGGTCCATTCTGCTATGAATTCTGCCAAAGCTCTGCTCCGTATGGTTGAAGTACTCTCAAACTTGAGACCAAAGCTTGACAGCTCCAGTGCCCACTCGACGATCCTGCCCGTTGCCTCTGGATTTTGCAATATCCTCTTCAACGGAAAGCGAGTGACCACTGTTATCTCGTGTGCTTGGAAGTAATGGCGCAGCTTCCTTGATGCCATAAGGAGGCCGAACAGCAACTTCTGCACCCCAGAGTATCTTGATCTAGCCCCCTGCAAGAGGGAACTTACAAAATACAGTGGGCGCTGCACCATCTTCTTTCGCACTTCACCTTGTTCATGCGCAGACTTGTCCTTGTCGGGGCCAGAGCTTGTCGGGGAAGTCCCCTGCTTGTCGCTGGATTCGCTTGCCGGGGATGTGGGTTCCTCATCTGCCTCCCTCTCCGCTACCAACGCAGCACTAACCACTTGATTGGTTGCCGCTAGGTACAGCAGCAACTTCTCTTGTGGCCTAGGTGCGACAAGTATTGGAGTAGAGGACAGGTATCCTTTCAAGTCTTGCAACGCTGCCTCCACTTCCGGAGTCCATTTCATAGGACCTGCCTTTTTCAAGATTTTGAAGAAAGGCAGGGCGCGTTCTGCAGACTTTGAAATGAACCTGCTGAGGGCAGCCACACAACCAGCAAGTCTCCTTACGTCCTTGACGCGCTTCGGGGCTTCAATCTGCTCGATGGCTTTTATCTTGTCGCGATTGGCATCAATCCCCCTCTGGGACACAAAGAACCCGAGAAGCTTGCCGGAGGGGACTCCGAAGACGCACTTCTCAGGGTTCAGCTTGAGTTGGATCTTGCGCAGATTCTCAAAGGTTTCTTCCAAGTCCTGTATCAGGGTATCTTTGCTCTTACTCTTGACCACTATATCATCCATGTAGGCTTCTACATTTCTGTGTATGTGTGGCTCAAAAGCAGTGTGCACCACCCTTGCAAATGTCGAGCCTGCATTCTTCAATCCAAAGGGCATGCGTATGAAGCAATATGTGCCGCATGGAGTAATGAATGCAGTCTTCTCTTCATCTTCCTTGGCCATAAATATCTGGTGGTAACCTGAATATGCATCAAGGAAGGAAAGCAGCTCACATCCGGCGGTGGAGTCAACAATCTGGTCAATACGCGGCAAGCGAAATGGATCCTTGGGACACGCATTATTCACATCAGTGAAGTCTATACAAAGTCTCCACTTCCCATTGGCCTTGCGCACGACAACTGGATTTGCTAACCACGTGGGATGGATCACGCCTCTAACCAGGCCTGCTGCTTCCAACTTCTTTATCTCCTCGGCGATGAACTCTTGGCGCTCCACGGCTTGCTTCCTGACCTTCTGCTTGACGGGCCGCGCATGAGGACAAACAGCAAGCTTGTGCTCAATTACCTTCCTGGGAACGCCGGGGATGTCAGATGGTTGCCACGCAAACACATCGACATTCGCCCGCAGGAAGGCAACGAGCACGCTTTCCTATTTGTTGTCGAGCGTAGCACTGATGGTGAAAGTGCCACCAGTGCCGTCCTCCTTGGCGGACACCTTCTTGGTTGCCGGTGGAGCTGCCATTCCTTTCTTGCACTTGCCGGTGGAGCTCGATGGTGCGTCCTCGACGGCAGCGCAGCACTCCGAAGAGGTGCGTTTGCCGGAGTGGGCCCCAGAGCTCTTGCCGGACTTGGTCTTGGTCTTCCCCCCGGGAGCTTCAGCGGCAAGTGTGTTGCTTTCTGCTGCGGCTGCTGCATCCCGGTAGATCTTATTGGCGCAGATAAGCGCGTCCTTCTTGTCGCCGGGGACAGAGATGACGCTTATCGGCCCCGACATCTTGAGTACGTTGTATGCATAGTGGGAAGCTGCCATGAACTTGGCGAGGGCAGGACGTCCAAGTATCCCATTGTATGGCAATGGGATATCAGCAACATCAAACGTGATCCTCTCTGTCCTGAAGTTGAGCTCCCCGCCAAAGGTCACTGGCAGCGTAATCTTTCCCTTCGGCTTGCTCCTTCCCGGGTTGATCCCTTGGAACGACCCGGTTTCTTCAAGCTCGCCGTCTGGGATCTGTAGCTTCTTGATCACAGCTAAGGAGATCAAGTTCAGGCCGGCCCCGCCGTCAACCAACATCTTGGTGACCTTGAGGTTGCGGATAGTTGGTGAGACCAACATCGGCAAGCACCCGATCGCAGTGGTGCGGTCAGGGTGGTCCTCAAGGTCAAACATGATGGGCGTGCCGGACCACTTCAGCAGCCTGAGTGACTCGACGGGCGGCTCAGCTGCATTCACTTCTCGCACCCACTGCTTGAGCTGGCGGTGGGAAGTGTGCAGAGAGGCGCCTCCGTCGACACACAGAACCTCTGTGGCCTTCTGGAACTCCTGCTCACTGTTGTCTCCTTCTTCCATGTCATCATCATCGTCTTCATCCTCATCCTTGTCGCGGCCCCGGGGAGGTCTGTCACCTTGCCGCTGCTTGGCCTTGCCGCGGCGTCCTCCCTGGCCATTGAACGGCCGCTTCTTGCTGGGTTCTCCTCCGCCTCCTTGGGCCTTCTCCTTGTCGCGACGCTCGTATTTAGCCTTTTGCTGTTCTACGAGGTACTCGACTCTTTTGCAGTTCTGAAGATCGTGGCCCTTGGTGCGGTGGATCTTGCAGTACTGCTTGTCGGAGCCGTCCTGCTTGTCGGCTGCCGCTATAGGGGCGGGCCCCTTGCCGGAACCACCAGCCTGTGCCTTCTTGGCGGGAGCCTCCTTGCCGGACTGCTCGACAACCAGCACCTCCTTGTTCTTCTTCTTTCTGTTGTTCAGCCGCTGGCTCTTCCTTGCCGGGGCGGCATCCTCGCTGTTGCTTCCTCCTGCGCCAGCATCCTCTCCGGGGAGTCTCCTCCCCTCTTCAGCGCGTGCGCACTTGTCAGCCAGAGCGTAGAGCTCGCTGACATCCCGGATCTTGGTCATAGCCATCTCCTCCCTCATCCGGCGGTTCCGCACGTTCTGGTGGAACGCGCTGATAACCGTGGCAGGGTGGACGTCGGGAATGTTGTGTTGCACGCGGCTGAACCTCTGGATGTACTTGCGCAGGGATTCTCCCTCCTTCTGGGCTAAGATGTGGAGATCGCTCTCCTGGCCGTGGGGTTTGTGGCCGCCCGTGAAGGCGCCAACAAACTGGTGGCACAGATCCGCCCACGAAGAAATGGAGTTCTCCGGCAAGTGCATAAGCCAAGACCGGACGTTTGGCTTAAGCACTAGCGGGAAGTAGTTGGCTAGGATCTTCTCGTCGCGTCCCCCGGCAGCCTGCACCGCGATGGTGTAGATGCTGAGGAACTCCGAGGGGTGTGTCTTGCCGTCGTACTTCTCGGGTACGTCGGGCTTGAAATTCTTCATGCTGGGCCACTGGACTTGCCGCAGCTCACGGGTGAACGCAGGGCAGCCTGCCGCGTACGGCAAGTCGCCTGGTTCACCGGGCGCGTGCGTATCGACAGTGGTCCCAGCGCGCTGATCTGACTGTCTTCGGGCTTCTCGTCGATGCTCGATGCGAGTCCGAGCGTCTTCTTGCCGCCTGTCATCTAGGACTTGGCGGTGATCGCGGCGAGCCCGCGGATCCGACGACGCCGTGGAGTCGTCGTTGACGTTGATCCGGCGGGGTGGCGATTTCTGCTTCCGTGGCGGGGAGTGCACGGTAGTTGCACCCCCGGCGGTCTTGTCGCCATCGGCCTTCGCTTGATCAACTTGTCGCGGCCACGAAGTTGCCGGCTGCTGTGGCGCGTCGTTGTTGGCGAAGGCGATGAGGCTCTGAATCGTCGCCCTCCAGTCTTCGGCCTTGTCTGCCACTGGAGGGAAATCGAGGAGCAGCTGTGCTCTTGCTAGAGCTTCTGCTGGAGAAGAGGGGAACGGCGGCGAGCGGTGCGAGGAGCGGGACACGCTCGGACTTCTAACCGCGTTAGAAGGAGCATGTTCCCGCCCCGGCGACCGCGCCTTGCTCGTGCCAGCACGCTGGCCTTGAGCATCCCCCGATCCTCTGGTTTGGCCACGCCCCAGCAAGCGTATGGTACCTCCAGTACCACGCCGATGCGGGTCTTGTAACTCCTGAGAGAGACGTGGTGCGTCCACGGACACCGAGGCTTTGGAATTCGCCCGGTCGTCCGTCTTGTCCTTGGACTTGGTGGCGCCGTGATTTTCCTCGCCGGCGACCACCCTTCCGCCGGCGCCTCCTCCACCAACCGTTGGTTCTGGTGGCTGTGGAATCGACGCAGACGGGCCTCCGACCTCCGAAGCCTTCTTCTTCGGAGGCATGTCGTTGTAGCTGATGAAGTTGATGAAGCTGGAGAGCTTGATGAAGAATGCGCCCGTGTGAGCGCCGGATCAGGTTCGCACAACCTCGACGCCCCCTACCTGGCGCGCCAAAGATGTCAGGGGAAACTGTCCTCCCACGAGCACCTATGGGACCGGAGCCCCTTCTACGTTGCGGTAAGGGAGCGGAGGGAGCACGGAGAGCAGATCGAGGAGCGCACGCGGGCTGTTTTACCCAGGTTCGGGCCGCGCGGACGCGTAAAACCCTACTCCTGCCTTAGGTTGTATTGAGTTCTTGAGCTCGGGAGCTTGAAGAGCTACAGTACTAGCTACACCGAGCGAGAGAGTTGTCTAGGTTTCGAACCCTCTCTACGTTGTGCATGGGCCTCCTTTTATAGCTCAAAGGGGTCACCGACAGGTGTCAACGTAGAGGAGGGTAAAAGTGTAATTTTGGTGGTGGTTGTAATAGTGCGTGAACAGTATATGAACAGTGGTCTTTACCTAACTTTGACATTGGGGGACAAGGGCATTAAACGCCCGTCGCCGTCGCCCCCAAAAGCGTCCGTCCATGCTTCTCCGTTCGCCACGGCGGTAGCCTCGTCACCGTGGCTTGCCACCGTGTGCCCCAAGCTGCACAGCCATCTGCCACGTGCCCCTGGAAGGGCCCCAGGGCGACGCGTGGGCCGATGAGCTAGAGCGCGGGCACACAGCGTAGGTCTCCCCGGCAAGCACCTTGCCGGGGTAGTGATCTTGCCGGGCCCGGAAGCTTGTCGCTCTCCGGGTCCTGCCGGGGCGCATGATGCGCCGAGGCATCTCTTGAAGTAAGTGTTCCTTGGCCTTCCTGGCAAGCTCCTCTTGCCAGGGTCTTGCGCTAAAGTGATAACCTTGAGCCTGGTGCGGCCTTCCCGGCAAGCTCCTCTTGCCGGAGCCTTGATCTTCTGTCTTGTATACTTTGTTTTTGAATGGCTTCATAGGGACAGGAAAGGTTCTTGGCGAGCACGTGGTAAGCCCAGCCGTGGGAAGCTGCTACTGCCCGTGCACAAGTTGGGGTACTAAGGTACCCCTATCTTAGTACACCGACATTCTCCTCATATACTATTCCACCTTAGCTAGAGGTATGTCGCCCCCCTGAATTTCAATTCCTGGCCAGTTGATTCCCAATTAACAGAAACATTCCCCGGCGTAACAAGTGCTAGTCCGCCTATTACGCCGGGGAAGCAGTGCCTCGGTGTTTATCTTATGGCCGTGTGGGGCCTAGAGCTATTGGAGCCCGATTTGGAGGTCGGCCGGGATTAAAGGGATGGCCTGGGGGCGCTGCCAAGCACGGTGGTGGTGTGAAGTCGAGGGGAGGGTGGGGTGGCGGAGGCAGGGGTCTGGGCTGGTGGTCGCTGGCGGTTCGAGAAAGATCGTCAACAGTGACTGGCGGGAGGTAGACGAAGGCCATCTGCCCGTTCCTTATAGATTGGACGATTCATTAAAAAATTGACTGACCTATTTATTTTCAGTTGACTGCTATCTTGATATGACCACATGTAGTGGTGTGCTGGAGGAGTACCTGCATTTCCTGTGCTCATATATTACAAAATCAAACGGAGTAGAATCTAATTTTGTTTGCCATACAATGTTGTAGAGCTATCATATGTCTCCTGTCATTTATTTTTCAGCCACCTGCTATCTGCTACTTCTACAGTGCACTAGTTCTGCACACACTTCACCCATACTTTCACTAGTATGTTTTTATGCAAAGGTATTTCAGACTCTGCTGCTATGAGAGAAGCAAAAAAGAAAAGAGAGATGTCGCTCCAGCGTGTTAGGCAGATAGGCCATACACATTTCAGACTTGTAAAATGTGCAGTGTCGGCAGATGGAGACGATAAACGTAGCTTTGAAGTTGATGACCTCGCTCGCAATGAACCACCATCCCAGGTGCTTGCTTTAACTTCGCGGTGTCATATGTGGTTGCATGTTCCATATGGTGTCTAGCTTGTATTCGAAAGACCGAAGTCATTCTTTATTAAGATAAGGAAATATATTTTTTACCTGAACCACCATCCCGTGAGCACCAGAAGACAAATAGCTAGTCAGGGCACTGGCCGAGCCAGTGACAAGCCCAGCAAAGAGAGGCATCACCTGGAAGCCAACTAAAAATCCGCGATGGTGGTGAAGCAGCCGGCCTCCCACCAGGCTCTCATGTCCTAGATGCTCACCACTCCAGCCAGATGTCTAGCTGGTATTTCTTCCAATTTGGTTAAAGTGCATCTGCTTAGCTTACACATTATACCTTTAAATATGACATGCCTTTCTGTTTTTGGTACATACAAGTACATCTGTGTATTAACCATGTTCTTACATCAAACTAATGTTCTTGTGCATCCTTCATCAATCACTTATGATGAGGCAGCTAGGCAAGTCGATTACTCCTCATTTAAAGAATGCAGCGTCAGCCTCCCGACATGATTCTCAAGAAACGTCAAGGCTAGATGAGATAGTGAACGTAGCTCTGTAGTTGATTACCGCATTTCCCTTACACTAGCATCGCAGGTGCTTGCTCTTACTTGGCAGCGTGATATGTGGTTGCATGTTGAATATGGTGTCTAGATTGTAATTTTTCCAATCTGGTAATAATGCGTGTGCTATTCTGCTTAGCTTATACATTATACCCGTTAATGTGACATGCCTTCCTGTATTTAGTACATAGTACATCTGTCTATTAAGCATGTCCTCACATAAAACTATTGTTTTTTCGTATCCTGCATAAATCAATATGATGAGATACCTTCAGTATATGCAGTGTGATATTAGTTGCATCTTTGATATGATTTATAGCATGCGATGCTTCTAATTTGTTGAAATGCCATTTTTTATGGGACACTTTTAACTTGGCAGAGTGATATTGGTTGCATCTTTCACGTGGTGTCTAGCTTGCATTGCTTCTTATTTTGTGAAATGGTTTTTGCTTAGTTTACACAAACAATTGTGAGTACGCCATGCCGTCCTGTTTTTCGTATTATTCCATCTTGGAATCATGTGTTTGCCTTACATCAAAGTAGTGATTGTCAGTATCATGCATGAATAAGTTTTGAAGAGTGATTTTTATTGCTTTTTCTTGTTGGTTTTACTTGATAATTCAAAATCAATAAAGCGGAAGGAAGTTAGCACGACAGCGGATGAAGGTGCTCCTTCCAAATGGAGGGCCTCTACAAATTCTACTCCTCCATCCCCCCAATATGATTTCCAAGACAACACATGTATAGACACTCAACGTAGCTGTGTTGGTGACGAGCACGTCTCCCCTAGTGCACCATCACAGGTGCTACCTCTAACTTGGCACTATTATATGTGGTTGCATGTTATGTATGATGTCTAGCTTGTATTGCTTCTAATTTTGTTGAATTTCGTCTGCTTACTTTACACATTATACTTCTGACGAAGACACGTGTTCATGTTTCTAGACCATACAATATTTGTCTATCACACCATGTTCTTACATAAAATTACATTTGTTCTGAAGAACTAAATTGATATTCGTTTTTCTTGTCGGCTTGACTTAACATGGCACAGAGCAAGAGGAAGCAAGACAGAACGACAGGGAAACGGAAGAGGAACAATCCTACAGATTCTGCTGGTACTGATGGTGCAATAGAAGGTCAAAGTCCAGTGGATAATTGTACCGATAGTGTATCATGTGCTACACGAGCTGCATAACAAGCCAAATAGAAACAAATAGCTGCCACCAAACAAGCAAAGACAACCCTAGTTGTTGCAACACCTTCAACAGTACCACCAGCTGCACGATTTACTCGTTGGTCAACTCAGCTAGCAGCACATTCCCAAGCTCCCTTGCCACCTGACACTACTTCCGAAGCACTCTTGACACAAGATGAGTTTGCAAGATCAGATGAACTTTGTGAGCTTCAATGGCAAGAAGGTAGTTGCTGGAGTCAAGTTACAGTTGCATGCTTCTTTATATGTAGTCTCACAGTCTGATGTACACTAACACTTCCTATGTTTGTTGTTGGACTAGCACCTATGCGCAATAGGAAACAAACATCAGGGATAATGCTCGATAGGTTAACTAAATCCAGAGGAGGAAGAATGGAGATCGGTTTTGAGGCAGGTTTTAAAAGGCCACATGATGCTATAGAGTCAGCCAAGTTAGTATCAGAGGTAGCGATTGTTGTTAGGTGTCATGTACGTATCCTCCCAACATGGATTCAGTACATGAATGACAAAGATGAAACACAGTTCAACACCTTCCTCGACCATTTATCTGTAAGTATGGTTATGTATGGAAACTAGTAATATCGTCTTGCTCTGTCCAATACTTTCTAGGTTGCTGATAATGAGACTCCCATAATTTTCAACAGATGAGGTTCAAGTTGGATAGCCAAGATGATGCAACCAGACAAGCTTGCACCCATGTTTTCAAGTCTGCTCTGCGACAGTATCAGTATAACTTGAGGAAAACTCACTTTGAAGGCAAGGCTAACAGTGAACTTTCCCAAACATCTCCAGTGGAAAATATATATGATGAAGACTGGAGAGGCCTTGTTAAACACTGGTCCGATCCGAAGTACAAGGTACATTATATATATGTGAGAAGATCACTTGCTGAAGTCCTATTTACATATGTGCCACACAAATATATCTTCTTGTAAGTGAACTGTTCAAAGAACAAGGCCAACCGTACGAAAGTGAAATTGCAACAGACGACAGGATCTTGTTGCTATATTGCACACTGCGAGGCTCTTGTAATTAGCTGCTGTTTCACTCTTTTCGATGTACCATATTATCAGATCTATATTGACTTGTTCCAAATGCAGAGGAAAGCCCGCAAGGACCAAAAAGTACATGAACCAAATGTTGTGGAAATCTTCAAGGCCTATCACACCAGCAAGAAGAAGGGCATGACTACACCAGTCAAAGCCGTTGTTTTAAGTCCTTAATCATCATGCCTTTTAACTACTACTAACTCTGACTTGTGCCTTGAACTGCATGGTTTGCAGCCAATGTCTATTAATCTTTTCAATTTTATACACAATTGTCTTAGTGTATCATTGCACCTTACAAGGTTTAAAACAGAGGAGTGATGTTCCTTTGATCTTGACATGTAACCTAGTTCCGTGCTGGACTTGCCCACACAACGTTACAATTGCATGTTTGTCTGTTCTCAGTTGTTTTGTGATATGAATGATGTCATACTATGCTTACCGTATTATAAAGTTCGTCTCTTTATCCTTAGCCCTCAATACAATGTGAAGAAATAGACAATACATTAGCGATGGTACATGGTCATATGTTTGGAACCTGGTTTTATTATGTACTTTGCAATAAAATAGAACTATTATTTTACATGGGTTCACCAGAATAAGTTCTGTATATAGACCAAAGATATTTTGTTTGGTTTTGCTGCCTCCTTAATATCTTCTGTTCTGGTACTACTAATGTAAAACCTCAGCTTCTCAACGAGCTATGGAAAAAATGGTGGAAACGCCACCTTCTGAAGGTGGCGAGGCAACTATAACCGCAATGTTAGCTCTTGCTGTAGTGGGTCAGTACCTGCCCACTAACAGTGCCAAAAGCACATTCCTGCGTAATACTGGCTTGGTTGTTAAGGCAATCTCGTCCAAACTGCCTCATGATCAAGATATGCAAGCTCAAAACAATGTTGTATCTGCGCTCCGGACACAAGTCCATTCCCTAATAGAGACCCTTTGTGAAACAAGGAGAGACATTGTTCAATGTTGTCAAGATATGCATGGTTCTGAAACCAGACTATCAGACATTTGATATGTTTTTTAGGAGCCTAGGATAACTGAAGGCGAAGGTTATGTTGCTCCATCGGACAATACATCATGAAAACGTAACAGTCAGGTCAAATGAACTGAGCTTCTGAATTTCTGGTGGTGCATTTATCTGCTAGACTGTTAACTTTTATTGCATCCTTCCTTTTGTTTTATAGTTGTAATTTGTTTTGGTGCGATACAAAATTTGTTCTTAACGTGCAACCACCGACTGAAGAAAGCAGCAAGCCATTTTTGTGTAGTGTTGGGTGTTCCCTATATTTACACTGGTGGCGAACTTTGATGCCCATCGGCTGTAGTCAACATGTGCCTCCTATGCTCCATAGAAACAATGGGCATTATAAGGGCCATAGAAACAATGGGCCTTCTTTCTTTCAAAAATAAAATGGGACTTCTACGTGGCATAGAAACAACGGGCCTTATACGGGCTGTAGACACAATGGGCCTTCTATGGGTCGTATCATCAATGGGCTTCTACGACCGTATGATCGGTTGGCCAAACATGGGCCAATAACATACCACATTATGGTCGTAAATGGGCAAGAGTTGAAATCGTCCGTTCATGGGCCGACCATAAAGGGCCGTCGTTAATCGGCTGTATTTTGATGACGCTATGAAAAAGGCCCAATGTACTAACGGGCCACAAACGGCCCGACTATAACCACGAGCTGAATTTGGCCCACAAGCAGAGAATGACATTAACGGGCCGTAAGTAAACGAATGTAGAAATGAGCCCAAGAATAAATGGGCCCCGAGAAGGCCGAAAGATAACATGGGCTGGAAATGGCCCAACGGAATAATGGGCCGTTAATGGGTATAAAGTTATAGACTGTTCATTACGGGCCAGTTTCACCACATGCCGTTAATGGGTATAAAGTGATACACTGTTCATTTTGGGCCAGTTTTACAATGGGCCGTTACTGGGCCGAGAGTAATAAGGGCCTCATATGGGCCGAAAGACTTCATGGGCATACATGGGCCGGAAGTTAAAACGGGCTGGATTTATATTGGACGGCCCAGATGACGCTACTGGGCCTAATTCGGATAGGCCGTAAATGCGCACTGGGTTAGCGGGCTGTAAATGGGCTATATGCGAACATGCCGTTAACAGGCTTGCCGTGGGCCGGCCCGCCACCTTTTGACCTAGTCAAACGGGCCGTCCTTTTCACAGGAATGGGCCTCTGTTGGGCCGTGCCATGCGTCGGTGTATCATAGGCACTTTGGGTCTAATGAGTGGATGACATCTGTTCCAACGTCGAGCCGACACATGTTTCCTCCAGCCAATGATGATTTTACACATAGAAAATCCCCATTGGTCAGGGCTGTTAACGGGTTATCGGATCCAAAACCAGACCCGATAGCTTAACGGCGTTCCATTGCGGTGGATGCCACATGTCGGTCACCCTTGATGAAAGCACTTCTGTGACGCGCGATTTATCGTCATGGAAGTGGACACTTCCGTGATTATTATTTTGGTAATGTCATGGAACACTTCTACGACACACCATGTATGACTATCTTGATTCTATCATAAAATCGTCATGGATGTACATGCATGACACAAAACATGACCTACTGTGACAAACACGTATCATCATGGAAGTGTATTTTTTTTGTAGTACGAGGAGCACTCGGGGACTGCCCCACTTTTATCTATATGATAAGTTTATGCCTGTGAATGTATTACTTCATTCCTTCACCGGCACCGGGACCGACCAGTCGGCCTGGGGGATTGCCACCTTGCCCTATGTTTGAATTCTCCAATGGTCGAACAAGTAATGTGCAGGCATCCAAGCCCTCTCTTGCCTAAAAGTCACAGACTCACAGAACGCAGCTGTCCGATTGGTAGGAGTCAAAGGCAGGAAGCGATGCACACATGAAAATGGCTAAGGAAAAAAAGCAAACATAGGCCAAGACAGCCTTTGATACAAACCATCCGGATGCTGCCCAGCCGGCCGGCCGGGTTCTAGCTTGACCAAGCCACGTTCCAGACGGCAGTATACTTGTCTATCCTAAAAATGGCCAAGTCCCAGATCCAGCCATAGACCACAGAGTGCCTGTCCGGCTGGCAGGACGGCAGTCAAGGGAGATGGCAAAAGAAAACGCCCAAAGGAACGAAAGGCAGTGCTAATACTAGAACTCAGCAAGAAACATAAGCATATGCGAGATTAATAGAATATTTACATAACAAAAGGCCCACGGCCGCCATTTAACACAGTTTTAAGATACACGTAGTGGGTGGAATTGTGCAAGACTAACTTGGTTGATTACAAAGCAACAGATAAACAAAAGATAGCATGGCCGCCTAGCCGGAGGAGCAACAGGCGGATCTGGCAGCGTCGTGGAGTCCGCAGCACCGACTGCCGAGGTGGCCGCCTAGCGGATCTCAACCTGGTCGCCTTCAGCAGCAGTCGGTGCGGTTCCTCATGGCTCGGTCGACGCCTGGTCAGGCTGAGGATGAACAAGCGGCTCGCCTTCCAGAGAGGCGCCTTCCTCGTCATCACCTTCCTTGTCCTCGCCTTCGTTGCTCGAGGCAATCTCCTCGTCCGGCTCCTCCAGCGTCGCCAGGTCCAGCCCAAACTGATCGAGCGGCACCACACGGCCGTTTTCATCCAACTCTGGGATGAAGACGGTGGTGTCAGCATAATCGGCGATCGCGGCAGCATGCTTGATGAGGTCTCCCCGCACCGCCGCCAGCTCAGGCCTGGCCTCCAGGCGGAAGATTGCCAGCTAGGCATGGTCCAAGTCGGGATACCAGCCCTTAGCGAATTCCAAGGCTGCCCACGTGCCAGACCTTGCGGCAGCGCCTTTCCAGGCCTCGTAGTGGCCGACCGCCACCTCCAGCCACTCGGCAGTCCAGCTAGGGGTGCGTGGAGCTGGAACATCCGACCAAACGGCAGCCATCACCTGGGACCCGATGCATTGCAGACGGTAAAGCAGTCGGTTGGCCGGCTGCAAGCGTGCCCTCACGGCAAGAAGTTGCTCGTTGAGGGTTCGGGGCGCGTTGAGCGCAATCTCCACACCCACTCGACGCCTTTCATCACGCCGAGCTTCGATAGCCTGGCTGACGGCAACAGAGTGACCAGGAAAGAACTCTGCACCAGGAAAAAGACCAAAGAATAAGAAGCTCGGAGCCAACTCCTGCGGCAGTCGGCAACTATGTAGAAGAGAAGAAACAACTTACCATCAACCATATCCTCGATCTCCTCACAGCCGTCGTGCAAGGCATTCTCCGTTCCGGCCCAGTTGGAGCGTTAAGTCTGGAACTCGGCCCGAAGGAGCCCTTCATCGTCTGCCAGCTTCTTGAGCTCCGTCTTGTGCTTCTCCGCCTGGTCTGCCAATCCCTTGGCCAGGCAGTTGCGCTCTTGGATGGCCTGGTTGTGCTCCTGTTACTGGGTAAGGAGCTCGGCCTGGACCTCGCCCAGCTGAGCCCGAAGGTTAGCCGCGGTTCCTGAAAAGAAAAGGAGAAGAAGGCGTGAGCACTAGCCACAGCCGGCCCGGAACTCGGGGACTACACCTAGCGGGTGTGCTCATGCGACCTCGCAAGGAGAAGAAGGAAACACTTACTCTGACTCTCAGTCAAGGCGGCTGTCCGTTTGGTCAGTTCATGATGCCGGGAGTTGTACGCGGCCACTCGAAGATTGTGGTAGTCACGTGACAAGGACAGCAAGAAACAAGTCAACTCATGGGAATTAGCTTGGACTTCCGAGCCGCCTGTTCAGCAGCCGGCCTAGAACTTCGGGACTATACCCAGTAGGTGCGCTATCGTGCCCCCATGAGAGAAATTGAAGGATTAAAAATAAAAAGAATAAGTCAGAATACCCAGACGGCCGCCCGCGTGGCCAAGAAGTCCTGCAAAGATTTTTGCAGAGTGGCGCCTTGGACGTTGAACCGGTCCAGAACACCCCGGGAGGCAACATTCAAAACACGGGCGCCGCTGCCAGGAGAACAACCTGGCGGCGCGGCTGTAGTGGCCTCGTCATCCGGCGACGACGAGCTGGCCTCTCCGGCTTCAACCTGCCGCGGGGCCGACGCCGCCCTCGCCAGACGTGGGCGCGCAGGAATACGAGTGGCGGGATGCGGACCCATCACCAGCTCGCCGCCGACAGATGGCGCAATCGGCCCATCGGGCTGGCTGTCCCGCGTGTCGGCAGGCGGCGCGAATGGGGCTACCTCCACCTCCAAGGCGGTGAGGCCGTCCCCTTCCCATTCCACGATCGGCTCATCACCACCAGCAGGCGCTTGACCAGACGGTTCCAATGGAGCCGCCTGCTGGGGATCAGCAGGTTCTGACGACAGCCGATGGGCCGTCTCCTGCTCCCGCACCCTGGCGGCCGCGTCCGCCTGAGCCTTGGCTGCAGCATCGATCTCCGCCCGTGCCATCTGGGATGCTTCCGGCTCCTTATGAGCCACAGCATCCCGCTCCTCCCGCGCCTCCTACGCATTCCTCTTCGACGCCTCTCGGAGGGCGGTGATTCGGTCCACACGGGGAGGGTTGGGAGAGACCTTTGTCGCTCCGACCATAGAGCTGGCGAGAGCTCGCGATAGGGAAAGCAGAGCTCTGCTTAGATGGACGCAAAAAGGTTGATGAGTTACTCTCGAGAAAAGGAAGAGACAAATGAAAAGGAAGCGGGGTGCCTACGCGGACACAGTCGGCCATGGCTTAGGGGCCCTCTGATCAAGGGCCGCCTTGGCGGCCGCCTCCTAGCGCTTGGTAGTGGCGGCCGAGGGTTTGGGCTTCTAGGTTCGGCTGCCATACAGCCCGGTGCCGACCCGGCGCTTCAACCCGCCACCTGTAGATGGCGGTGTCATCGAAGAGCAGCCTCCCGCCAGGTCAGCATCTTGGGCATGACGCGACGCTTCATCGTCCTCATCGTCATCTGCCCACTCCCCGAGGCCGCCTCCGGATGAGCCGCCTACCCGCTCATGTCCGCCGCTTGTGGCTTCGTCCTACTCCATAGCAGCCGCCCCCATATCGGGGTCGCTCGTGCCGCTCTGAGATTGCTCCGCCATATCGGGGTCCGAAACTCCCGAAACCGCCTCCGGCTGCCCTGGGAAGCGCTGCAACGCGGCCCAATGGTCAGGCGGCGAGAACAAACCAAGGCCAAAAAAGAAGAGAGACGAAGGGAACTCACCGCAGGCGGCGGATTGCTGCGGCTGTACGACGGCTTGCCGAACTCCCATGCCGTCTCCGATAGTTTGCAATTGGAGATGTAGTTCACCAGTCGGACTATTTCCATGGCCGACATCTTCTTGGTGCTCATCCGGCTCGGGTCTCGGTGCCCACTCATATCACTGATCAGGTGGGGTCAAGACTGTAGAGGCAACACACCCCTCCACGAAGGCGACCAGTAGGTCCGAGCTCACGAGACCCTCCATGTCTGTCAGCTCCTGAAGGCGGACTAGGGCGATGGAGGCGGCGCGCGAGAGGGTTTTCGGCCGGAACCTCTAGGAGGAGCGGGGTTCGGCTGGCGGACCAGCCGCATAGTCTGGCAGGTTGACATAGTTCCACTCCGAGTGGATGTTCCGGACATAGAAGTTCGTCTTCTGCCACAGCTTCGCCGAGTTCATCACGGCGATCTTCGGGAAGTGGGTCCCAGCTCCGGTACGCCGCACTGCGACGCAAGCACCGCACTGGGCCGCCTCGCCCTTGAGGGTGGTGCCAAGCTTCAGATAAAAGATCTCTCCCCACAGGTCGAGTGTGGGGAGCACTCCGAAAAAGCCCTCGCAGAGGGCGACGAAGGCGGCGAGCAGCACCACCGTGTTCTGAGTAAGGTGGTTGGGCTGCACGCCGCAGAAGACGAGGAATAAGCGGAAGAACTCGCTTGCTAGAAGGCCAAATCCACGTATGAAGTGCGACTGGAAGACGACGCACTCACCGTGCCGCGGCGCCGGCCTGAGCTCATTCTTCGGCGTGAGACGGACTTCCACGTTCGCTCCGACGGGAAGCCGTCGTGACCGTCGGAGGATGTCAATGTGGTCCGCATGGACTTTGCTGCAGTCCCACTCGCTGAGCGGTTGATCGACGCTTCTGCCGCCATGGACCGGCATGGGCTCGAGAAAAGTGACGAGAGGGCTAGGAGGTCGTGCAAGCACGGGCTCCAGCGGGAACTGCGGGCGCAGCGGTGGCGAGAAAGCAAGAAGGGGCAAGGAGGAAGAAAGAGATGGGGGTGCATGTGCGTTACGCCAGCCCACTCATGTGCCTACTTATAGGCTCAGGGCGACGAAGCCGAAGGGGCGGGGCATGGGATTAACTGCGCCACGCCTCGCATGGCCTATGCTTTTTACGTCATAACTGCGCGCATTTAATGCACGTGGGGAGGGCAACCGACCACCTCAGCCGCAACAGATCCTTACGCGCACCGAGTCTCTGTAGTGGAAGGACCATGCCTGCTACAAATGTCTTGTCGCGCGCGTGGGACGGTAGGCCGGCTCGGCATGCCGACACCACGTGTCGTGCGGCAAACGGGCGGGAGGCCCGCCCCGCGGCCAGCCGGCAGTTCGGCAATGTTCCTCCTGAAGATTCAAATATAATAGCCAGCCCCTCCAGAAGACGGACAAGGAAAAAGATTGCTCATCATATAGAGAGGGAAGCTACTGAAGCCCCACAACCTCGCTCACGGTCGTAGAACTCCACCAACTTCGGGGACTACTGTCGGAGATATTGACCACGGGTGTCTTCATCGACCACCCATGGCATTTCAAGACATTAAGGACGAATGTCCCCCTTCGGCCGACTGCGCATTAGGCCGCCTCCTAGGGCCGCCGAGCCCCATGAGCCGGCTGCTGGAAGCCGGCGAACTATCAACATGTGGCTACGAAGAAGCCGGCATCCGGCAGACAGCCCCGTGCCACCCCCTCAGAGAGCATGCCCGGGGATCCGTGACAAGACTAGGGCATGGCTACAGTAGTGCCTGCCACCCCGGAATCCAGGGTAGCATGGCTACAGTACGGACGTACCGTGCGGAGACCCCTTGGCCGGCGCGCCACTGTAGCCATGTTGTCCATGACCTCGCCCAGTTCAGAAGAGCCCACGATCCCACGATTGGGAGGCGGTGCGGCCCTCAGGCGGCAGGCCTCACTCGTTAGTGGGCCACCAGAATGCTGTCAGTCCCTAGCAGGCGGCGTAAGGGATGGGTCACCCTCTCGCAGGCGTCCTACCATTCCCTTGAAGTCTGGACTCCATCAAGATGACAAGATGGTGCGTGGCAACAGTGTACGACCGCTAGGCGGTGGTACTGCATCCACGCCCTCCTCAAAGACGCCTTCGTTAGCAGAAGGATGTCAATAGTAGAGTGCAGTCACCCTGGCCTGCAAGCGGTGGGCCAACCAAGCGGACATGTCTCCGACAGCCGGCGGGACCCAGCAGCCGGCGCAGAAGAAGCCGGTGTCCAGAGACGCTGACGGCCGAGACCCGCACCCGGCTGGATTACCATTGTAGCCCTGGGGGGTAGGCCCATATAAACCCACCAGGTTTTCCCAGGCAGAGGGAGATTGATTGATCTAGAGATCGAGAGAGAGATAGAAGGAATCCTAGCCAGCACCAATATTCCTAGAAGGAGAAGAGAGAGCTAGCCTTCCCCTTCTTCCTCCTCTAGACGACACAGCTCAAGGAGCTACCTTGTAGCTACCATATTGACTATAGTCATGACGAGGAAACCCCACAGAGAAGGACTAGGGGTGTTATCTTCACGGAGAGCCCCTAACCTGGGTAAGATCCGTAGGCGTCCCAAGTTCCGCCTTATCCCGCTTCGAGAGCCCGGTGACGTTCTCTTGTCCCCATGCATGATAAGTCATCCTTTGGCATATGTCGCACCCAACTCCCGACAGTGTACTACACTCCACCACCTCATTTCCACCATCAATCCACCAAAGCAGGTGTAGGGTCTTATGCCACCACGGCGGCCCGAACCTGGGTAAAACTGCCCGTGTGATCTCTGCCGTGCCACCCCACGCTCGTCTGCTCTTTGCGCAACGTGATGTCCCCTTGCCGAACCAGCAAGGGGCCTCCTGGTTCCTTAGGTGGCCGTGGTTTCCCACGACATCTTTGGCGCGCCGGGTAGGGGGCTCGCTTGCGCGAACCTGAAGGCGTGTGCAGTGCGTCATCTTCACCGCCATCTTCATCTTCAACGGCGCCATGAACCATGATGCCCAAGAAGAAACCCGATTTTTGGCGCGTCCATCCACCTCGAAGTCTCCGCCGCCCGCGGCCTCTAAATCTGCGGGAGGTGCTGAGGCATGCGAGGAAGCGGACACCACTGGGGATGTGGTCGGAGCAGGCGGCACCGTCACCACATCGGCCACGGCCGACGCGGGAGCAGGAGGCATCAGAAGGGAGTAGCATCAGCACCACCCCGACGGCCATGCTCCCCAAGGCTCAGGCGAAGGGGTTACTCCATCTGCACCCCTTCCGCCCACCGACAAGCACAAACGCAGCAAAGGCACTCGGACCGGGGTGAATCGCTGTCCTCCGACCGTTCCCACCATAGGCACGGTCATAGCACGTGCGTCTCCCCCGAGACGGATCAACCAAGCCGTTGCGCTCGGCGGAGCCACTAGCTCTCGTGCGCCTCCGCCGCACCACCCTGCCATCCAGGTGGTTGCCACGGAGCAGCGAGGGTGTAGTGCTGCCGCCACTGGAAACATCGGAGGCTGGCAACATCGGAGGCTGGCAATGGTACGATCGACTTCATCATAACCCATGCCAAGTAAAGCTTTGGAGGCCATGGCGCGGGTTCAGCTATTGTTGAGGTTTCCACCAGCGGCTCAGTAGATGGACGAATAGCGTGCCACCATCTAAATTCTGCCCGGTTTCACTGAAGCTGGGGGCTCACGGCGAGCTGACCCGCCGTGGCCACCCCATGGGACAGCAACGACTCGTGCTGCTGACCGTACGAAGGGAGCGATTACCACGGTGCAGTCCCCGCCGCGGTAGCCAGCACGACCGCAACAGAATCAAGACTTGGACAACGTCTAAATGGCCTTTTCCGACCCTCGAGCGCGTCTAGGCCAACGGCAAGCCCCGGAGGATAGGTGGAGAGGAGACATGTGCATCATTGTCGAGCAACGCCATGACGACCTTGGCCGGACCGATGGGTGTGGCGGCCCCGACATTGAAGACCACGCGCTCGGTATTGGCGGGTGCCTACCTTTCGAGATTGGTTTCCATGCCTTTACGCATGAGCTGCAACAAGTCTGTTGGCCGTTCGTTCACACGTTCAAGCTAGAGATACCTGCGAAGTACGACGGGAGGCTGAACCCAGCAGAGTTCCTGAGCATCTACACCATCACTGTTTAGTCTGCCGGGGGAAGAGATGAGAAGGTGTGTGCCAACTACTTTCCTTTGGACCTCAAGTCCAATGTGAGGTCTTGGCTGATGCACCAGCTGGAGAACTCCATTTCTTCATGGGCTCATATGTACCCTGAATTCATTCGCGCCTTCATGTGTGGCCACCGAGAACCCGGCAGGCCCAGCGACTTGCAACTTCTCCAACAAAAGGAAGGAGAAACGCTCTATAAGTATTTACAAAGATCCAGCAAATTTCATAGAAATATCCCAAGTATCCATTCGGCAGACATAATAACTGCCTTCCAGTCCAATGTGTGCAACCGCCAAATTTGCCCTACAATGAATGTGTGGTTGCCCAAGATTGTGAAGGAGCTCTACAAGCTAGTTGATAAGTGTGCTCAGATGGAGGAGGGAAGGAAATTGCCCGGAGAGGAAGATTGCATCAATGTTGATTCAGTGGATGATGATGAATCAACCATTCATAAGAAGAGCAAGAACCATAGTGAAGAGCGGAGAGATAAGGCAGTGATGACTGTCGAAGGATCCGGTACGCCTAGTACCAGCAAGAAAGCCAAAGCTGAGGCCCCCAGCAAGGAAGCTGATGTGTGCACTGACTACCGGAAGCCGCTGCTACCAAGAAAGAGAGGAAAGGTGATGGGCCGTATTGAAAGATTCATCGAACCAAGCGCCACGACCTTCAAGAGTTTCATCAGGTTGAGCTACTTAACAAGAGATAGAGAGCAGAGTATGAGAAGCATGATAAGGAAAAGGATCAGAATGTAGCTGGCGGTAAGGGTCGAGCTGTTGAAGTAAATCGCCCCGGCAAACCCTTTCAGAACCAAGGAAAGCCCGCCATAGGTAGAGAAAAGGGCGCATGTGATGATGAGAGTGATGGAGGGGAAGAAGAGGAAACCAGTGAGCAAGAGTTTCAGAAATCCACTGACACCCTATGCATTGACGGAGGTGCTTGTCTGCACGCCTCTCACCGTCAACTCAAGAGGTGGGCGCGAGAAGTCTGTGCCGTGGAGCCAGCGCCATAGGCCCGGAAGCCGCTCAAATGGTCCCATACACCCATCATCTTTGACAAGGAGGATCATCCTAGCCGTACCACCGCGGTAGGATGCTTGCCGTTGTTGCTCTCCCCAACAATTCGCAACCTCAAGGTCACAAAGATGTTTGTGGACGACGGTGCCGGGTTGAATCTGATATCCTCAGCAGTTATCAGCAAACTTCAGATAGCAGAGGAAGAGCTAGTGGTTACCGGCACGTTTCAAGGAGTTAATCCCGACAGGAGATATCCTATGGGAAAGATCACGTTGCCGGTAACGTTTGGGGGAGAACTGAACTACTGGACAAAGAGGATTGTGTTTGATGTGGTTGATCTCCCCTACCATACAATGGGATTCTTTGATGCCCGGCTCTGGCTAAATTCATGGCCGAATTCCACTATGCCTACAGCACCTTGAAGATGCCTGGGCCACTAGTAGTTATCACAATCCTATCAGATGAGAAGGATGCAATCATTTGTGTGGACAAGATGTACCTGGACGTGGTCATGACAGAGGCAGCGGCAACGGTAGTTCCCGCCAAGGAAAGTAAAGGGAAGAAGACGGATTGTAGGACCTCCGGCAAAGAGTCCGAGAAGCGTGCCCCCACGGCGTGCATAGCACCCGTTGACGACATGCCGGAGTGTTCCAATAGCATGGGCTCCAGGGTCGCTGCACCCTAGGTGAAGAAGGTCCCGGCAGGGCTGGCTAGCCTTTATAGTACTTTTACTTTCAGCACCACCCTCGATGAAAAATAGGAAAGCGTGCTCGTTGCCTTCCTTCGGGCGAATATCGATGTGTTTGCCTGGCAACCATCTGATATCCCCGGTCCTCCCAAGGACGAAATCGAGCACCACCTTGCTGTCTGCCCACATGACCGATCAGGCAACCAGAAAGTCTGGAAGCAGGCCTTGGAGAGGCAGCAGTTCATTGCAGAAGAAATCAAGAAACTTCAGGCAACTGGTTTGGTTAGAGGAGTGATGCATCCAACGTGGTTGGTGTCACAGCCCTATAGCTTTAGCCTTTGCTTGACTCTTCATGTTCCTCATGTCATCATGTTTAAATTTTTGAAACTTGAAATGGGGATTAACCAACCCTAGCACGCCTTTGAAAAACTAGGTTCAAACAAATTTGATTTCAATGAACCCAAAATGTCCTTCACAAAATGTTCATCATTTCTGGTCCTGGCTAAAACCTCGGCCAAAAATGGTTTCATAATATTGAGAGCCATTCTGGATCTTTGAACTAAGTCATAAGTATTTGCATTTGGACAATTAAAATGCTATAAATATTTTTAATGTCCAAATAATTCTGAAAGCAATTTTAGGCTGTTGGGAATAATCTCAAAAGTGCCCCTGATTATTCTCAGAATTTTCCAAACCGATTTAGTATTTTTACTAAATCAAAACACACTACAGAAACAAAAGAAAAAGAAAACAGAAACAGAAGAGAGAGAGAGAGAAATGCCACTTGGCCACCTACCTGGCCTGGCCCGTTGGACAGCCCAGCTCACCAGGGGCTTCGTCCTCCTAGCGCCAGTGGACAGGGCGTGTGTCCGACGTGCGCGCATGGCCAGAGCGCCATGCCACCAGCTGCTTGCATGCGTCCCCGGGACAGAGCAACGCCGCGAGTATTCTCTGCGGTGCCGTCTGGATCGAGCCCGCCTCTCCTTTCTCGCCCTCACCCTCTCCCTCGCTCTCTCCCGACGCCATGGCCGAAGCGCCGCTCGCTCGCCACCGTGAAACTCGTAGCTACCGCCTCGCCCTCGCCTTAATGACATGTCCTACAGCTCCGTTGTGTCGCCCTCGACCTCCTCGCCGAGCTACGCAATGCCGAACGCCGCCAAACACCGACGGTGCCGTCATCTTCAACCTTCGGCTGTCCAGATCGCCGGAGATGATCCGACGCCGTCCAGCCTCCCCCGAGCTTACTGACGAGCTCTTCGTGATGGCGGTGAGCCCCCTGTCTTTTGCCCCTAAACCTGCCTCCGTTTGATTGCCGTAGCCGACGCCCCCTTGCCTGCCGTAGCCCCTGCCGTACGGCCTCGTCGCCGACGAATCCCCGGTGAACAAATGGTCTTATGCGTGCCTCCGTTGGGTTTGTGAGCTCTCGTAGATCACGTAGGTGCCCCGCAAGAGATTCCCCGCCCTCCATAGCGCCCAACCCGAGCATGCCCGAACTCCGGCCGCCGTCGTGAGCTCGTCTCCGGCGAGTACAGTGCACCCTAGCCGCTGCTGCCTACTCCATTGGATGCAGACGAGTTTGGGCTATCCCCTGGTGGTCTCATCTCCTCTAGACGCAGCCCCTAGCGCTACCTAGCTATGCCTCCGCCGTGCCGAATGGTCGCTTCCGGCGAAACTCCGGAGATGGCCGACGTGGCACCATCATTTGTGCTAACCACCACCAGCTAAATGCCCCACAACCACTGATTGTGGGCCCTAGCCCTGGTCAAACCCCAGTCAGCGCAGGATTTGACCGGATTAGCACCCGTGCCACTAACGTGTGGACCCCACACACCAGGTTTGACCAGGAACGCACAGTTGACCTGCTGACGCAATGCTGACGTAGTAATGGCCTTTTCTGGATTTATTCTTATTCAGGAAATTCCAAAAAATGTTCTAAACTTCTAAAAATCATAGTAAATAATCTATAACTCCAATGAAAATAATTTATATATGAAAAATGATCGGAAAAATACAAAGAATATGTTTATGCCATGTTAATGCATGTTTGAACAAGTTAACTCCACTGTTTAGGATAAAACATGATTAGGGTAAATTTGAAAAAAATAGGTTTGGACTTGGAATTTGTTGTAGTTTGAATTCCACTCCAATTAAAATGACTTGTTGTTACATTAGCTCAATTCAGTACCTTAATATGTCATATCATTCATTTGCTTGTGCATTGCATTGAATTGAATGTTGTTTCTGTTCCTTTGTCAGTGTTGTTCCCTCTTGGTAGACGTTGTTCCGACGATGTGATCGTTGACACTCATAAAGACACAACACTATCTTCAGAAGTGCCAGGCAAGAAAACTCCCATTGAAAATTCCGATACAATCCCACTCTCTTGCTCTTGCTCTCTTTTACTGCATTAGGACAACAACGATTGAACTGCTAATTGTTGCGGTAGCTAAATCCCTTTCCTCTGCATGACCTGGCATTGCCACAATAAATAGTTGAAACCCACTAGCATGAGTAGGAGTTGTTTGAGCCATGTTGTGCCTACGCATTCGTGTTTTCTGGTTATGCCTGCTATTGCTTAGAGTTGTGGTAGGTCTAATTCATCGGGGATGAATTGGAATGTGGTCATCATGTCCTACTGTTGAGAGCTAAGTGTGTGAACACGGTTTGGTAAAGGTAGAGGTGAGAGGCCATGTAGGAGTTCATTATGTGTTATATCATTGAAACCGTCCTTAGGAACTAAATTCTGTATTTGTGATCCATGAACAGCTACTACCACACATTGGCCTCCGGGCACTCCAATCTCTCTCGACTTATTAATCAACCTGATCTATGTCCAGGAGTTGCAACTAGTTTTTGGCGTTTGTAGGATATGTGTTGGAGGCCGTGCGTAGCGCTGACCCTAGGGGTGGGCAATGACGTGGTAGATACACCATGGTACAGTGTACCAAGTCGCCTGTTTGGTGTCTCGGGAACCCTGTACACATCGTTTGGGGACGTGAGCGATACCCCGGCCGGATCTCCTTGCGGATGGAACCCGAATAGGCGATAAACCTGGACTAGAGACTTGCATGGTTTGTCAGGTCATGGCCAACACCCTCACTGGGCTTTTGCTTGAAGGTTGCCGAGTACATGTCGTGTAAATGGCGATAAGTGGTGAGAGCGTGTGTGAAGAAGAACAACCCTGCAGGGTTATAAATGATCTATTCGAATAGCTGTGTCCGCGGTAAAGGACTTCTGGGTTGCCTGTACAGTTCATAGAAAAGTGAAAGTGGATACTCTAAAATGCGCAAGATAAGCGTGAGTGCTATGGATGGCCTTCTCGTAGGGAGACGGGAGTGGATCCATAGTTGTGTATTGATTGGTGAATATGTGGACTCATGTGTGCCACCTCAAAAGAGTTATTGGCAGTCGTAGTACAGGATAGCCACCGAGTCAAAGTTGGCTTGCTGCAGTTAAACCCCACAACCCCCTTTGTTGATAATGATGCATATGTAGCTAGTTCTGATGTAAGTCTTGCTGAGTACATTTGTACTCACGTTTGCTTAATTTATGTTTTTGCAGAGAGACTTCAGTCTCACTAGTGGTTCCGCGTAGACTTGGATGTTTAGCATGTAACCTCAGCTACGATCTTGTACCGTTGGGAGGGTCTTGCAGATAGTCAGGCTTGATAGCCTTCTTCCTTTTCTGATGTTTGTACTAAGACATGTTTATGCTTCCGTTGCCTGTATGCTCTGTATGTTGGGTCATGAGACCCACTATTGGTAATAAATGCTATGATGGCTCTTCTGGGCCTTTATCTATATGAGTTGCTGAGTTATGTTAGGATGCCATGTTGTACAGCACATACTTGCATGTTATGCGTATGTGTAATGTGTATTGCTATGTGTGGGATCCGACACCTAATTGTTTACCCTTGGTAGCCTATCTTATGGGGAAATGCCTCCTAGTGCTTCCACTAAGCCTTGGTAGCTTGCTACTGCTCCGGGACACTTAGGCTGGCGGGCATGTGTCCTTCTTCATTCCTGTGTCTGTCCCTTTAGGGAAATGTCACACGTTGTTCCTTTAAGTCCTTGTAGCTTGCTACGACTTGGGTTCATACGTTGATGACCGACACGTTCGTTGTTGGGTCATGTATGCATGTCCCTGTAATTTAGCGCCACTTTTGGTTTACAACTAGTCATGTCGGCCCGGGTTCTCTATCATATCGCTGCTAGCGACACTATCATATATGTGAGCCAAAATACGCAAACTGTCCCGGGCCAGGTAAGGTGGCACCCATGGGGATATCGTGCATGAGGCCACAAAGTGAGATGGTGTGTTACAAGCTAGATCGGTGTGACTTAGGATCGGGGTCCCGACAGCTTTGGTATCAGAGCCTGAATGCTTGTAGGATTACCAAGCCTAACTGGTCGAAGTTGAGTCTAGAAATTCTTTAGTTATATAAGGGAATTGATTAAGGCTCTTTTTACTCCTTTACCTTATGCCCTTCTGATCTGAGTCACCTTCTTCTTTTCTACGGGGATTAAGAACTAGACTTCTCATATCAGTTTCAAGTACTTCCGTGTGTTAAACTGTTGGTCTCAGAACCTCAACATTATGATGTTGAGAGGTTATGCTATCTTTGTGCATGATTCTCAAAAGTCTTTTTGAGCATTTAAAATCGTTATGCTGTCCGAGTCATCCAAGGTTTCTAAACAATCTGATGCACTTGCAAATCTTTTCTTCTCATTCCCGATGCTCCTTTAGGCCAGATTAACCACACTAGTCGGTGTGTTGAGGTACTCCATTGCCGCGACATATATCTTGGAGCTATTATTATGACCATAGGCATCTTAGAGAACTAACTAGTAATCTAGCCATGTTTTTTTGTTCCTAGTGTGATGATTTTGGCCATCATTCTCGAAAGCATCCCGTGATTCCATTTACTCAGTAGGCATTCTATTTCTTGGTTGTTGAACCAAGTATTCACTCTACTTACTTCATGTTGATAGTGTTTGCTCGTTCCTTTAGGATATTAATAACCTTGTGATAGTTCTCGAGGTCTGTGGTATATCATTCTTCCAAATATCATGACCGTCCTTTGGAGAAGTTCGTTTGAACAAAAGGATGACAACTAGAGTGCTCTTGATGAGTTATCCATTCCACATTGTGACTCTGCCAGTCCTACCTTTCTGCATGGGTTATCCGGAGAAAATATGATGAACTAGTTCGACATGCTAATCTACACATCCACAACTCAGAAAGTTATATGTTCCTTGAGTTGTCCCTTTTAGTTGTATTATGACCCCCGTCTCTCAGCTGATAGTCCGGAGTACTTGCGCATTTGTGTTCATCGATGCCTTTTACTCTTGTGGTCCGTCAAGCCATCCTATTTCAGAATCTCTAAGAGAAACAAACTCCGGTACCTCATCCATTTCTAGGATTGGGTCAAAGTAGTTGTAATCCGCAGATCAAAATGTCAATCCAGCTTTTGTTCTGTTCTACCTTGGAGTATTACCATCTTTATGTCAAGAATGTCATGGGAATTGCACCAACTGCTATGAACTCTTGATACAGTGATACTTCTCGCCATCATCGTTCATTCCTCGGTTTCCATGTTATTGTAATCGGAATACTCACAAGTGAATCATGTGTGCGAAATCAAAACTCCTGGCAACTCTGTGGCTTGGTAGTTAATGGACGATAATCTCATTCTTAGCGTGCTGGTTACTAAATCATCATTATAAGATTGAGCATGCTACCTAGTCCATCTTTCTAGTACACTCTTCAATAAATGAGTTAGGATTGTGTCAATCTCTCGCTTTTTGATCATATCGTTTCGCCCTGAAAAGCAAGATTGTTCTCGAGCTTAATAACATGTTGGTGGTTCGTGATTTTCCAGATATCTTCTTGGAAGTATTACCAGGTTGTTCCCTGACCGTTATGTTGAGCTCGTGATCAAGTTGGTTTTCTTATAAACCACCCCTTCTCCAAGGTTCTGTGTTGGATACCCTGAAGGCCTGAACTAGTTGGTTAAGCTAAACAACAACTTGGAGAGTTGGAAGATAAAAGCTTGATCCATCATAGTTCCTTTTGAAGGGATATATTTTGTGTGTGTGTGTTGAAGAAAGATGATATTTTCATCAATTGATCTCCGTGTTCAGTTGTTGGATATACCATCTTTTCCAACCTTTGATTTGAGTGTGGGCTATCCTCAAATCAAATCAGAATCAATGATGTCCGTAATAATGTCTCACTCGTCGTTTATCCCCCGAGCATACACCATTACATCTTTAGGTCTGACCAATGATATCACTTTTTTCAGATTGTCATGGGATTCCATCTATATGGAAACCTGGATGAATTGTTGTTGAGCCCATCGACAACATCCTTATCTTCTCCATGATTTTGTTGGACATTAAGCTTGTGTTGGAAACTTTTGTAAGCATAATATTTATGTTAACTCATGAAGTAGATGTTTCGATGTAAGAAGTGACTTCCCCTAATCCATGTGCAATCAATGTAAGTTGCCGCCGTGAATTCGAGAAAGATTGTTTTGTTTCCTCTGTAATCATTCCAAGTCAGTTATGTGCTACTTCTCGATCTTGCGTTCTATTCCCTCGAAGAGGAAAGGGAGATGCAGCACAGTAGCCTAAGTATGTCCCTCAGTTTTTGAGAACCAAGATATCAATCCAGTAGGAGACCACGCGCGAGTCCCACGTACCTGCACAAACAAATAAGAACTTTGCAGCCAACACGATAAGGGGTTGTCACTCCCTTTATGGTCACTTATGAAAGGGAAATCTGATAGATATGATAGTTTGATATTTTTGGTATTTTTGGATATAAGAACAGAAAGTAAAAACAAAAAAGTAAAGTAGATTGTAGATTGATATGTTGAAAATAGACCCGGGGGGCATAGGTTTCTCTAGTGGCTTCTCTCATGATAGCGGAATTCTACGGTGGGTAAACGAATTACTGTCGAGCAATTGATAGAAAAGCGAATACTTATGAGAATATCTAGGCATTATCATTATATATAGGCATGATCATTATATATAGGCATCACGTCCGAAACAAGTAGACCGCTATCCAGCATGCATCTAGAGTATTAAGTTCATAAGAACAGAGTAACGCCTTAAGCAAGATGACATGTTGTAGAGGGATAAACTCAAGAAATATGATATAAACCCCATACTTTTATCCTCGATGGCAACAATACAATACATGCCTTGCTGCTGCTACTGTCACTTGGAAAGGACACCGCAAGATTGAACCCAAAGCCAAGCACTTCTCCCATTGCAAGAACTATGGATCTAGTAGGCCAAACCAAACCAATAATTCAAAGAGACTTGCAAGGATATTATAATCATACATAAAAGAGTTCAGAAAAGAACCAAATATTTCTCATAGATAATCTTGATCATAAACCCACAATTCAACGGATCTCGACAAACACACCGCAAAAACAGATAACATCGAACGGATCTCCTCGAAGACCGAGGAGAACTTGGTATTGAGATCCAAAGAGAGAGAAGAAGACATCTAGGTACTATCTATGGACCCGAAGGTCTGTGGAAAACTAATCACAACTCATGTTGAGGCGATGATGATGATGTAGAAGCACTTCATGGTTGATCCCCCCTCCGAAGGAGCTCCGGAACAGGCCCCAAGATGGGATCTCACGAGAACAGAAGGTTGAGGCGGTGGAACTAGGGTTTTCTCACTATCTCTGATGTTTTCGGGGTACATAGGTATATATAGGAGGAAGGAGGGCCCCGGGGGCCAGACGTGGGGCCCACGAGGCAGGGGCATGCCCAGAGGGGGGGCGGGCGCCCCCACCCTCGTGGACGCCACGTCAGCTCTATTCCGTGGTTCTCAAGTCTCCCGTGCAGATTTTGCTCCAAAAATATCTCTCCCGAAGGTTTCATTACGTTTGGACTCCGTTTGATATTCCTTTTGTGTAAAACCCTAAAATAGGCAAAAAAAACAGCAATCTAGACTCGGCCTTTGGGTTAATAGGTTATTCCCAAAAATAATATAAAAGTGTATAACAAAGTCCATTAAACATCCAAAACATCATAAATAATAGCATGGAACAATAAAAAATTATAGATACGTTGGAGATGTATCAAGCATCCCCAAGCTTATTTCCTGCTCGTCCTCAAGTAGGTAAATAATAAAAATGCAACAATATGATGCATGATCATGACATGGAAATATGTTGTGGATTGAGCTAATGCAACTAGCAACCATATTAAATGAAGTTGGTTTGAACCAAAGGTTCAAATTCAAACTCCATATGTAATTATTTAAATGCCAAATAATTGATTTGACCTGAACAACAGGTTTAACTTGTTCAAACATGCATGAAAATGCCATAAACAGATTCCTTGAATTTTTCTGATCATTTTTCATATATAAATTATTTTCATAGGAGTTATAGTTTATTTTCTGTGATTTTTAGAAGTTTTAGCTATTTTTTGAAATAAATAAATCATTTCTGATTTATTTTAAATCACAGAAAATAGTTACTGCGTCAGCACTATGTTAGGCTGAGGTCAGCAGGTCAACTGACCGGTCCAGGTCAAACCTGACCGGTGGGACCCACCTGTCAGTGACACTGGTACTAATCCCGGTCAAAACCAGCGCTGACTGGGGTTTGACCAGGGCTAGGGCCCACTGTCAGTGGCTGTGAGGTGGCTAACTAGGGGTGGTTTAGTCCTAATGATCAAGCCATGTCGGCGGTCGCCGGAGATTGGCCGGCGGCGACCAAAACCACGGCGGAAGCTCACCAGACTTGCGTTAGGGAGGGCCGTTCGTCGCCCTGCTGGCATCAGGGAGGAGCCCTTGCTCGTGCGCATCCAATGGGCTAGGCAGGGGGTCGCGGGGCGTCCGGAATCTCGCCGGCGACGAGATTTGGTGGTGATAGAGCCACGGGCTCGAGGCAAACGACGGCTGCAGTGCATTAAACGGGGTGTGGATCATCGTTTTGGGTTGCTAGGAATGTGATGAGCACAGTGGCATGCTCGGCCGCGAGGCGCAGGGCCTGTGGCCACGGCGGCGACATGGCCGGCGGCGGGATGCTCGCGGGCGCGACGGCTAGCAGGGCTACGGCACGGCAGTGACCACGAGGGGGGAGGGGAACATCGAAGGAGCTCATAGCGGTGTCGTGGGGGTGCTCTGCGGCTCTGGGGAGGCGTCGAAGAAGGCGGGCAATCGCCGGCGATCTTGGGCAGCCGAGGTTGAAGACGGTGATGGCGACGGCGTTGCAAGTCCTCCAGCGTCGCGTAGCTCGGTGGAGAGGACGATGGAGACGTGGCGGAGCTTCTGGGTGCATTGGCGAGGCGTGTGGTGGCCGGTGGCTGCGGTGGTTCAGGGCGGTGGCGATGAGCTCCGCTCGGTGGCTGCGTGCGAGAGAACAGAGGGGAGGGAGAGAGAGCAGCGAGTGATGGGGAGGGGAGAGAAGTCTCTGGGCGTCTCTGTGGCATCGTCAGGGAAGGCCAGGGCTAGCAGGCAGGGTGGAGGTGGCGCTGCGCGCTTCGGGCACACGCCAACCTGCCTACTGGCAGGAGGTTGAAGACGGTGCGGCGGCTGGTGGGCTGGGCCGTCTACTTGGGCTGCCAGGTAAGGCCTAGGTGAGTCTCTCTCTCCCTAGGTTTTTCTCATTTTGTTTCTGTTTTTCTATTTCTTTTGTATGTTTTTGATTTAGTTCAAAGACCAAACCATTTTGATAAATCATGAAATAAATTGTGGGCACCTATTGAATTATTTCTAACAGCCCTCAAGTAGTTTCACAATTATTAGAGCATTTAACTATTTAAAGAATTTAAATGCCCCAATTTAAATACAATATGGATTAATTCAAAAATCCAAAAATGTCCTAGAAATATATTCATCATTTTTGGCAGGGGTTTCTACCTCAACCAAAAATCATGAACTTTTCTTGAGGCACTTTGGGTGCAATGAAAATATTTTTAGGTTGAACCTAGTTGGGTTCTTTTGGTGATAGGGTTTGAACAATCCCCAATTCCAGTTTAAAGAAAAGTTTAGACATGATGCAACAACCAATCTAGCACTAGGCAGACAGAAGCTAGGGATGTGACAACTCACCCCCACTAAACAAGAATCTCGTCCCGAGATTCAAGTCGTGAGGTAAGAAGACAGAGGGACACTAGCTAACACAATGTTCATGATCCAACTTTCCTTCTCGGAGATGTTGATTTATTTCATCATATTGATCTTGTCATCCTTGCTTTGAGATCTTCATCCAACCAGATGATAACGGAGACAAACTCTATAGGAATCGATCTTCCCGAAGATCGACGAACTCAAGATCAACTCAAGGAGTGAGACATTGAAACATATCTTGATCTGAGATACAAAACACACATCCAGAGGGATGGAGTGAAACAAATGATAAGGTTCACTTGGTAGGCAATAATTCCACACCTAAGAAGATGGTGATCGATGTCATACTCCATCTAGAATGGACGATGTGGACTACCTTGTTGAAGACAACACAACGGATGATTTTTCTTATCACCGGAAATGGATGGGACCCATGGTAAAATGGCACATTGGTGGTGCAAGCTGGGAACAAAATGCAAATGCTGGGAATGATTCTGGTAACTGGGGTGAATCCCAACAGTAGAGAGTAAATCTACTCCTGAGGGGTTATAGCATAACCAAGAACACTAGGAGCAATCCCGGTTAGTGTCGAGGATAACACCTAGTGCTTGTGCGTGCTCTCAAGAACTTGAGCATTCCCATATTCATTAAGGTTTACCAATATCCGTGTCAAGGATCCTGGCAACACAACATATGACCATTATGAATAGCGATGGACGATGCAGATGCAAAGGAAGATAACACTTTCTTAGATTTTTCCTTAGCAATGCCAAGAAACAAATCAGGATGATCGACCGAGAGACATTTAGCACTCCGCTTCTAATGTTCTCCTTGATGTGTTAGCGTAATCCATTCATAGATATGTTTGGTATCTTGAACATCAAGTAAAGGTCGGACTTCGGGAGCACAAGAATCCATAAGGATCAATTGTTGGAGTAAACCCTACAAAATCCTTATGGGGAGGTGGCCAACTTCTTCAATCAAGATACTACAATAATAGGTCTTCCGGCTGGTGCGTTGGCCACGACTTCCACTTTACCAATTATCGAGAGACCAATATTATAGTTATTGGAAAATTCTCCAACCATCATATCTGCCTGAGATTCAGATCTGGTTGGTGTCAGGATATTCCAGACTCATCAAGTCTAGGAAGAAAAATGACAGTTTGCAACACAAATCGACGAGATGGCGTTGCGAGATTCTCGAGGAGTGAACTACGATAGCAAGCTCCAAAACATAAGCTGGTTCTTCTACACACATGTGAACACGCTGTCGCAGACAAGCATGACCACGTAGTAGTCTTATAATAAAACACTACCGAGTTCAGGTGGGGAACCATTATCAAGGATATCTAAGTCCTTACATAAGTCTTGCTCTTAAGAAAAAAACTTCTTCTCCTTGAACAAATCAATCAATGGATTGGTGTGCTAGGGATACATATAGAATGAAGGTTGCAAGTCTACAAACCACACAATACTTCGCACATATGCATGACTGACTTGGGATGATTCCAGAGGAAACAAAACAAACTTTCTCAAACTCACGGTGGCAACTTACATCAATTACACATGAATTAGGGAGAGTCCCTTCTCTCATCCAACATATACTTCATGAACGGGACATGAAGATAATGCTTATAAAAGTTTCCAACACTAACATAGATGTCCAACATGAATCATGGATAAGATGAAAATATTGCTGATGGGCTCAACAACAGGTCATCCAGATTTCCATGTAGATGGAATTCCACAACTATGTGAACAAAGCGATAGCATTGGTCAGACCAATAGATGTAACAGTGTATGCTCGAGGGATCAACCACGAGTAAGACAACATTACGAATATCGTTGGTTCTGATTTGACTTGGCGATAACCCATACTAAAGTAAAAGTTTCGACAAGACAATAGATCACAAATGATCACGGAGATTAATCGATGAATATATCATCTTTCTCCAACACATACACAAGATATCCCTTTGGATTGAGCTATGTGGATTAAGCTTTTATCTTCCAACTCTCCAAGTTGTTGTTTAGCTTAACCATCTAGTTCAGGGGTATCCAACACAAATTCTTGGAGAAGGGGTGGTTTATAAGAAAACCAACTTGATCACAAGCTCAACAAAGCGGTCAGGTGACAACCTGGTGATACTTCCGAGAAGATAATCGGAAAATCATGAACCACCAATATGTTACTAAGCTCGCAAACAATCTTGCTTTTCAGGGCGAGATGATATGATCACAAGAGTGAGGGATTTATGCAATCCTAACTCATTGATCAAAGAGTGCACCAGAAAAATGGACTAGGTAGCACGATCAATCTTAGAATGATGGTTCAGTAACCAACATGCTAAGAATGAGTTTATTGTCCATTAACTACCAAGCAACGGGGTTGCCAGGAGTATTGACTTCACACATCACGGTTCACTTGTCAGTATTCCGGTTACGATAACACAAAGACCGAAGAATGAACGATGATGGCAAGAAGTATCACTGTATCAAGAGTTCATAAGAGATAGTGCAATTCTCATGACAATCCTGACGTGAAGAGGGTAACACTTTAGAGTAGAATGGATCAAAAGCTTGATTGCATTTTGATCTGCGGAGTACAACTGCTTTGACCCAATCTTGGATATGGATGAGGTACTGGGGTTTGTTTCTCCTAGTCATTCCGAATAGAATGGCTTGATGGACCTCAAGAGTAATAGGCATCAATGAACATGAATGCACAACTACTCCTGACTATCAACTGCTAGACGAGGGTCATAATACAACTAAAAGGAACAACTCAAGGAACGTATGATTTTCTGGTTTGTGGATGCATAGATTAGTATGTTGAACCAAGTTCAACAAATTTCTTCCGGATAATCCATGCGGAGAGGTAGGACTGGCAAAGTCACAATATGATTGGAGTACTACTCAAGAGCACTCTGGTTGTGATCTTTCGGTTCAAAAGAACTTCTGCCATAATGGTTCATGGTATAGGAAGAACGATTCACCACGGACCTCGAAGACTACCACAAGGTTACTAATATCCTAAAGGAACGAGCAAATACTATCAACATGAAGTAAGTGGAGTGAGTCTTGGGTTCAAGAACCCAGGAATAGAATGCCTACTAACTAAATGGCATCATGGGATGCTTTCGAGAATGATGGCCAGAATCATCACACTGGGAATATAAAGCATTGCTAGATTACTGGGTGATCTTCTAAGACACCTAGGGTCATAGTAATAGCTCCAACATATATGTCGAGGCTACGGAGTACCTCAACACAATGACAAGTGTGGTTAATCTGGCCCAAAGGAGCATCGGGAATAGGAAGAAGGAATTTGCAAATGCATCAGACCATTTAGAAACCTGGGATGACTCGGACAGCATAACGGCTATAAATGCTCAAAAATACTTTTGAGACTCATGCACAAAGATAGCATAACCACTCAACATCATAATTTCAAGGTTTCGAGATCAACAGTTGAACACACAGAAGTAGAATAAACTAAACTGAGAGTTGAATCCACAATTAACGTGATCCTGATAGACAGAAGAGAAAGCCTAGTTCTTAATCCCCGTAGAATAGAAGAAGGTGACTCAGATCAGAAGGTCATAGGGTAAACGAGTAAAAGAGCCTTACGTTCCCTTCCACAATCAATTCCCTTATATAACTAAATAATTTCTAGACACGACTTCGACCAGTTTGGCTTGCTAATCCTACAGGCAGTCAGGCTCTCATACCAAAGCTGTGAGGACCCCGATCCTAAGTCACACAGGTCTAGCCTGTAACACATCATATCACTTTGCGGCCTCACGCACGGTATCCCCACGGGTGCCACCTTACCTGGCCCGGGACCGTTTGCGCATTTTGGCACACGTATATGATAGTGTCGCTAGCATCCATATGACAGAGATCCCGGGCCGACATGACTAGTTATAAACCAAAAGTGGCGCTAAATTACAGAGACAGGCATACATGACCCAGCAACGAACGTGTCGTTCATCAACGTATGAAACCAAGTCGTAGCAAGCTACAAGGACTTAAAGGAACAACGCGTGATATTTCCCCTAAGGGACAGACACAGGAACGAAGAAGGACACATGCCGGCCAGCCTAAGTGTTCCGGAGCAGTAGCAAGCTACCAAGGCTCAGTGGAAGCACTAGGAGACATTTCCCTGTAAGATAGGCTACCAAAGGTAAACAACTAGGTGTCGGATCCCACACATAGCAATACACATTACACGTATGCATAACATGCAAGTATGTGTTGTACCACATGGCATCACAACATAACTCAACAACTCATATAGATAAAGGCCCAGAAGAGCCATCCTAGCATTTATTACAAACATAGGTCACATGACCCAACATACAGAGCATACAGGCAACAGAAGCACAACATGTCTGAGTAAAGACAACTACAAAAGAAAAAGGCTGAGAAGCCTGACTATCTACAAGACCCTCCCAAGGGTACAAGACCGTAGCTGAGGTAACAAGCTAAACGTCAAAGTCCACGCGGAACCACTAGCGAGACTGAAGTCTCTCTTCAAAACATAAATTAAGCAAACGTGAGTACAAAGGTACTCAGCAAGACTTACATCAGAACTAACTACATATGCATCAGTATCAACAAAGGGGTGGTGGATTTTGACTGCAGCAAGCAAGCTTTGACTCGGTGCCTATCCTGAACTATGACTGCAAGTAACTCTTTTGAGGTGGCGCACACGAGTCCACATATTCACCAATCAATACACCACTATGGATCCGCTCCCGTCTCCCTACGAGAAGGCCATCCATAGCACTCACACTTGTCTTGAGCATTTTAGAGTATCCACTTTCACTTGTCTATGTACCACGTAAGCATCCAAGAAGTCCATAATCGCGGACCCGGCTATTCGAATAGATCATGTTAACCCTGCAGGGGTGTACTTCTTTACACACGCTCTCGCCACTTACCGCCATGTACACGTCGTGTATCTCGGCAACCTTCAAGTGGAAGCCTAGCGAGGGTGTCGGCCATGACCTGACTAACCACACAAGACTCTAGTCCAGGTTTATCGCGTATTCGGGTTCCATCCGTAAGGTGATCCGGCCGGGGTGTCGCTCATGGCCCCAAATGATGTGTGCAGGGTTCCCAAGCCCACCAACCGGGTGCCACTTGGTACACCGGGCCACTGCTCCTAGTCTGTCCCAAGCCCACCTGTACCGGGTGCCACTTGGTAGACTACTAGCACTACCTACAAACACCAGAAACTAGTTGCAACTCCTGGACAGAGATCTAGTTGATTAATAAGTCGAGAGGTGTCGAGTTACCGGAACCCACTGTGTGGTAGTAGCTAGTCATTGGACAACTTACACAGAACTCAGTTCTTAAGGACGGTTCCACTGAGACAACCCACCATGTACTCCTACATGGCTTCTCACCGCTACCTTTACCAAATCGTGTTCGCACACTTAGCTCACACACAATAGGACATGTTCATCACCATTCCAATTCATCCCCGATGAATCAGACCTGACACGACTCTAAGCAATAGCAGGCATAACCAGAAAGCATGAATGAGTAGGTACAACATGGCTCAAACAACTCCTACTCATGCTAGTGGTTTCAACTATTTACTGTGGCAATGACAGGTCATGCAGAGGAAAGGGGTTCAACTACCGCAGCAGGTAACAGTTGAAACGTTGTTGTCCTAATGCAGTAAAAGAGAGAAGGAGGGAGAGAATGGGATTTTATCGGAATGCTCAATGGGGGTTTGCTTGCCTAGCACTTTTGAAGATAGTAATAGTTCTTCATCGGTGTCGTCGAACTCATCGCCGGAACATTGTCTACTGAGAGGGGACAAATACCGGCAACAGAGAAGGAACACAATCAATGCAATGCAACAATATGATGCATGATCATGACATGGCAATATGCTGTGGATTGAGCTAATGCAACTAGCAACCATATTAAATGAAGTTGGTTTGAACCAAAGGTTCAAATTCAAACTCCATATGTAATTATTTAAAATGCCAAATATTCGATTTGACCTGAACAGCAGGTTTAACTTGTTCAAACATGCATGAAAATGCCATAAACAGATTCCTTGAATTTTTCTGATCATTTTTTATATATAAATTATTTTCATTGGAGTTATAGTTTATTTTCTATGATTTTTAGAAGTTTTAGCTATTTTCTGAAATAAATAAATCATTTCTGATTTATTTTAAATCATAGAAAATAGTTACAGCGTCACCACTACCTCAGCCTGAGGTCAGCAGGTCAACTGACTGGTCCAGGTCAAACCTGACCGGTGGGACCCACCTGTCAGTGACACGGGTACTAATCCCGGTCAAAACCAGCGCTGACTGGGGTTTGACCAGGGCTAGGGCCCACTGTCAGTGGTTGTGAGGTGGCTAACTATGGGTGGTTTAGTCCTAATGATCAAGCCACTTCGGCGGTCGCCGGAGTTTGGCCGGCGGCGACCAAAACCGCGGCGGAAGCTCGCCGGACTTGCGTTAGTGACGGCCGTTCATCGCACTGCTGGCATCAGGGATGAGCCCTTGCTCGTGCGCATCCAATGGGCCAGGCAGGGGGTCGCGGGGCGGCCGGAATCTCGCCGGCGACGAGATTTGGCGGCGACAGAGCCACGGGATCGTGGTAAACGACGGATGCAGTGCATTAAACGGGGTGTGGATCATGGTTTTGGGTTGCTGGGAATGTGCTGAGCACAATGGCATGCTCGGCTGCGAGGCGCAGGGCCTATGGCCACGGCGGCGACATGGCCGGCGGCGGGATGCTCGTGGGCACGATGGCTAGGAGGGCTACGGCACGACAGAGACCACGAGGGGGGAGGGGAACATCAAAGGAGCTCACAACGGTGTCGTAGGGGTGCTCTGCGGCTCGGGGGAGGCGTCGAAGAAGGCTGGCAATCGCCGGCGATCTCGGGCGGCCGAGGTTGAAGACGGTGATGGCGACGGCGTTGCAAGGCCTCCGGCGTCTCGTAGCTCGGTGGAGAGGATGATGGTGATGTGGCGGAGCTTCTGGGCGCGTTGGCGAGGCGTGTGGTGGCCGGTGGCCGCGGTGTTTCAGGGCGGTGGCGATGAGCTCCGCTCGGTGGCTGCGTGCGAGAGAACAGAGGGGAGGGAGAGAGAGCAGCGAGTGAGGGGGAGGGAGAGAGAACTCTCTGGGCGTCTGCATGGCGTCGTCAGGGAAGGCCAGGGCTAGCAGGCAGGGTGGAGGTGGCGCTGCGCGCGTCGGGCACACACCCTCCTGCCTACTGGCAGGAGGTTGAAGACGGTGCAGCGGCTGGTGGGCTGGGCCGTCTACTTGGGCTGCCAGGTAAGGCCTAGGTGAGTCTCTCTCTCTCTAGGTTTTTCTCATTTTGTTTCGGTTTTTCTTTTTCTTTTGTATGTTTCTGATTTAGTTCAAAGACCAAACCATTTTGATAAATCATGAAATAAATTGTGGGCACCTATTGAATTATTTCTAACAGCCCTCAACTAGTTTCATAATTATTAGAGCATTTAACTATTTAAAGAATTTAAATGCCCCAATTTAAATACAATATGGATTAATTCAAAAATCCAAAAATGTCCTAGAAATATATTCATCATTTTTGGCAGGGGTTTCTACCTTAACCAAAAATCATGAACTTTTCTTGAGGCACTTTGGGCGCAATGAAAATATTTTTAGGTTGAACCTAGTTGGGTTCTTTTGGTGCTAGGGTTTGAACAATCCCCAATTCCAGTTTAAAGAAAAGTTTAGACATGATGCAACAACCAATCTAGCACTAGGCAGACAGAAGCTAGGGATGTGACAATAGGGGTGTTCGGTAGTGCGCATGAACACTCTTTATCCAACGTCTTAGTACATAAAGGATGTGTCCGCCGAGCGAACTAGGCAATCAGACTATTTGGCTTTAATGCTTTCACTTAGACATAGGAGCTTGACTTGTGGGGCTAAATAGTAGCCCCTAGTGTGTGTGCGGCTTTCCGAACTATGGTACCTACTTTACACGGCTGGGCGAAGACTAGCCCCTCGTATAACACAGAGTAGATCACTATCGGACGTAGTATAACACTAGGTCACCGAATCGCTGAACAACTGTTGCTTCATCATGACAGTTAGTTTCCGGCTTTCTCTACTGAGGTACTTGAGCAGACGAGCCAGAAGTACAATCACAGTAGCTCTCCCTTTACTACCTTAGCCGAACAATGCGGCACATAAGGTGGTAAGCACATGAGCTGGGCAACCCAACTATAGACCCAAGACATGATTCAGAACCGATGCATATAGTGCAATATCCGGGACGCCGAACAGTTCCCTATAGGTTTTTGGAATTGGAGGTGTGCCAGGCAGAATACAACCCCTGGTATTAAGGCACATGTGGCCATCTGACGTGTGGGAGATCACATGTGGTAATAAAATGAACTCCAAGCGAATTGGAACCAAACTGCTTCTTTTATATCCTGTTTAATACGGCGAACCGTGTGGTTACAGATGATGTCGGTATCCTCTTTGGGCATTTTACATGCCAACAGAAGAAAAGAAACTAAAAAAGAGAAAAGGTTTACACAGAGCCTTAATCTAACGAAGAAAAACAAATTTCAACGGGGGGCCCTACTGCACGTCTGCGCCATTTTCTCCTTTGTGATGCGTCCTTGAAGAGGGGAGTTATGATGGCCGCTTGTAAAAAGGGAAAGGGAATTCTGGAAAAGAATGTCCTGCACAGCCGTAGATAAGGTGGGTTCTTTTAATAAACCTTTAAAACAAAATGTATTTGAGAGTCCAAATAGGGTCAAGCCAAACTATGGACTATCTTTATGAAGTGTGCCCCCGACGCTGCCCAAGGAATTTTAAGGGCGTAATTGTGTACACGAGGTAATCGAGCTCAGGTTCTTCTGGGCTGCCGCATTGTAATGCTGACCGGACACGTTTAGCAGTGTATGTGGTCTTGACAACTGATGAACTGTTCGGCTTGAATAAGCCACTTGGATCTGGGCTGCTAGGGCCGTAGTTTCTTTCTCTGTACGGAGGGAGCACTCCATATTTCCATTGACCGTGATGACGATGCGTGGTCCAGGCATTTTGAGCTTCAAGTAAGCATAATGCAGGGCAGCATTAAAGCGGACGAAGGCCGTTCTTCCGAGTAGTGAATGATAGCCCATTCAGAAAGGAGCGATGTTGAAGATTAACCCTTCGCTTTGAAAGTTACCAGGAGCCGAATACGACCTCAAGTGTTAATGAGCCCGTGCAGCGGGCCTCTACCCCAGGGATCACTCCTTTAAAGGTAGTTCTACTGGGCTTAATTCTTGCCGGGTCTATCCCCATCTTGCGGACAGTGTCTTGGTATATCAGATTTAGACTGCTGCCGCCATCCATAAGGACTCGAGTTAGATGGTATCCATCAATTATAGGATTGAGCACTAGGGCTACCGAACCTCCGTGACGAATACTAGTTGGGTGATCCCTACAATAAAAGGTGATCGGGCAAGCCGGTCATGGGTGGAATTTGGGGGCGACAGGCTCTATGGCATAGACGTCCGTGAGTGCGCGCTTGCGCTCCCTCTTGGGGATATGGGTGGCGTAGATCATATTCACGGGTCCGATGGAAATTTCTTTTGTCCCCCAGTGTTCGGCTGGCGAGGTTCATCCTCGTCCTCACTTTGAGGTCCTTTCCCCTTGTGTTTGGCATTTAACTTGCCGTCCTGCTTGGAGTTCCAACAATTTCGGTTGGTTTGCTTTTCAGGTTTATCAGGGTGCCATGAATCTCGCAAGGCCTTTCTAGTATTTTGTCGAGGCTAGATGGACTGTCTCTGTGGCCTTTGAATGGCTTCTTTCGTTGAGCGAACCTAGAGCCACAGAATCTGGCGTTTACTGCCGTGTAATCTGTGTCTCTGGTATTGTTTCGACGCTTGTTCTTATTGCGTCGTGGCTTGTCATTGCCGTCCCTGACTTCGGAAGTGCCAGGGTCGCTGGTGCTATTACTGCTACGAGCCAGCCAGCTGTCCTCGCCCATGCCAAAGCGGGTCAAGAGTGTAGTAATGGCTGCCATTTCCTCGGCTTCTCTTGGCCGAGGTGTCATGCCAGCCACTCATCCTGGACACTATGTTTGAATGCCGCTAAGGCCTCGGCGTCCGGACAATCAACAAATTGGTTCTTTTTAGTTAACAACCGATTCCAAAGCTTGCGGGCGGACTCCCAGGGTTGCTGGATTATGTGGCTTAAATATTCAGCATCCGGGGGCCGAACAGAAGTTGTAGGTGTCCTGGGAACGGGGGTACCTAGACTTGCCTGCTTGCGGCCCAGGGCGTGGCTCACAAGGCGGCCTGGTACAGCCCAGCATCTTCAGCAACCAATCAAGACCCTCGCAAGGGGCCAAGCCTCGCGAGGCGGACGATGCAAGGCGTCCCTTGGGGCAGCCTCGCCAGGCTGGCTCGGGAATATCGGAGATATCGAGGCAAGGGGCACCTCGCGAGGTCCTTGTGACGTGAGCAGTGACAACCGATGCCAGGCGGGCGCCAGCGGGCGCAGAGTGCCAGTTTCCTCTTTGGTGCTAAAGGCGCAAGTGCAGGCGAGGAGTCCTGAGGCGTCAGGCAAAGGTTTCCATATTTGTGCAATGAGACCAAGACCAGCAGGATGGCAGGACGGAGGTCATCGCGGAGCCCACGACGGCGTCACCACCAGAGCCTTTTGCAGGCGAAGACCACCTTTTGTCAGGATAGCTTGTACTAGCTGCCCCCCTTCAAATTTGGCCTTTGTGGGATCCCTTCCCGCTCAATATTTGGGAGGAGGACCCTGGCCACACTAAATAGGGCTAGCCACCACCATTGGGATCATCTGAGGTCGAGCAGATCAGATAGAAGGCCACACACCACAAGCTCACCCGAGCACAAGAACACCTCTCCTCGCGAGGTAGTTCATCCATGTACTAGTTCTTCCTCAGCCTACAAGGCAATCCATAACACCACACTGGATTAGGGTGTTACCCCACAATGGTGGCCCGAATTAGTATAAATCTTGTGTCTCTTGTTCATCGGATCCGACGAGCTAGGCCTAGGGCTATTGAGTAGACGACCTAGGGCGGAAGGAGAGATCTTCGTGCGCACCCGAGAGTTCGAACCTTAAGGGTTTCGCCGGAATCCTAGATCTGACATTTGGCGCGTTAGGTAGGGGTGCGCCAGATCTGTTCTTCTATCGTCTGCACCGTCATCGCCTCACGATCCCGATGGCCGACGACCAGGGGGCTCATGCCAACCGCTGGGCGACCTGACCTGTGTGGGTGACACCGCCCGACCACGGAAACGTCAACCCTGCGCTCTAGACTGCCCCAGCACAACCCAGCGCCGCCGGCCATGGACGGCGCGGGCCGGCGGCCACCGCCTCGGCGTCCCGGCTCGCGCGCTCCGTGGCGCGCTCTGCAAACCACGTCGTGATGACATCACCTTACACCCGACGGGAGCGGGCGAACACGAGGGCTGCGCTCATTGTGGCGCGGGAACTGTTACGATCCAGGCTGGCCGAGAGCGGCCGCGGTGTGTTGCTGGAATGCATCGCTAGGCTACTGGGCAGCGCATGCGGAGGCGCACCGCCGTTCTACTCCTCACCCCCGCCCCAAGTTGCAGGTGGGGAGCTGGTGAGGATCCGACCGGCGTTGCCATCCTCTGGAACGGTTGGAAGACCCGGTGACACCAGCCGGCGCGCTGGTGCCCACCTTGCGATTGTAGCAACCTCGTCACCAGCTAGAGCACACGCCGGCGGCCCTTCGAGAGGGTACGCCGGGATTCAACTCGGCGGGCGCCAAAGGCCAGATGCTGCAACCGGGAGCTCAAGGCATGGGTCATGCAGGATGTGCCATTGGCGGGGCTGCGGATGGAGCCTACGTGCCCCGCATGGTGGATCTGGCGTACGTGTTCGGGGAGGGCCCCAATGCTTTCCACGGGCAAGGATGGAACGGTGAGGCTCACGAGGAAAAAGATTTACGCGGGTCACCCAGGGAAGCCGTGGACCCCTTCAGTGACGATGATAGAGCACAGCAGGTATCACAACAGAAGGCGTACGCTAACAATGGACTGCAGGTGAATCAGACAATGGCGATGGTCGACGACCCGAGAGTGACCGCTCCGCCCTCAACCGGAGTAGAACGCTGGGGACTGCGTGTAGAAGGCCTAGAGCCGCAGTCTCCCCAGCGACGCGAGGAGCAGGGAAGTATGCGAAAGTAGGTCCTCTGTCAGGGCGAGCCTCGCCAGCCCCCCCCCCCCCCCCCCCC
>LR738710.1:348593126-348676410 GCA_902687465.1 Secale cereale
CCCCCCCCCCCGACAGAGGGCCCGTGGTCGCCGAGGGCGCCGCTGGCGTCACCTTTCTGCCTCCTTGGTCCTGTCCTAGTTTCCGGTCGCCCCAACGGAGGTCGAGGGTGGCGCAAGGCGGGGCCCTTGTCTGGCGATATGAAATAAGGCTCAGGCATGTGAATATCTCCGCCCGTGACACTCTCACATAATAATGAGTGGGGTTGTACATGCCCCGGAGTCTACGTAGAGCCGACCTCGGGCCTCGGGGGCTCCCTCCCACATCCTAGTGGCAGCACTTAGCTCCGCGCTGGTGAGAAGACTGAAGACTAGATAGGAGCCGGACGCGGCTATTTGCTTTCCTCGCCTTCCTTTTTGTAATTAGATTCTCTGTGTCTTTCGAGTTGAATTTGAAGTCTCGCTTATTGCCAAAATGGGGGGAAGTTTTGTTTGATTTATGTTGGATTTTGCCGCTTCTAGCTGTCTCGAAAATCTTACCCCGGGCCCTCCGGCCCAGGGGCTGGAAGGCCAATCCCACTTGGCATGCCGCTACAACCTCGGCAGGACCCTCTCAGAGCAATAGCCTACGCGCCGCAATTATGCCATGTAGGCATCCTGCCGCGGCCAACGGAATGCCGTTGGCCCTGTTTCCCGGAGTAGGGCCACACATCGCCCAGGAGGCCTACGGCGCGGACCGACAGCAGTCCACCTCAGGAGAGAGGCGGTCCCATGGCCTCGTAACCCTAACGAAGATAGGGAAGATCTAGACAAGGCGCCACGACAGCTAAGCTAGAAAGGCTTGAGGACACATGCCTCAGGTTTGGATTCAATCGCCAAACATGAAGGAAGAAAACGGAATACTGGTTTATATACATAGGGGGCATCCCCCATCAAAATTCTCTCACACCCCACGTGGCCTTATGCAAGTTTACGTGTGAAGGATCAGGTAAGAAGAATACGGGATCAACCGGACATGTCGCTCGCCGAGCCGTCTGAGCCACCCTCATATGCGCCGCAAATGCTGTGACTGGACACATCTCCGGCGTCTTCAACCGCGCCTTCTTCATCCGCCACGACCATGGCATCATCATCATTGGTGGCAAATGATTGGACAAGGGCATCCACGCGGTCATCCACCCAGTGCGCCAGGTTGTCTTGGACAGCTCCGGGCACGGGGCGATTGCAGCATCGAAGTCAAAATCAGGATCAATGCTCTGGAGGTAGCTGAAGACCCGGGAGAATGCACGGCCAAGGAGGCCCCAACTTTTCTCCTCAACAAGGCAGCGGGCTCTCACGGCCCGGTTCTCCTGGCGTGTCATGATCGCGGTATAGAAAATAAGATGACCGGCGTAGTCCTCCGCGTGGGGGTCAGGAGCGTTCTCCTCACAGATAGCTCCCAGTGCCCGGTTCCCCCTCGCCTGAAGGGTCCGTAGCATGGGGCCATGCTCATGTTGTAGCATGCGTCGATGGCCAGCCTCGTCCTTTCTCTGTCGTGCAAGGGCCGCGACCTCATCAACCTACCTCCAGAGTGAGGCCAACTCTGCCTGCGCGGAGGCCAACTTGGCCTGGGCAGAAGAATGGGCTGCCGCGGCGGCCCTCTCACGCAACTCTGCCTCTCTCAGCCTCATCCTAAGGGCGGCAGTCCTCCCGTCGGTCTCCGCTCGCTGGAACTCTAACTTCAAGTTATACCCCTCAGCGAGGTCCGCGCGGGCCTTCGCCACCCTTCGATCGGTTTCCTCCAGGACCCTGGACTCGCGAGGGTCACGTGGCGCTCCTCGCCTCCAACCGCTCAATCTCCAGGCTGCGCTCCGTGCCATCCAGCATCACAGCCTCCTCGCGCCTCAAGACCTCCACCTCCTCGAGGGGCATTCACCGCATCGACGACAAGGCGGCCCTGCGCACCTCAGGGCGGTCCTCCAAGTCTGCATTCAAGACCTGAAGCTCCAGGAGGCACCTCTCCGCGGCCTCACGACGGGCGTCGGCTTCCCAGGCCTCCTCCATGGCTCGGGCACAGGCCTCTCACGAGGCGGCAAGGGACGCGTCTGCCTTCGCGCTTGCGCTCTCATGCTGGAGGCGCTCGAGGTTGATGGCCACCCTTAGCTGCCACCACTCATCCAGCAGTTGAAGACCTTCAGCCTCAAGACAAGCGTCATCCCCATCAAGCTCCTTCCCAAGCCGACCCAATGCGTCCGCCACCTCCCGGAGAAGCTCGCGGTGGGAAGCTACGTGCCTGCGCACCGACTCGAGTAGGAGGCCAGAGCCATCCTCCGCACCAGGAGCAGTTGAAGAAGTCTGAGGAGACTCATCTCCCCCCTGAGGCGGAACCGGATCTCCTCCGCCCCAGGTGTCTCTCGAGCCTCGGCCGGGGCCCAGAGGGGCTGAGACCCACCGCCTGAAGAATCTGCTAGAGCCGAAGTGGCCCCGGCGCGTTCAATGCCATGGGGAGAGCCCTTGGCACACTCCCCAACCCCCAGGCGGGGTCGGGGCAAAGGAATGGCAAGAACGCGGGGTCGAGGCGCCAAGCTGGTGCGCTCGGCCTCGTGGACGGCCTCACGGCCAGGGAGGCGCATCGCCCAAGGGCACCCCGAGTAGGCGAAAGGCTCGGGGCCGCAGGGGCCCGCTCCTCGATGGGTTTCATAGTCTTGGCAGCAGAGGTCCCGAGGAATCACTGTCAGGAAGGAAGGCAACACACAAGAGGTCACAAGGGCAAGCTACTCACTCCTTTATGGCGATGAATTTCCTCTGCTTCAGTGGTCGGGGAGCAGCGTCGCCATTGCCAGGGACCATCCCCCTCTTGCGGAGAACTTTGAAATTTGGCCGGAGCCAGCCGAAGCCCCGGAAGCGGTCGGCAACATCGGGCGCAACCAGGGCGCCTCCAGGCGAGGCGCCCCACAGGCACCAGCACCCCCCTCAGGACGACGCGAAGAGCCCACGAGGGCTTCGGCCTCAGGAGCATCCGGTGGCACTTGCGCTCCAACCACTCCTTCCGGGCGACTCCCTTGAACTCCGGAGGGCGACACTTTAGGAACTTCAGGAGGTGCCGGTATAGAGGCTGCAATACCACCAGCACTCGGCAGCAGTCGTTCCCCAGCACCCACTTCTAGGACGACCACCTCAGCGGCAGCAAGCGAGGGAGCCACGCAGACTGGGTTCTCGCGAGACCCATCAAGCCCGGGTGGGCGAAGCCCCCATTCGTCGAAAGAGGGCATATGCCTCACGAACTCCATCATGTTTGAGCAACATTATAGGAGGCAGCCCTCCTGCGGTAGGCGAGCTAGCGATGGATCACCCGTCAGGATCTTGAGCACCGTGCGCCATGCCTCGCGAGGAAGGGCGGGCGCCTAGAGGTTCATGCGGTCCCCATGATCGGAGAAGGCCCACATTGGTCGAGAATGGCGCCGGAGTGGAGCGACGCGGCATTGGATGAACTCCCTCACCACCATGGGCGCCGTCACACCAAGCCTCAGTGTCCTGGCAAACCGAAACCAAACAGGAGGTAGCCTTGGACTAGTAAGCCTCACATGACCCCAGCCGGAGCTCAGAGCGGCCGGGCTCCGAGGTGAGAGCAGGAGGGGGCTGCGCATCCCGACATCGATGAACACCCACTACTTCCTGAAGCCACCAATGATCGGCTCAAAGTCAAAGTCTATACCCTCATGGCTGTCGCCGTGATGGTTTGGAAGGACATGCAACTAGAGCATTGGAGCGCATCCGTCAGGTGGAGTGAGAAGAAGTGGCGGAACAAGGCCACGGAGGGAGCAATGCCCACCATGGACTCGCAGACAAAGGCAAAAATGGCGAGGAGGACAATGGACTGAGGTTCAAGATGCAACGCGCTGATTTGATAGTGCGAGAGCACCGCGTTGAAGAAATTGGAGAAGGGAGGAATCAGGCCAGCCCAAAGGGCGTGAAGATGAAGGGGGACCTCGGTGGCAGACCTGTCAATCGTGGCGCGAGAAGCACCTGTCACATCCCTAGTCAGTGCTTGCATTAGGACTAGCTAGAGTGAGCATCATGTTTAAACTTTTCCAGAAACCTGAAATGGGGATGACAGAAACCCGAGCACCCCTCTTAACTCAACTAGGGTTTAATAAAATATTTTCCAATGTACCCAAAATGCCCGTCTAAAATGTTCATCATCTTTGCCTTGGTCTTAAACCTCTGACAAAAATGGTACACAATTTTCTAGGACATCCAAAGGTCACTGGATTAAATCATATGGTATTTGCATTTGGGCATCTAAATGCTATAAAATATTTTAAATGCCCAAATAATCATAAACCTAAATGTTCCCTGTTGGATATATCATACACAGTGGGCATGAGTAGTTTCATGATTTATGGAAGTGCTTTAGCATTTTTAATAAAGCAAAACAAATACAGAAAAAAAGAAAAACAAAACAAAACAGAAAAACAGAAGAAAAAGTAAAAGGATAGAAAACTTACCTGGCGGCCCACTTACCTGTAGCTGGCCCAGCTACACCGGCCCAGCCCACCTCCTCCTCCCCTGTCGTCTTCCTCCCTGGACAGAAGGACAGGGTCGCATGGTCGCCGGGCGCCGGCACGCGCACGCCCACCTCCGGCCTGCCTGCCTGCCCCCTCATCACCCTGGACGTCCCTAGCGATGCCACGCACACCTCCGGGCTCCCTCTCGACTCTTCCCACGCCCATCCCCTTCCTCTATCTCTCTCCTTCGATCTCCCCCAGATGCACCCGAGAACTACGACGAGCACCACCACGGACACCGACCTCCCCACACCCAGCTAGCGAGCGAACGAGCTCCGCCTCACCGCAGCGTACCTCTACGTCGAGTCCCACGAGCTCGGACACCCTGCGGAGACGCCTTGGAGCTTGTCTCCTACCTCGGACCCGCCAGCCGCCGTCACTCTATTCGCTGCACTCCGGCCATCTCTGAGCTCGCTGACCACCTCTTCCTCTCTGCGATACGCTCCTACGCTGCCCCTCTATCTCCCTGTGCTTTCATTTGCACTCTAGCCACCACCACGCGACCACCCGAAGCCGCCGTCCGCCATGACCAGTGACCTCCATGCTCCTGAGCCCCTCCGCTCTAACCAGTTGCTCCGGCGTGCTCCTGCTGCCCCTTAGGTGCCGCCTAGAACCTACGTTCGCTCACCCTCGAGTTGTAGCGCTGCGCTCGTGCACCGTCGTGCTCCGGCCGCCCCTGTCCTCATTGTCGTCGCCGCTGCAGACCACCCCAGCACCCCCACCGCCAACACTCAATGCGCGCCACTGCGTGCGTTGGAATGCAACAAACCGCGGCCAAAATGATGCCCGGTGGCTCGTTTCCGAGCCCTCCGCCATGCCTGTTGCCGTCGGCGATGACCTGCTGCGAGTTGATGTCGTTTAACCAGGGGTTTGACTCATATTGAGTCACTGACATGTTGGGCTAGACCTCTGTCTAATTAGTTTAGTTTCACTCTTAAACTTATTTAGTCACCGTGAGACTAACACGCGGGACCCACTTGTGACTTGGACCTGGACCAGCCCAGTTGACCCGCTGACGTCAGCATGAGGTCATGCTGATGTAGTAAAGCTTTTCTGTGTTTTAAATAAATCAGAAATGATTTATTTATTTCAGTAAATAGCTAAAACTTCTAAAAATCATAGAAATAATCTATAACTCCAATGGAAATAATTTATATATGAAAAATCATCAGAAAAATTCAAATAATCTATTTATGGCATTTTCATGCATGTTTGAACAACTGACAACCACTTTTTAGGACAATTGGAATAAATGGCATTTGAATAATCACATATGAAGTTTGAATTTGAACCTTTGGTTCAAACCAACTTCATTTAATATGGTTGCTAGTTGCATTAGCTCAATCAACAACATATTGCCATGTCATGATCATGCATCATATTGTCGCATTGCATTGATTGTGTTCTCTCTTGTTTGCCGGTGTTTGTCCCCTCTCTGAAGACGTTGTTCCGACGATGAGTTCGGTGACACCGATGAAGAGCTATTACTATCTTCAGAAGTGCCAGGCAAGCAAACCCCCCTTGTTCATTTCGATACAATCCCACTCTCTCGCTTTTGTTTTATCTTACTGCATTATGACAACGACGCTTCAACGGTTACCTATTGTGGTACTTGAACCCCTTTCCTCTGCATGACCTGTCATTGCCAAAGTAAATAGTTGAAACCCACTAGTATGAGTAGGAGTTGTTTGAGCCATATTGTGCCTACTCATCCATGCTTGCTTCTTATGCCTGCTATTGCTTAGAGTTGTGTCAAGTCTGATTTATCGGGGATGAATTGGAATGTGGTGAACATGTCCTACTGTTGAGAGTTAAGTGTGTGAACACGATTTGGTAAAGGTAGCAGTGAGAGGCCATGAAGGAGTACATGGTAGGTTGTCTCATTGAAACCGTCCTCAGGAACTGAGTTCTGTGTTTTTGATCCATGAACAGCTACTACCACCTATTGGGCTCCATGGGCTCCAAGCTCTCTCGACTTATTAACTGCCCTTGTCCTCTGTCCATGAGTTGCAATTAGTTTCTGTTGTTTGTAGTATACTTGCTGCCGCGCGCAGCGTTGACCCTCGGTGTGGAATGTGATGCGGCAGGTACGTGGCATTGTGTACCGAGTCGCCCGTTTGGTGTCTAGAGAACCCTGTACACATCGTTTGGGGCCGTGAGCGAGACCCCGGCCGGATCTCCTTGCGGATGAAACCCAAATAGGCAATAAACATGGACTAGAGACTTGCGTGGTTACTCAGGTCATGGCCGACACCCTCGCCAGGCTTCCGCTTGAAGGTTGCCGAGATACATGACGCGCACATGGCGGTAAGTGGCGAGAGCGTGTGTGAAGAAGTACACCCCTGCAGGGTTATAACTGATCTATCCGAATAGCCGTGTCCGCGGTAAAGGACTTCTGGGTTACCTGTACAGTTTATAGACAAGTGAAAGTGGATACTCTAAAATGCGCAAGATAAGCGTGAGTGCTATGGATGGCCTTCTCGTAGGGAGACGGGAGCAGATCCATAGTGGTGTATTGACTAGTGAATATGTGGACTCGTGTGCGCCACCTCAGAAGAGTTACTTGCAGTCGTAGTTCAGGATAGCCACTGAGTCAAAGCTAGCTTGCTGCTATTAAACTCCACCATCCCTTTGTTGATACTGATGCATATATATGCTAGCTCTGATCTAAGTCTTGCTAGGTACATTTTTAGTCACATTTTCTTAATTTATGTTTTGCAGAGAGACTTCAGTCTCACTGGTAGTTCCACGTGGACTTCGACGTTTAGCTTGTTACCTCAACTACGATCTTGTACCCTTGGAGGGTCTTGTAGATAGTCAGGCCTCTCAACCTTTTTTATTTGTAGTTGTCTATACTCATACATGATATGCTTCTGTTGCCTGTATGCTCTGTATGTTGGGTCGTGAGACCCTCTGCTTGTAAGAAATGCTATGATGGCTCTTCTAGGCCTTTAACTATATGAGTCGTTGAGTTTTGTTGTGATGTCATGTTTTACATCACATACTTGCATGTTATGTGTACGCGTAATGTGTATTGCTATGTGTGGGATCCGACACCTAGTTGTTTACCCTTGGTAGCCTATCTTATGGGGAAATGCCTCCTAGTGCTTCCACTGAGCCTTGGTAGCTTGCTACTGCTCCGGAACACTTAGGCTGGCCGGCATGTGTCCTTCTTCGTTCCTGTGTCTTTCCCTTCAGGGAAATGTCACGCGTTGTTCCTTTAAGTCCTTGTAGCTTGCTACGACTTGGGTTCATACGTTGATCACCGACACGTTCGTTGGTGGGTCATGTATGCATGTCCCTATAATTTAGTGCCACTTTTGGTTTAGAACTACTCATGTCGGCCCGGGTTCTCTGTCATATGGATGCTAGCTACACTATCATATACGTGAGCCAAAATATGCAAACGGTCCCAGGCCAGGTAAGGTGGCACCCGTGGGGATACCGTGCGTGAGGCCATATGATGTGTTACATGCTAGATCGATGTGACTTAGGATCGGGGTCCTGACAGCTTTGGTATCAGAACCTGACTACCTGTAGGATTACCAAGCCAAACTAGTCGAAGTTGAGTCTAGAAATTCTTTAGTTATATAAGGGAATTGATTGTGGAAGGGAACGTAAGGCTCTTTTTATTCCTTTACCCTATGCCCTTCTGATCTGAGTTGTTCTCTTCTTCTACGGGGTTAATAAACTAGGCTTCTCATTATAATTATCAAGATCACGTTAATGGTGGACTCAACTCTCAATTCAGTCGCAAGTACTTCCGTTTGTTAAACTGTTGTCTCAGAACCTTGACATTATGGTGTTGCGCGGTTATGCTACCTTTTGCATGGATCTCAAAGTCTTTTTGAGCATTTAAAGCTGTTATGCTGGCCGAGTCATCCTAGGTTTCTAAACAATCTAATGCATTTGCAAATATGTCCTCCTTGTTCCTGATATCCTTTTGGACCAGACTAATCACACTAATCGGTTTGTTGAGGTACTCCGTTGCCTCGACATATTTGTTGAAACCATCAGGAAACTAGGACATCATAGGTAGCCACCTAGTAACCCAACCTTGTGTTGTGCTCTCGGTGTGACGATTCTGTCCATTATTACTAAAAGCATCTCATGATGCCATTTAGATAGTAGGCATTCCATTCCTGGGTTCTTGAACCCAAGATTCACCCTACTTACCTCATGTTGATAGTGTTTGCTAGTACCTTTAGGATATTAGTAACCTTGTGATAGTCCTCGAGGTTCGTGGTATATCCTTATTCCAATACCATGAACCATCATGGCAGAAGTTCTTATGAACCAAAAGATCACAACCAGAGTGCTCTTGATGAGTTCTCCATTCCACATTGTCACTCTGCCAATTCTACCTTTCTGCATGGGTTATCCAGAAGAAATATGTTGAAAGTTTGACATGCTAATATATGCATCTACAACTCAGAAAGTTATATGTTCCTTTGAGTTGTCCCTCTTTAGTTGTACTATGATCCCCGTCTATCAATTCATATTCAAGAGTACGCATGCATTCGTTCATCGATGCCTATTACTCTTGGAGAAACAAACCCCAGTACCTCATCCATTCCTAGGATTGGGTCAAAGAAGTTGTATTTTGCAGATCAAAATGCCAATCAGGCTTTTGTTCTGTTCTACCTTGGAGTGTTACCCTCTTTTCTGTCAAGAATGTGGAATTACACAACCTCCTATGAACTCTTGATATAGTGATACTTCTCGCCATCATCTTTCATTCTCGGTCTCCATGTTATTGTAACTGGAATACTGACAAGTGAATCATGATGTGTGAAATCAATACTCCTAGCAACTCTGTTGCTTGGTAGTTAATGGACGATAATCTCATTCTTAACATGATGGTTAATGAATCATCATTCTAAGATTAATCGTGCTACCTAGTCCATTTTTCAGGTGCACTTTTCGATCAGTGAGTTAGGATTGTGTCAATCTCTCGCTCTTTTGATCATATCGTCTTGCCCTAAAAAGCAAGATTGTCCTCGACCTTAGTAGCATATCGGTGGTTTGTGATTTTACGAATAACTTCTCGGAAGTATCACCAGGTTGTTCCTTGACCGTCCTGTTGAGCTCATGATCAAGTTGGTTTACTTATAAACCACCCCGTCTCCAAGAATCTGTGTTGGATATCCTGAGCAAGTTGGTTAAGCTAAACAACAACTTGGAGAGTTGGAAGATAAAAGCTTGATCTAACATAGTTCATTTTGAAGGGATGTCTTTTGTGTGTGTGTTGAAGAAAGATGGTATTTTCATCAATTGATCTTCGTGTTTAGTTGTTGCACCTATCATCTTATCTGAACTTTGATCTGAGTATGGGCTATTGTCAAGTCAAATCAGAACCAATGATATTCGTAATGTTGTCTTAGTCATGGTTGATCCCTCGAGCATACACCATTACATCTGTTGGTCTGACCAATGTTATCACTTTGTTCACATAGTTATGGAATTCCATTTTATGGAAGCCTCAATGAATTGCTGTCGAGCTCATCGGCAACATGTTTATCCTCTCCATGATTCATGTCGAACATTAAAGCTAACATTGGAAACTTTTGTAAGCATCATCTTTGTGTTAGCTCATGAAGAAGATGTTTTGATGTAAGAAGTGACTTCCCCTAATTCATGTGCATTCTATGTAAGTTGCTGTCGTGAATTCGAGAAAGTTGTTTTGCTTCCTGTGGAATCATCCCAAGTTAGTCATGCATACGTGCGAAGTATTCTGTGGTTTGGAGACTTGAAACCTTCATTCTATATGTATCCCTAGCACACCAAGCCACTGATTGATTTGTTCAAGGTAAGAAGTTCTTAAGTGCTAATCCTTAAGGACCCAAAGGTACATGCGCAGGACATCGCTCTCCGCAATGATGGTTCCCAATCAGAACTCGGTAGTGTTTCGATGTAAGACTACTATGTGGTCATGCTTGTCTTGGACAACGTGTTCACACGTATGTAGTAGAACCAGCTCATGTTTTGGAGCTTTCTATCGTAGTTCACTCCCCGAGAATCTCGCAACGCCATCTCGTCGATTTTTGTTGCAACCTTTCTTTTTTCAGACATGCTGAGTCCGGAACATCCTGAAACCAATCGGATCTGAATCTTTGGCAGATATGATGGTTGGAACATTCCCAGCATTTGCATTTTCTTCCCAGCTCGCATCGTCATTGTGCTAAATTTCCATGGGCTGCCCTTTTCAGTAATTAATGTTCAGGATTATCTTCAAAAGTGGACTTACCATAGGTCCCATCCATTTCTGGCAATAATCAAAATCAGTCTATGCATTGTCTTGAACAAAGTAGTCCACATCATCCTTTCTATTCGGAGTGTGTCGTTCTCTCGAACTCCGTCAAATGATCGTTTGAGTTTTTCCTTAGGCTGGTATGAAGAGTTCCAATGATCTCTATATCAGAAGTAATTCTTTTTGCCACTTCATGGAATAATTATACGAGTCACCTTCCCTAAGGTGCCCCGTTTTGGAATCGTAGAAGTTAACCCCTCGCTACGCTGAGACCTTACACCATCTTACCCAAGCGCGGAGTTGTTGCCTACCAAATTGTACCTTCGTCATCTGTTTATTTCCATCCCTCTCGATATGTGTTGTGTCTCAGCTCAAGAGATGTTTCAACATCTCACTCCATGAGTTGATCTTGTGTTGTTCAATCTTTGTGAAGATCAAATTCTGTAGAGTTTCCATCTCTTCTGTCATCATAGTTGGGTGAAGGTCAAGAAAGCAAAGATGCCAAGATCAACATGATGCAATGAATCAATAACTTCGAGGAGGACAGTTGGATCGAGAAGATTGAGATAGCTTGTGTACCCTTTGTCTTCTTGCCTCACGTCTTGAATCTCGAGACGAGATTCTTGTCTAGTGGGGGTGAGTTGTTACATCCCTAGTCAGTGCTTGCATTAGGACTAGCTAGAGTGAGCATCATGTTTAAACTTTTCCAGAAACCTGAAATGGGGATGACAGAAACCCCAGCACCCCTATTAACTCAACTAGGGTTTAATAAAATCTTTTCCAATGTACCCAAAATGCCCTTCTAAAATGTTCATCATCTTTGCCTTGGTCTTAAACCTCTGACAAAAATGGTGCACAATTTTCTAGGACATCCTAAGGTCACTGGATTAAATCATATGGTATTTGCATTTGGGCATTTAAATGCTATAAAATATTTTAAATGCCCAAATAATCATAAACCAAAATGTTCCCTATTGGATATATCATACACAGTGGGCATGAGTAGTTTCATGATTTATGAAAGTGCTTTAGCATTTTTAATAAAGCAAAAAAATACAGAAAATAAAGAAAAACAAAACAAAACACAAAAATAGAAGAAAAAGTAAAAGCACAAAAAACGTACGTGGCGGCCCACTTACCTGTAGCTCGCCCAGCTGCACCGGCCCATCCCACCTCCTCCTCCCCTGTCGTCTTCCTCCCTGGACAGATGACTGGGGCGCGTGGTTGCCGCGCGCCGGCACGCGCACAACCACCTCCGGCCTGCCTGCCTGCCCCCTCATCGCCCAGGACGTCCCTAGCGATGCCACGCACACCTCCTGGCTCCCTATCGACTCATCCCATGCCCATCCCCTTCCTCTATCTCTCTCCCTCGTTCTCCCTCGATGCACCCGAGAACGTCGACGAGCACCACCGCGGACACCGACCTCCCCATGCCCAGCTAGCTAGCGCACGAGCTCCGCCTCACCACAGCGCACCTCTACGTTGAGTCCCACGAGCCCGGACACCCAACTGAGACGCCTTCGAGTTCGTTTCCTACCTCGGACCCGCCGGCCGCCGTCACTTGATTCGCTGCACTCCGGCCGTCTCCGATCTTGCTGACCACCTCTTCCTGTCTGTTGTGCGCTCCTACGCCGCCCCTCTATCTCCCAGTGCTTTCATTTGCGCGCTAGCCATCGCCCCGCGACCACCCGAAGCCGTCGTCCGCCGTGACGAGCAACCTCCGTGCTCCCGAGCCCCTCCGCTCTAACCAGTTGCTCCGGCGTGCTCCTGCTGTCCTTTAGGTGCCGCCTAGCACCTTCGCTCGCCCTCGAGCTGTAGCACTGCGCCCGTGCACCGCCGTGCTCCGGCCGCCGCTGTCCTCATTGCCGTCACCGCTGCAGACCACCCTAGCACCCCCACCGCCACCACTCGATGCGCGCCACTGCGTGCGCTCGAACGCAACAAACCGCGGTCAAAATGATGCCAGGTGGCTCGTTTCCGAGCCCTCCGCCGTGCCTGTTGCCGCCGGTGACGAGCCGCCGGTGAGTTGATCTCGTTTAACAAGGGGTTTGACTCATTCTGAGTCATTGACATGTGGGGACATGCCCCTGTCTAATTAGTTTAGTTTAAATCTTAAACTTATTTTGTCACCGTGAGACTGACACGCGGGACCCACTTGTGACTTTGACCTGGACCAGCCCAGTTGACCCGCTGACGTCAGCATGAGGTCATGCTGATGTAGTAAAGCTTTTCTGTGTTTTAAATAAATTAGAAATGATTTATTTATTTCAGGAAATAGCTAAAACTTCTAGAAATCATAGAAAATAATCTATAACTCCTATGGAAATAATTGATATATGAAAAATGATCAGAAAAATCCAAAGAATCTGTTTACGGCATTTTCTTGCATGTGAACAACTTAAAACCACTGTTTAGGACAACTTGAATAAATGGCATTTGAATAATCACATATGAAGTATGAATTTGAACCTCTGGTTCAAACCAACTTCATTTAATATGGTTGATAGTTGCATTAGCTCAATCAATAACATATTGCCATGTCATGATCATGCATCATATTGTCGCATTGCATTGATTGTGTTCTCTCCAATTTGTCGGTGTTTGTCCCCTGTTAGTAGACGTTGTTCCGACGATGAGTGCGAGACACCGATGAAGAACTATTAGTATCTTCAGAAATGCTAGACAAGGAAACCCCCCTTGTTCATTCTGATACAATCCCACTCTCTTGCTTCTGCTCTCTCTTACTGCATTAGGACAACGACGCTTCAAGTGTTACCTGCTGCGGTAGTTGAACCCCTTTCCACTGCATGACCTGTCATTGCCATAGTAAATAGTTGAAACCCAGTAGCATGAGTAGGAGTTCTTTGAGCCATGTTGTGCCTACTCATCCATGCTTGCTTGTTATTCCTGCTATTGATTAGAGTTGTGTCAGGTCTGATTCATCGGGGATGAATTGGAATGTGGTGAACATGTCCTACTGTTGAGAGCTAAGTGTGTGAACACGATTTGGTAAAGGTAGCGGTGAGAGGTCATGTAGGAGTACATGGTGGGTTGTCTCATTGAAACCGTCCTCAGGAACTGAGTTCTGTGTTTGTGATCCATGTACAACTACTACCACACATTGGGCTCGGGGCGCTCCAAGCTCTCTCGACTTACTAACTGCCCTTGTCCTCTGTCCAGGAGTTGCAATTAGTTTCTGGTGTTTGTAGTATACTGGAGGTCGTGCTCAGCGCTGACCCTCGGGGTGGGCTGTGATGCGGCAGGTACGTGGCACGGTGTATCAAGTCGCCCATTTGGTGTCTTAGGAACACTGTACACATTGTTTGGGGTCGTGAGAGACACCCCGGCTGGATCTCCTTGCAGATGGAACCCAAATAGGAGATGAACCTAGACTAGAGACTTGTGTGGTTAGTCAGGTCATGGCCGACACCCCCGCCGGGCTTCCGCTTGAAGGTTGCCGAGATACATGACGTGTACACGGCGATAAGTGACGAGAGCGTGTGTGAACAAGTACACTCTTGCATGGTTATAACTGATCTATTCGAATAGCCGTGTCCGCTGTAAAGGACTTCTGGGTTACCTATACAGTTCATAGACAAGTGAAAGTGGATACTCTAAAATGCACAAGATAAGCGTGAGTGCTATGGATGGCCTTCTCGTAGGGAGACGGGAGCAGATCCATAGTGGTGTATTGATTGGTGAATATGTGGACTCATGTGCACCACCTCAAAAGAGTTAATTGCGATCGTAGTTCAGGATAGCCACTGAGTCAAAGCTGCCTTGCTGCTGTTAAACTCCACCATCCCTTTGTTGATACATATTCATATGTAGCTAGCTCTGATGTAAGTCTTGTTGAGTACATTTGTACTCACATTTGCTTAATTAATGTTTCGCAGAGAGACTTCGGTCTCACAGGTAGTTCCGTGTGGACTTCGACGTTTAGCTTGTTACCTCAGCTACGATCTTGTACCCTTGGGAGGGTCTTGTAGATAGTTAGGCCTCTCAACCTTTTTCATTTGTAGTTGTCTGTACTCCTACATGATATGCTTCTGTTGCATGTATGCTCTGTATGTTGGGTCGTGAGACCCTCTGCTTGTAATAAATGCTATGATGGCTCTTCTAGGCCTTTAACTATATGAGTCGTTGAGTTTTGTTGTGATGCCATGTTGTACATCACATACTTGCATGTTATGCGTACGTGTAATGTGTATTGCTATGTGTGGGATCCGACACCTAGTTGTTTACCCTTGGTAGCCTATCTTATGGGGAAATGCCTCCTAGTGCTTCCACTGAGCCTTGGTAGCTTGCTACTGCTCCGAAACACTTAGGCTGGCCGGCATGTGTCCTTCTTCGTTCCTGTGTCTGTCCCTTCAGGGAAATGTCACTTGTTGTTCCTTTAAGTCCTTGTAGGTTGCTACGACTTGGGTTCATATGTTGATGACCGACACATTCGTTGCTGGATCATTTATGCATGTCCCTGTAATTTAGTGCCACTTTTGGTTTACAACTAGTCATGTCGGCCCGGGTCCTCTGTCATATGGATGCTAGCGACATTATCATATACGTGAGCCAAAATACGCAAACGGTCCCGGGCTAGGTAAGGTGGTACCCGTGGGGATACCGTGCGTGAGGCTGCAATGTCATATGATATGTTACATGCTAGATCGGTGTGACTTAGGACCGGGTCCTGATAGCAGGCCAAGCCACTAGTGCCGTGCACTCGTTGGAGACGGCGGCGAGCACTAGGCGCACCTTCTCCATCATCTCTTCATTAATCACCACCAACCGCTCGGTGGAGGGCATGAAGACAAGCGGCAAAGAAGCCTAGGCGCTGGGCTCCGCTCCCTCTTCCCTCTCTCTACTAGAAGCCATGGCGGCTGAGGGATTCGGTATTGGATCAGTCCGGGGAAGGAGATTCAGAAGATGAAGAAAACCGTTGGGTGCGCCGCTAGCAGAGGAAGCAGAGTTGAGCAGGTAACATTGGCCGCCCGCCCGGGCGAAAATCGAGGCTATATGGGGAAGTGGAGACGCCCACGTCCCGTTAATCGCCACGCGTCAGTCAGGACCGCAGGCTTTGGGGCCCACAACGCTCCACACTTGGCCCTTGGCTCCGCCGCGAAGCGAAGCCCGAGCACGCCTTGAGCCCGGGGGCTGCTGTCAGCGTCCTAGGAATGGGGGTACCCATACTTGCCTGCCTGCGGCCCAGGGCGTGGCTCACAAGGCGGCCTGGTACGGCCCAGCACCTTCAGCAACCACTCAAGACCCGCGCGAGGGGCCAAGCCTCGCGAGGCGGACGACGCAAGGCATCCCTTGGGGCGGCCTCGCCAGGCCGGCTCGGGAGGATCAGAGATATCGAGGCAAGGGGCACCTCGTGAGGTCCTCGTGACGTGAGCAGTGACGACTGATGCCAGGCGGGCGCCAGCGGAAGCAGAGTGCCAGTTTCATCTTTGGTGCTAAAGGAGCAGGTGCAGGCGAGGAGTCCCGAGGCGTCAGGCAAAGGTTTCCATTTCGGTGCAACGAGACCAAGACCAGCAGGACGGAGGTCATCGCGGAGCCCACGGTGGCGTCACCACTAGAGCCTTTTGCAGGCGAAGACCACCTTTTATCAGGATAGCTTGTACTAGTTGCCCCCTTCAAATTTGGCTGTTGTCGGTTCCCTTCCCACTCAATATTTGGGAAGAGGACCCTGGCCATTATAAATAGGGCTAGCCACCACCATTGGGATCATCTAAGGTCGAGCTGATTAGATAGAAGGCCACACACCACAAGCTCACCTAAGCACAAGAACACCTCTCCTCAGGAGGCAGTTCATCCATGTACTAGTTCTTCCTCATCTTACAAGGCAATCCACCACACCACACTTGATTAGGGTGTTACACCACAACGGTCGCCCGAAACAGCATAAATCTTGTGTCTCTTGTTCATCGGATCTCTAGGCCTAGGGCTGTTGAGTAGATGAGCTAGGGCGGAAGGAGAGATCTTCGTGCGCACCACAGAGTTCGAACCTTAAGGGTTTTGCCGGAACGCTAGATCCGACAGAAGTCCCCTGAAAGTTAGCCCGAAAAGCATCCTCTAAATCTTCCAAGCTTGCAATGGAGTTTTCTGGGAGGCTGTTCAACTAGCGTCGAGCTGGCCCTTTCAGCTTGAGAGGTAAGTATTTGATGGCGTGGAGCTCATCTCCACGTACCATGTGGATGTGAAGAATAAAGTCCTCTATCCACACAGCGGGGTCCGTCGTTCCATCATATGCCTCGATGTTTACGGGTTTGAAACCTTCTAGAAATTGATGATCTATCACCTCATCGGTGAAGAACAGAGGGTGTGCAACACCCCTGTATTGCGCAACATCGTGGTGTAATCCAGATGGTCTCTGTATTCGGTGTTGGTTATGAACTTGATTTTTCTCAGCATGTTTGGCTTGATAACTACCGTATTGCGTGGGAGCACACTCTCTTGATCCGTATATTGATCTGGCCTGACCGGATTTTCTATTCAGGTACTGACGTAAATCATACTCATGGCCCTGAGCCGATGTATCCTTTCCTTTATGGTGGGGAGGTGCGGGCTGGTGTATGGCATTGCTGGGCGCTTTGTCCCATCCATGAGGTGGTCGGTTCGGTACTTCGGCGGAATTGGCGCAAGGGCCTCGTCGTCGAATTGGGGCAGCAGTTTGCGTTTGGGATAGCTCTTTGTTTGGCGCTCACGATCATATCTTTGTTCAGCATCTAGCACTTTGTTCCATCTGTCATTGAGCGTATCATGGTCGGCTTTAAGCCGCTGCAACTATTTTTTCAGGCTCCTTAGCATTGCAATGAGTTGTTTCTGAAAGCGTTTCTGTTCGAGGGGTTCTTCTGGGACTATGAATTCTTCATTTCCCAGGCTGACATCCTATTCGGAGACAGATAGATAGTTGATGTCTTTGGAATCATTGTGATCGGTGAGGTGTTTGAGACTGTGTTCGCCTTCTTCTCGCTCATCCTGCTCCACCGCTAGCTCTATAGGGTCATCGGCTTCCTCCGGATTTTCATTGTCTCCGGTGCCAGCATTACTTTCCTTTCCTCAATGCGATCGTGAGCAGCGTTTCTGATGCTGATGATTAAGAGGTTCATTGACGGGCTTATCCTGCTCTAGATCTTTATCGCCATCATCTATCTTCTCATTGGGTATATCCACCATGTACACATCATAGGTAGAAGTGGCCGTCCATCGCCGTGTCACAGGCGGGTTTGCACCTAGATCGGCTTCGACGACGTGGTACATCCCATCAATGTATTCGGAAGCATAGTCTAGTAGGTCGGTTAGGTCTTCGACCGTGGCTACCAAGTGGGTGGTGGGTGGGAAGCAAAATTCCCTCTCCTCAGCCCCTTAGTTCGAACTGGGCATAGTTCGGCTAGGAGTCTTCTGTTAGGGTGAGAGATTGTAGTAAGTCCAGCACCTTGGTTAAAAGCGAGTGCTGGATAGGTGTTTGGGAGTCTGCGGGGCCAGGCTCGATGAAAACCATTCCATCGGGCCCGAAGAGTGTGGATCCCGTAAGTCCGGAGCTCGTAATCAGGGACAAGTCCGGTGTTCCAGTGGCGGGGAGAGTCCCTCTCAATCCTGGGTTTATGAGTGGCTCATACATCGCTAAGTCTGCGATTTCCATGGCGGGGTTGATCTTCCCGTCTTTTGACAAAGTGATCTTCTCCGGATCTAGGGCCAGAGCCGTCTTAGGTGTTAACCCCTGGATGGGGTCCGATGACAAATCTGAGGAGTCTACATCGTGTTTGCAGGGGGCAACATCCATGGGTGTGAATCCGTGAGAGATCAAGTCTCCACGGAGGTCAGCAACATAGTTCAAGCTTCCAAACCTGATCTGATGACCAGGGACATAGCTGTCATCCTAGCCAAGGTGGCCATCTGTGTTGGCATGAAGCACGAAGCCGCCTAACACAGAAAGCTGGCCAGAGAGGAAAACTCCACTAGGGGTGGCGCCATCGTTGATGAGGAAGCGAGCCATTAATCCTTCTGTTGACGACACAGTGGAACTCTCAATGAAAGCACCCATGTCGGTGTAAAAACCGGCGGATCTCAGGTAGCGGGTCCCCTGTACGTCTGAGGATCGATGGTAACGGGAGACTAGGGACATGATGTTTACCCAAGTTCGGGCCCTCTCGATCAAGGTAATACCCTACTTCATGCTTGATTGATCTTGATGAATATAGGGTTACAAGAGTTGATCTACCTCGGGATCGTAATGGCTAAACCCTAGAAGTCTAGCCTAGGATGTTGTGATTCTGTCTCTACGGACTAAACCCTCCGGTTTATATATGGACCAGAGGGACCTAGGGTTGTACATGATCATCTTGCAGAGGAAGGAAAATATTAGACCCGAACTCTAAACTTGACATTTTACACATATGGGAGTCCTATCCGGATACGAGGGATAGTCTTCAACGATAATCTTCACAGCCCAGCAATCTGGCCCATTACGAGTAACCCGGCCACCCGAGGACCCCTTAATCCAGGACTCTCTCACCTTCATCCATGATGTGTCACTAGGCTTGGCAAACCCGACGCGACGCATCGTCAACAACGTCTTCTACCTGACGCACCACTACTTCGACACCCCTACACCCATGACTAAGTCGGTGCCTCCTTGCGCCCACGGCTCCATGGCGACTTCCTAGACACCGGCCACCCCGACTGGACATTAACCGCGATGTTCTTTGAACAGCTACCTCGACCATGACTACTATTGGAAATATGCCCTAGAGGCAATAATAAATTGGTTATTATCATATTTCCTTGTTCATGATAATCGTTTATTATCCATGCTAGAATTGTATTGATCGGACACTAAAATACATGTGTGGATATATACACAACAAGATGTCCCTAGTTAGGCTCTACCGGACTAGATCGTTGGTCAAAGATAGCTATGGTTTCCTAACCATTGAAATGAGTTGTCATTTGATAATGAGGTCACATCATTGGGAGAATGATGTGATGGACGAGACCCAAACCATAAATGTAGCATATGATCGTGTCAAGTTTATTGCTATCGTTTTCTTCATGTCAAGTATATGTTCGTACGACCATGAGAGCATACAAATCACTGACACTGGAGGAGTACCTTGTGTGTACCAAATGTCGCAACGTAACTGGGTGACTATCAAGGTGCTCTACAGGTATCTCCGAGGGTGTCTGTTGAGTTGGCATGGATCAAGAATGGGATTTGTCATTCCGAATGACGGATAAGTATCTCAGGGCCCTCTCGGTAATACAACATCACAAGAAACTTGCAAGCAATGTGACTAAGGAGTTAGTCACATGATCTTGTACTACGAAACGAGTAAAGAGACTTGCCGGTAACGAGATTGAACTAGGTATGGAGATACTGACGATCGAATCTCAGGCAAGTAACATATTGATAGACAAAGGGAACTACATACGGGATTGACTGAATCCTTGACATCGAGGTTCGACTGATAAGATCGTCTTAGGATATGTGGGAACCAATATGGGCATCCAGGTCCCGCTATTGGTTATGGACCGTAGAGGTATCTCGGTCATGTCTGCATAGTTCTCGAACCCGCAGGGTCTACACACTTAAGGACTGGTGACGATATAAGTATAGTCGAGTCATTATTGTGGTCACTGAAGGTTGTTCTGAGTCCTGGATGAGATCCCAGACGTGACGAGGAACTCCAGAATGATCCGGAGGTGAAGATTGATATATTGGACGAAGGGTATTGAAGTCTAGAATTGTTCTCGGGGTAGAAGGTGATGACCAGCGTCACCGAAAGGGGTTTCGGGGGGGGGGGCAAATGTTGGGGGGCATGGGCCATGGGGAGGGGCAAACCAGCCCACTAAGGGGCTGAGCGCCCCCCTCACCCCATCTCACATACCTAGAAGGATTGGGGCGCCCCCTAGGGCTTCCCACCTCCCGGCTTGGGGGCAAGTTACCCTATGGGAGATCCCATCTGCGATGGCCGCCCTCCTAAGGGAAACCCTAGGGGAGCCACCCCCTCCTCCATTCCGCTATATATAGAGAGGTAGAGAGATGGCAGCCGCACCTTTGAGGACATCTCCACGCTACGGCGCTGCCCTTCCTCTCTCTCGTAGCCATCTTGCTGTTTGTAGTGCTTAGTGAAGCTCTGCTGAGATTCCACCACCACAGTCACCACACTGTCTTGCTGTCGGAGGACTCGAGCTACTACTTCAACATTGCTCGCTGGATCGAGGAGGTGAAGGCGTCATCAAGCCGTACATGTGTTGAACGCGGACGTGCCGTCCATCGGGCACTAGATCGGAGTTTGCGGGACGGATCATGATTGGATCGCAAAGACGTACCACTACATCAATTGTGTTCTTTAACGCTTCCGCTTAGCGATCAATAAGGGTATGTAGATCCAATCTTGGGTGTTCATAGGAAAATTTTTGTTTCCCATGCAACGTTCCCAAACAGCTACACCACCCATGCTCTCGGCTACCTCGACAAACTGCACAAAGGGCTATTACCTTGCTTGAGCAAGCTCGTTGGTTTCCACTCGAGCCATGACTTCCGCAATGTATCGACCGTTACAACTTGGGGGTGTTCGTCGGCTTGCCTTTGGATTCTTCTCCAGTCTCACCGTCTGCATCTCTACCGTTGTGACTGCGGGGGGATGTTGAGTATATTGATCATTTGGAAACCTAGGATAGTCTAGGAAGTATTCTGGCTTGTCTTGTACTCCAAGTAGATCATGTACTCCTATATATATGCCCATGAGGGTCACTCAATAAGCATCTATCATACATCAACTATTCCACCAATCCCCTTCTAACAGTGAGGAAGAAGGAGATGGCAGTACTGCGGAGCAATTACTTCGTCCTCGCGCCGGTGCTAAAGCAGGACAATCTAGTGGAGCGGTACGCGATCCTGTGCGGGAAGGAAACGATGGCCATCCCGCACAAAAAATTCTTACCAACTCTGTCAAATCCAGTGGAGACAATTGTCCCTTCTTCACCACATACTTTTATTGCGGGCTTGTCTCGCTTTCCCTAATTTCTTCTCTGAGATCATGTACACGTATGGATTCCATCATCTCGACTTCACACCAAACACCACGACCTGCATGTCTGTCTTTGCGCGTATGTGCGATAGTTTTGTTGGAGTAGTGCCCAATGCTGCTCTCTTCTGCCATTACTTTGTTCCACACATCAAGCCTAGCAAAGCTTAATCGGTAAGGAATGGATAAGTGGTGAGGTTGAAGCACGCACCAAGCATTGTATGGTGGCTAACTTACGAGTACACGAGGAAGAAGAGTAAACTACACCGGTCGCTAACTAGAAATGATCAATAAGTGATCCTAAACTACTTGCGAGTCATACATAACCCCACCGTGTTATCTTCCTAAACTCCCTTGAAAAGAGACGATCATGGTTACCCACGCAATTCATGTATTTAATTTCTGGTTTAGTGTTAAGTTCTCTACGACCGGATATTATAAATTTCCAAGTCGCCACATAACCGCGAGCATGGCTTCCGAAAGGATTTAACCCATGGAGGGGTGCTCCAACTGGCCCATTATAAATTACCACGCGCATCCGATGGAATATCCTCAAATCATGAAGAACATGATGCTTACGATAAGGAGTTCCGTTGGACCTACCTCTCATCAACGGTAAAACTATCTAGCAAGACCTCCCAACGTGTAGATGATCCTGGTAGGAGCCATGTATCTCTTTCTCAGGACACGACGGATGAGCTATGGTTACAACGACTAAATCCAAAAGTTACCCCGGGAGGTGCCGCAAACCGCTCTAGTTTGGACCGGCACCATCAACACTGACCCCATGTATTATGTTGAATTAAGAATCCTCGGCTAGCGCTAACTCCCTATGCAAATTAGTTATTTGTCAGTATTATTATGTTGGCAAATTTTAAAACCAAGTTGGGCCTTGCTGGAAGAGTTCTAGCCTAAACTATTGGTCAGGGGGTCCCCATATAGCCACATGTGTTAGGAGCGCTCATCAAGGAACATATCACCGGTATGACAGAAACTATGTCGGCAAGAGTGGAACAAAACACCAAGAAATAAGCCGAGCCTTCCACCCTTTACCAAGTATATAGATGCATTAATTAAATAAGAGATATTGTGATATGCTATGATATCCATGTCCCAAACATTGAACAACTGCACTGCACCAACAACTAGCAACTATAATAGGGGCCAAGCAAAGCGGTAACATAGCCAAACAACGGTTTGATGGCATGGTGGAGGGTTAAAGGCTTACCATGGCAATTTGGGAGGCGTAACAACAAGTGGTAGGAAGCGAGGCATAGCGATAGCATCGACACAACTAGCAAAGCAAAGATAGTAGTGGTATCCAAGGTAATGATCATCTTGCCTAAAGTCCCACTTAGAATAAGATTGATTCCATGAAGTAGACAAGCCAAACGTAGTCGGACGTATACTCACAATCGCAATGGTACTTGGAACTATCGACAAGAAGCACAACCGGAAAGAAGCAAACAACGTGGTAAACTGTCAGGACCCCGATCCTAAGTCACGCCGATCTAGCTGTAACACGTCATATCAATTTGCGGCCTCACGCACGGTAACCCCACGGGTGCCACCTTACCTGGCCCGGGACCGTTTGCGCATTTTGGCACACGTATATGACAGTGTCGCTAGCATCCATATGACAGAGAACCCGGGCCGACATGGCTAGTTATAATCCAAAAGTGGCACTAAATTACAGAGACAGGCATCCATGACCCAGCAACGAACATGTCGGTCATCAACGTATGAACCCTAGTCGTAGCAAGCTACATGGACTTAAAGGAACAAAGCGTGACATTTCCCCTAAGGGACAGACACAGGAACGAAGAAGGACACATGCCGGCCAGCCTACGTGTTCCGAGCAGTAGCAAGCTACCAAGGCTCATTAGAATCACTAGGAGGCATTTCCCTGTAAGATAGGCTACCAAAGGAAAACAACTAGGTGTCGGATCCCACACATACCAAGCATTTCAATCATACACGCAATATGCTCAATATGTGCAAATACAACATTGCATCACAACAGAACTCTATGTCTCAAAGTACTTTATTTAAAAGGCTCCAAGAGCCATACATAACATAGTCATACAGGTAGGGGTCACATGACCCAACACTCAAGTCATACAGTCATACAAGCACAAGCGGAAGCTACATGTCTGAGTACAGACAACTTAGAAAATAAAACAGGCTTGGTGTAGCCTGACTATCTACAAGGCCCTTCACAAGCTCCAGATCACCGTCTGGGTGTCAAGCTACTCGTCGACGTCAACGTCTATGTAGAACCCATCAGCGGGGGCAGGGTTCTCCTCTGCAACAGTTATTAAGCAAACATGAGTACAAAGGTACTCAGCAAGTCTTACCACAGAACCTATCATACATGCAACATTATCAAAGGGGGTAGTGGAGTTTATAGCAGAATGCCAGCTTTGACCTTGGCTAACCTATACTACAACTCCCAACAGATTGCAAGATGTTATTACGAACACGAGTCCTCTAGTCACCACATCAATACACTACCGAGGATCCTCTTCCGTCATCCTACGGAAGGGCCATCCACGGCACTCACGCTTATCTTGAGGCTTTTAGTAGTATCCATGAACTTGTCTATGAACTGTAAGAGTAACCAAGTAGTTCGTACCGCGAACAACGGCTATTCGAATAGTTTGATAACCCTGCAGGGGTGTACTTCTTCACACACGCTTCCACCGCTTATCGCCGTTTACTCGGCGTGTACTCGGCAACCTTCAAGCGGAAGCCCAGCGAGGGTGTCGGCCATGACCTGACTAACTACTCAAGTCTCTCGTCCAGGTTTATCGCCTATTTGGGTTCCATCCGTGGGGAGATCCAGCCGGGGTGTCGCTCACGGCCCCAAACGATGTGTACAGGGTTCCCGAGTCACCAAACGGGCAACCGGTACACCGTGCCACGTACCTGTCGCATCACAACCCACCCCGAGGGTCAGCGTTGTGCACGACCTCCAGTAAGCTATAAACACCAGAAACTAATTGCAACTCCTGGACAGAGATCAAGGGTAATTAATAAGTCGAGAGGGTCCATTGGTTTCGGGCCCAATGCATGGTAGTAACTACAACTTGAACCACACATACAGATCTCGGGTCCTATGTACGGTTCCAATGAAACAACCCACCACGTACTCCTACATGGCCTTTCATCGATACCTTTACCAAAAGTATTCCACACTTCCTTCTCTTTATCGAAAGATTGTTTCACTCTGATTCATCACCCAGATGAATCAGACCAGACACAACTCTAAGCATAGCAGGCAACATAACAAAATAGCATGGTGGATCACACATCACATGGCTCAATCAACTCCTACACATGCTAGTGGGTTTCAACTATTTACTGTGGCAATGACAGGTCATGCAAGGGAATAGGGTTCAACTACCGCAGCAAGTAGCAGTTCACGCGCTGTTGCCTTAATGCAGTAAAAGAGAGCAGGAGCGAGAAGATTGGGTTGTATCGGAATGATCAATGATTGCTTGCCTGACAAGGTAGTTGTCGGGTACTGCTCTTCAACTGGATACGCAGCAGTATCCTCGGGAGCAGGACCTAACACAGGAAATACCGACGATACAATCATTAACAAACAAATGCAATAATATGATGCATGTTTATGACATGGCAAGATGCATGTGTGTTGGCTAATGCAACTAAGACCAGAGGGGTTTGAACCTATTTGAATCAAGGATTCAAATTGAAGTTCAAACTAGTATTTAAATAAGTGCATTATCATGTTTTTGATATATACAGCAAGTTAACTTGTTCAAACATGCATGAAACCAGTGCCATTAGATAGATTGGATTTTTCTGATCATTTTTCATATATAAATCTTTTCCATCTGAGCTATGGTTGATTTTATATGATTTTTAGAAGTTTTGGGTATTTTCTGGAATTTCCTGAATTATTATTATATCTAAAAAAATCCCAGAAAAACCTTTACTGCGTCAGCATGACATCATGCCGACGTCAGCCAGTCAACAGGGCCAGTCCAGGTCAAACCTGACCAGTGGGTCCCTCATGTCAGTGTCACAGCTAATTAACTGAGTTAATTAGAGTTAAACTAAAACTAATTAGCTGTCAGTGGGACCAGGGCCCACATGTCAGTGACTAAACTAATTAACTAATTAATATTAAATTAACACCTAAACTGAGTTTGACTTGCGGGCAGGGCCCACATGTCATTGTCCCAGGGGGTCAAACCCGTGGTCAAAACAGGTCCAACTCGCCGGCGTTTAGCCGCCGGCGAGGCCAAACGCGGCGGCGTGCCTCGGAAAACGTCCGTGGTGCACGGTTCGAGCTGTGGTTGGGTGCGTTGGAGAGCTCTTGCTCTTCCGCATCGGATGGTGGTGGTCGCCGGACCTGGGGTGGCCGGAGACGACGGCAACAAGCTCGACGGCGGCGACCGACGTCGGGCGTGTGTGGGGATGCGGCTGCAGGGGCCTAGGCGATGCGTGTGTAGCACCGTTCGCATCTACGTGCTGTGGTGAGTGCGTTGGACGGGTGCCGGTGACCAAATGGTCACCGGAGCATCACGGGCGACGAGCACGGCGGCGGTGCGTGCGGTGGAGCTACGTGCAGTGGGTTACAGGGCAAGAGGGAGCCAACGGAGAGGGGGAGGAGGTAGCTAGGCTCACAGTGGTCGCAGCAGGCACCGAAGCGAGCTCGGGGGTGGTCGAAGCTGAGCAGCACGACGCGGGGGATCTCCGCGGCCGGAGTTGGGGAAGAAGAGCTCGGGGGCGTCTCCAGGGCGGGCGAGAGCTCGGGCCTCGGCCTGTCGAAGCAGTCGAGGTCGGCGGAGACGAGGGACAACACGGCGGAGCTCGGGGATGACGGTGGACGTGGTTTCTACGACAGTGCGATCACGGCGGCGTCGGCCATGGCGCGGGGAGAGCGGAGGAGAGGAGCTGGGGAGAAATGGAGGTGTCTGAGGGGTCGAGGGGGACGTGGACGTTCGATCCACTCCTCCAGGACGGCGAGGGGGCGAAGCAGGGCGGCGGGCAGCTGCGTGGCGCGCGGCGCGGTCGCCGTCGAGCACCTGCCTGCCTGCCTGGCCGAGCCAAGCAGCTCGCTGGAGCGGCAGCTGGGCTGGGCCGGCAGGTGGGCCGGGTGGGCGCCAGGTAAGTGTTCTTCCTCTCTTCTTTTCCTATTTTCTTTTCTGTTTCATTTCTTTTGCAACTTTGTTCATTTAATAAAAATGCCTAAACATTTTTATAAATCATAACACTTGTCATACCTGTTGTATATATTATGAACAGTAGGAAACATTATAGTTTATGATTATTTGAGCATTTAAAATATTTTATAGCATTTAAATGCCCAAATTCAAATACCATATGATTTAATCCAAAACCATAGATTGTCCTAGAAAATTGTGCACCATTTTTGGCAGAGGTTTAAGACCAAGGCAGAAATGATGAACATTTTGAAGGGCATTTTGGGTACATTGGAAAATATTTTAGCAAACCCTAGTTGTTAGGGGAGGGGTGCTGGGGTTTCTGTTAATCCCATTTCAAGTTTCTTTGAAAGTAAACATGATGCACACTCTAGTCAGGTCCTAATGCAAGTGCTAGCTAGGGATGTGACAACTCACCCCCACTTAAAAGAATTGCGTCCCGAGATTCGGGTTCCTCCGGAAAGAGGGTGGGGTACTCAAGTCGAAGACGATCCTCCCTTTCCCAAGTGGCTTCACTCTCGGAATGATGTGACCATTGAACCTTGAGAAACTTGATATTGTGGCGTCGAGTGGTGCGCTCAGTTTGATCAAGAATACGAATGGGGTATTCTCGATATGTGAGATTGTCTTGGAGATCAAGCGTTTCGTGGTCCACTCCGCGGATAGGATCCGAGAAGCAACGCCTGAGTTGGGAAACGTGGAAAACATCATGAACTCTGGAGAGGTGCGGAGGTAGTTCCAATTGGTAGGCAACTTCTCCTCGTTTGGCAAGAATGCGAAAAGGACCGATGAAACGAGGGGCCAATTTGCCTTTGATACCGAAGCGATGGGTTCCCTTAAGAGGAGTAACTCGAAGGTAAGCCTTATCGCCGACTTCAAAAGTCACAGCCTTATGATGACTATCATATTGGCTCTTTTGGCGAGACTGGGCTGTTTTCAATCTCTCACGAACGATGCGAACTTGTTCCTCTGCTTCCTGAATCATATCCGGGCCAAAGAATTGTCTTTCGGCGGTTTCTGACCAGTTAAGAGGTGTTCGACACCTTCGTCCATATAGAACTTCGAAGGGAGCTTTACCCAAGCTGGCTTGATAACTATTGTTATAAGCGAATTCGGCAAATGGAAGACACTTTTCCCATTCCATACCGAAAGAAATGACAGAGGCTCGAAGCATGTCTTCCAGAATTTGATTGACTCGTTCCACTTGACCACTTGACTGCGGATGGAAGGCAGTACTGAAAGAGAGATGAGTTTCCATAGCGTTCTGGAAACTTTCCCAAAATCGGGAAGTGAAGAAACTTCCACGGTCTGAGTTAATCTCCGACGGTACACCATGTAGTGATACTATTCGAGAGATATATATGTCTGCTAGCTGCCTAGCGGTAATACTCTCCCGAACAGGCAGGAAGTGAGCTACTTTAGAGAGGCGGTCGATAACGACGAAGATAGCATTATTCCCTTTCCTGGACCTGGGAAACCCGGTAATGAAGTCCATACCGACTTTATCCCATTTCCATTCAGGAATAGCTAGAGGTTGAAGGGTGCCAGCAGGCCGTTGATGCTCTGCTTTAACTCGACGACAAACGTCGCAGTTAGCAATGAACTGAGCGATTTCTCTCTTCATCCTGGTCCACCAGAATCTTTGACGTAGGTCTTGATACATTTTGGTACTACCGGGATGAATCGTGAGAGGAGTTTCATGAGCCTCCTTGAGGATCAAACGTCTTAGGTTTCGTACTTTTGGAACCACTAAACGGTTGCTAAAGAATACGACTCCTTGACCATCAATTGAGAAACATCCTGCAACTCCTTTCTTGATGTTCCTCTTAATACGGGAAATTCCGGGATCAACCTTCTGTGCTTTGATGACTTGATCCAAAAGGGTAGGTTTCGCCACCAAGGTGGAAAGGAATCCTCGAGGAACAATGTGAAGGTTAAGCTTACGAAATTCCTCGTGGAGAAGTGGTTGACTTTGTTGTAACATTAAATTGTTACAATAAGACTTACGACTTAGTGCATCAGCCATGACATTGGCCTTTCCAGGAGTGTAAGTGATTCCTAAGTCGTAGTCGGTGAGTAACTCAACCCAACGTCTTTGTCTGAGATTTAGATCTGGTTGGGTGAAGATATACTTCAAACTTTGGTGATCGGTGAAGATTTCACAGCGATTACCAAGGAGGTAATGCCGCCATGTTTTGAGTGCATGGACTACAGCTGCAAGCTCTAAATCATGAGTAGGATAGTTATCCTCATGTGGACGCAACTGTCGGGATGCGTATGCAATCACTTGACGATCTTGCATAAGAATGCAACCTAGTCCTTGTCGCGAGGCGTCGCAATAGATTATAAAATCCTTGGAAAAGTCTGGTGGTACCAATACAGGTGCAGATGTCACGCGTCTTTTCAGTTCCTGAAAACTGGACTCGCACTGTGGGGTCCACTCAAACTTTTTATCTTTCTTGAGGAGTTCGGTTAGAGGTTTAGCAACCTTGGAGAAGTTCTCGACGAAACGTCGGCAATAGCTCGCTAAGCCAAGAAAACTCCTAACTTGCTTGACCGATTCAGGGGAAGTCCAATCAAGGACGGCTTGAACTCGCTCGGGATTGACAGCAATACCCTTGCCAGAGATCACATGACCTAGATAGGTTACTTCTGGCAACCAAAATTCACATTTAGAGAATTTGGCATAAAGGCGGTGCTCTCGAAGTTTCGTCAATACCAGCCTTAAATGCTCGGCATGATCTTCCTTGTTCTTGGAGAAAATGAGTATATCATCGAGGTATACCACGACGAATTTATCCAAATACTCCATGAATATAGAATTCATAAACCGAGAAAAGGTAGCTGGGGCATTGGTTAATCCGAAGGACATGACGGTGTACTCATATTGGCCATAACGAGTAACGAAAGCCGTTTTAGGAATGTCCCCGTTCTTGATTTTGATTTGATGGTAGCCCAACCTCAAATCCATCTTAGAGAAGACTGAGGATCCAGCGAGCTGATCATACAGGTCGTTGATCCTGGGAAGTGGATACTTATTCTTTATGGTGACCATATTGACAGGTCGGTAATCTACAACCATCCGCTCCGTTCCATCCTTCTTCTTGACGAAGAGGACGGGGCAAGCCCAAGGGGAAGAACTAGGACGGATGAAACCCTTTTTGCAAGGACTCATCGAGTTGTTTCTTTAGCTCAGCTAATTCTAGTGGTGCCATCTTATAAGGTCTCCTAGAGATTGGGACAGTTCCAGGAATAAGATCTATCACGAACTCGACATAACTGTCAGGTGGAACTCCTGGCAGTTCTTCTGGAAAAACATCCGGAAAGTCACGGACTACCGGGATATCTTCGAGTTCTGGTAGAGGGCTGGCATTAAGAGAATAGAGCTGATGTTCAGCCATTCGAGTCAAGACATTGACTATCTTGCCGGATGGGTGTGTAAGTTGAACGGTCCTAGTAAAGCAATCAATCTTGGCATAATGAGTTGTCATCCAATCCATACCCAAGATGATGTTTATGTCCGAGGACTTGAGAGCGATTAGAGATGCAAGGAAAACAAGTCTATCGACAAGGATTTCATTTCCATGGCTTACCCTAGAGGTTTGCCACTTTGAACCAGGAGTTTGAATAACCATGGAAGTAGGCATGTCACAAAAAGTCATGTTGTGCAATCGAGCATAGCTTTCAGATATGAACGAATGGGATGCTCCAGTATCGAAAAGAACAGATGCCAGATGGCAGTTTACGAGAAGCGTACCAAGAACGACGTTAGGATCCTCATAGGCTTCTTCAACATAAACATAGTTGACATGACCACGTGCAGTGGGGATTGGCTTGACATAGTTCACCTTGCCGGTTGGCTTACCACGGCCAACGGGTTTTCCTGGCTGGTTCTGGGGACAATCACGCATGTAGTGTCTCGGTTCTCCACACTTGAAACATGTCACAGTGGTGGTGCGTGGAGCAAAGTTGGAGGGTTGACCTCCATATGTCTTAGCAGGTGCAAACTGTTGAGTTGGACGGGGCGCCTCATAGGATGGCCTCGGTGTATACTTGGGTGGCAGAGCAGTGTTAGGAACCCATACACGGCGCTTGTGAGAACCAGAGCCGGATGAGGAACCAAGGTCTCGAGTATGCTTGCGGGTGGCCTCGAAGTCGGTCTGGCCTGTCTCAGCACTGATAGCCTTGTTAACCAACTTCTGGAAAGAGGTGCACTCGTGCAGACGTAGATCACGACGAAGTTCAGGGTTGAGTCCCTTGCGGAACCTCGCCTGTTTCTTGGCATCGGTGGATACTTCCTCAGGTGCATAGCGTGCCAGATTACCAAACTCACGACTATAGCCATCCACAGTCAGACGGCCCTGGGTGAAATTGCAGAATTCCTCCCGCTTGCGATCCATGAGACCTTCCGGAATGTGATGTTCACGGAATGCCTCACTGAACTCAACCCAGGTAGTGACTTGGCCAGCAGGACGCATAGCTTCAAAGTTTTCCCACCAAAGACTGGCAGGGCCCTCAAGATGGTAGACGGCGTAGATAACCTTGTAAGCTTCGGCCACACGGGCAGAGTGTAGCTTGTGGGTGATACTACATAGCCAGTCATCAGCATCCAGAGGTTCAGTGGAGTGATGGAACTTCGGTGGACACATCTTGATAAAATCGTGGATTGACACCACGTCATTCCTCTGACGGAACCCAGTGTTTTGCTCTATGCGTTCCAGCAGACGGTTGGTCTCTCTCTTGTTCCGTTCTGCTTCAAGCATAACTTCCGCCAAGGAGGGTGGCTGGGGCAGATTTCCATCTCTAGCCCCACTAGCCTCACCCTGCTCCTGAGCAGCAGGAGTGTTGCGAGTGTTGACCATCCTAGGAAAACAAAACAACGGTTTAGACATGGATGGCAAAATTTGACATAGAAGTGCAGAATGTAATGGATGACACAGAATGCAGAGATGTTCATCCGTACGACATGGTAATATAGGAACTGCTATATATACACCAGTGGTCATACACACCATACAAAGTTTAGTACAAGCCAAGGCTAAAGTACAACTGCGGTGAAAGACGATACATCCCATCAGAGGCATTCCAAGCTCCTATACATTATTTAACTACACCTCCGGAATTCAGTACACACTAAGTCATATTCCACAAGACGCGCAGGACTGTGGAAATACAACTATTACAATACTACTACTACCACGGACTAGCTCAGACATTCGCGTAGTAATCCTCGTAAAGATTACCACCGTAGCCTGGAAGTGGTACAGACGGATCTTGGAACTCGCGAGCACTCGAAGGTTGTGGACCATAAGGGCATGGGTGTGGTCTCGGTCCCGATGCTGGTGGTAACCGACGCCCACGTGGAGGTGTAATACCCCCAACGTCACGCCAATCCATGCGATCAGGTAGACGAGTCCGCACAGGATACAAATCCCGCATGTCCAGATATCCGGCGTGCACAGCAGGTGCAAGCCGTGTCAAAGTAGTCCAGTGAGCGGCTCGGGTGTTATACAGCTCCATTCGGAGGGCACGGACCTCACGGTCCCTATCCTCCAACATCTGAACAGTAGTCTGAAGCAGTGGCTCTTCATGAACAGCATCAGTATACAGACCAGTGTAGTAGCCTTCTTCTCCGGGGAGTGAAGCTGGCATGTAACAGTACTCAGTGTTCAGCAACAGGGCATGCCTAGCACGGAGAATGGTCATCATCGAATAAGCGGCATCCTGCACTGCCATCTCGATGGTAATCCCGAGTCCATAAGACCAATGGATGGGATCATTAGCTCCGGGATATGAGGGGTATATCCGGACTGTGCAGAAATACTGACTTTGATTAAAATCCCGATACTGTTCCTCCACAGTGTATTCAGGATACCAGCGATAACCGGTCTCAGTCATCACACGGACTAGCATGGCCGTGTGACCGGGCACATTAATGCACCGAGTCAAACGAACCACTTGGTGAGGAATGCGGCTAGACATCTGAAACACCAAATAATGCAAAGGCATTAGTGTTTCTGGAAGAAATCGGGCAGCATAACAACTGTAAATGCTCAAACAAGGATTTGAGACATCATACAAATGATAGCATAGCCACTCAACAATTCCATATCAAGGTTCCGGTTCAATAATCATCATACTCAAAAGGATAGAAACTGAACTGAGGCTTGAAACCAATAATCCTAAGAGTCTACGGATTAGCAACACGTGAACCTAGTAAGGATAAGAGGAATAGTCCTAAATCCCCGTAGAAAGAATAGACAGACTCAGATCAGAAGGGCATAAGGTAAAGGAGTAAAAAGAGCCTTACGTTCCCTTCCACAATCAATTCCCCTACATATAACTAAGAATTTTTCTAGACTCAACATCGACCAGTTTGGCTTGAGAAACCTACAGGCAGTCCAGCTCTGATGCCAACGCTGTCAGGACCCCGATCCAAAGTCACACCGATCTAGCTGTAACACGTCATATCACTTTGCGGCCTCACGCACGGTAACCCCACGGGTGCCACCTTACCTGGCCCGGGACCGTTTGCGCATTTTGGCACACTTATATGACAGTGTCGCTAGCATCCATATGACAGAGAACCCGGGCCGACATGGCTAGTTATAATCCAAAAGTGGCACTAAATTACAGGTATAGGCATCCATGACCCAGCAACGAACGTGTCGGTCATCAACGTATGAACCCAAGTCGTAGCAAGCTACATGGACTTAAAGGAACAACGCGTGACATTTACCCTGAGGGACAGACACAGGAACAAAGAAGGACACATGCCGGCCAGCCTACGTGTTCCGAGCAGTAGCAAGCTACCAAGGCTCATTAGAATCACTAGGAGGCATTTCCCTGTAAGATAGGCTACCAAAGGAAAACAACTAGGTGTCGGATCCCACACATACCAAGCATTTCAATCATACACGCAATATGCTCAATATGTGCAAATACAACATTGCATCACAACAGAACTCTATGACTCAAAGTACTTTATTTAAAAGGCTCCAAGAGCCATACATAACATAGTCATACAGGTAGGGGTCACATGACCCAACACTCAAGTCATACAGTCATACAAGCACAAGCGGAAGCTACATGTCTGAGTACAGACAACTTAGAAAATAAAACAGGCTTGGTGTAGCCTGACTATCTACAAGGCCCTTCACAAGCTCCAGATCACCGTCTGGGTGTCAAGCTACTCGTCGACGTCAACGTCTATGTAGAACCCATCAGCGGGGGCAGGGTTCTCCTCTGCAACAGTTATTAAGCAAACATGAGTACAAAGGTACTCAGCAAGTCTTACCACAGAACCTATCATACATGCAACATTATCAAAGGGGGTAGTGGAGTTTATAGGAGAATGCCAGCTTTGACCTTGGCTAACCTATACTACAACTCCCAACAGATTGCAAGATGTTATTACGAACACGAGTCCCATAGTCACCACATCAATACACTACCGAGGATCCTCTTCCGTCATCCTACGGAAGGGCCATCCACGGCACTCACGCTTATCTTGAGGCTTTTAGTAGTATCCATCAACTTGTCTATGAACTGTAAGAGTAACCAAGTAGTTCGTACCGCGAACAACGGCTATTCGAATAGTTTGATAACCCTGCAGGGGTGTACTTCTTCACACACGCTTCCACCGCTTATCGCCGTTTACTCGGCGTGTACTCGGCAACCTTCAAGCGGAAGCCCAGCGAGGGTGTCGGCCACGACCTGACTAACTACTCAAGTCTCTCGTCCAGGTTTATCGCCTATTTGGGTTCCATCCGTGGGGAGATCCGGCCGGGGTGTCGCTCACGGCCCCAAACGATGTGTACAGGGTTCCCGAGTCACCAAACGGGCAACCGGTACACCATGCCACGTACCTGTCGCATCACAACCCACCCCGAGGGTCAGCGTTGTGCACGACCTCAAGTAAGCTATAAACACCAGAAACTAGTTGCAACTCCTGGACAGAGATCAAGGGTAATTAATAAGTCGAGAGGGTCCATTGATTTCGGGCCCAATGCATGGTAGTAACTACAACTTGAACCACACATACAGATCTCGGGTCCTATGTACGGTTCCAATGAAACAACCCACCACGTACTCCTACATGGCCTTTCATCGATACCTTTACCAAAAGTATTCCACACTTCCTTCTCTTTATCGAAAGATTGTTTCACTCTGATTCATCACCCAGATGAATCAGACCAGACACAACTCTAAGCATAGCAGGCAACATAACAAAATAGCATGGTGGATCACACATCACATGGCTCAATCAACTCCTACACATGCTAGTGGGTTTCAACTATTTACTGTGGCAATGACAGGTCATGCAAGGGAATAGGGTTCAACTACCGCAGCAAGTAGCAGTTCACGTGCTGTTGCCTTAATGCAGTAAAAGAGAGCAGGAGCGAGAAGATTGGGTTGTATCGGAATGATCAATGATTGCTTGCCTGACAAGGTAGTTGTCGGGTACTGCTCTTCAACTGGATACGCAGCAGTATCCTCGGGAGCAGGACCTAACACAGGAAATACCGACGATACAATCATTGACAAACAAATGCAACAATATGATGCATGTTTATGACATGGCAAGATGCATGTGTGTTGGCTAATGCAACTAAGACCAGAGGGGTTTGAACCTATTTGAATCAAGGATTCAAATTGAAGTTCAAACTAGTATTTAAATAAGTGCATTATCATGTTTTTGATATATACAGCAAGTTAACTTGTTCAAACATGCATGAAACCAGTGCCATTAGATAGATTGGATTTTTCTGATCATTTTTCATATATAAATCTTTTCCATCTGAGCTATGGTTGATTTTATATGATTTTTAGAAGTTTTGGGTATTTTCTGGAATTTCTTGAATTATTATTATATCTAAAAAAATCCCAGAAAAACCTTTACTGCGTCAGCATGACATCATGCTGACGTCAGCCAGTCAACAGGGCCAGTCCAGGTCAAACCTGACCAGTGGGTCCCTCATGTCAGTGTCACAGCTAATTAACTGAGTTAATTAGAGTTAAACTAAAACTAATTAGCTGTCAGTGGGACCAGGGCCCACATGTCAGTGACTAAACTAATTAACTAATTAATATTAAATTAACACCTAAACTGAGTTTGACTTGCGGGCAGGGCCCACATGTCATTGACCCAGGGGGTCAAACCCGTGGTCAAAACAGGTCCAACTCGCCGGCGTTTAGCCGCCGGCGAGGCCAAACGCGGCGGCGTGCCTCGGAAAACATCTGTGGTGCACGGTTCGAGCTGTGGTTGGGTGCGTTGGAGAGCTCTTGCTCTTCCGCATCGGATGGTGGTGGTCGCCGGACCTGGGTGGCCGGAGACGACGGCAACAAGCTCGACGGCGGCGACCGGCGTCGGGCGTGTGTGGGGATGCGGCTGCAGGGGCCTAGGCGATGCGTGCGTAGCACCGTTCGCATCTACGTGCTGTGGTGAGTGCGTTGGACGGGTGCCGGTGACCAAATGGTCACCGGAGCATCACCGGCGACGAGCACGGCGGCGGTGCGTGCGGTGGAGCTACGTGCAGTGGGTTACAGGGCAAGAGGGAGCCAACGGAGAGGGGGAGGAGGTAGCTAGGCTCACAGTGGTCGCAGCAGGCACCGAAGCGAGCTCGGGGGTGGTCGGAGCTGAGCAGCACGACGCGGGGGATCTCCGCGGCCGGAGTTGGGGAAGAAGAGCTCGGGGGCGTCTCCAGGGCGGGCGAGCGCTCGGGGCTCGGCCTGTCGAAGCAGTCGAGGTCGGCGGAGACGAGGGACAACACGGCGGAGCTCGGGGATGACGGTGGACGTGGTTTCAACGACGGTGCGATCACGGCGGCGTCGGCCATGGCGCGGGGAGAGCGGAGGAGAGGAGCTGGGGAGAAACGGAGGTGTCTGAGGGGTCGAGGGGGACGTGGACGTTCGATCCACTCCTCCAGGACGGCGAGGGGGCGAAGCAGGGCGGCGGGCAGCTGCGTGGCGCGCGGCGCGGTCGCCGTCGAGCACCTGCCTGCCTGCCTGGCCGAGCCAAGCAGCTCGCTGGAGCGGCAGCTGGGCTGGGCCGGCAGGTGGGCCGGGTGGGCGCCAGGTAAGTGTTCTTCCTCTCTTCTTTTCCTATTTTCTTTTCTGTTTCATTTCTTTTGCAACTTTGTTCATTTAATAAAAATGCCTAAACATTTTTATAAATCATAACACTTGTCATACCTGCTGTATATATTATGAACAGTAGGAAACATTATAGTTTATGATTATTTGAGCATTTAAAATATTTTATAGCATTTAAATGCCCAAATTCAAATACCATATGATTTAATCCAAAACCATAGATTGTCCTAGAAAATTGTGCACCATTTTTGGCAGAGGTTTAAGACCAAGGCAGAAATGATGAACATTTTGAAGGGCATTTTGGGTACATTGGAAAATATTTTAGCAAACCCTAGTTGTTAGGGGAGGGGTGCTGGGGTTTCTGTTAATCCCATTTCAAGTTTCTTTGAAAGTAAACATGATGCACACTCTAGTCAGGTCCTAATGCAAGTGCTAGCTAGGGATGTGACAACTCACCCCCACTTAAAAGAGTCGCGTCCCGAGATTCGGGTTCCTCCGGAAAGAGGGTGGGGTACTCAAGTCGAAGACGATCCTCCCTTTCCCAAGTGGCTTCACTCTCGGAATGATGTGACCATTGAACCTTGAGAAACTTGATATTATGGCGTCGAGTGGTGCGCTCAGTTTGATCAAGAATACGAATGGGGTATTCTCGATATGTGAGATTTTCTTGGAGATCAAGCGTTTCGTGGTCCACTCCGCGGATAGGATCCGAGAAGCAACGCCTGAGTTGGGAAACGTGGAAAACATCATGAACTCTGGAGAGGTGTGGAGGTAGTTCCAATTGGTAGGCAACTTCTCCTCGTTTGGCAAGAATGCGAAAAGGACTGATGAAACGAGGGGCCAATTTGCCTTTGATACCGAAGCGATGGGTTCCCTTAAGAGGAGTAACCCGAAGGTAAGCCTTATCGCCGACTTCAAAAGTCACAGCCTTATGATGACTATCATATTGGCTCTTTTGGCGAGACTGGGCTGTTTTCAATCTCTCACGAACGATGCGAACTTGTTCCTCTGCTTCCTGAATCATATCCGGGCCAAAGAATTGTCTTTCGCCGGTTTCTGACCAGTTAAGAGGTGTTCGACACCTTCATCCATATAGAACTTCGAAGGGAGCTTTACCCAAGCTGGCTTGATAACTATTGTTATAAGCGAATTCGGCAAATGGAAGATACTTTTCCCATTCCATACCGAAAGAAATGACAGAGGCTCGAAGCATGTCTTCCAGAATTTGATTGACTCGTTCCACTTGACCACTTGACTGCGGATGGAAGGCAGTACTGAAAGAGAGATGAGTTCCCATAGCGTTCTGGAAACTTTCCCAAAATCGGGAACTGAAGAGACTTCCACGGTCTGAGTTAATCTCCAACGGTACACCATGTAGTGATACTATTCGAGAGATATATAAGTCTGCTAGCTGGCTAGCGGTGATACTCTCCCGAACAGGCAGGAAGTGAGCTACTTTAGAGAGGCGGTCGATAACGACGAAGATAGCATTATTCCCTTTCCTGGACCTGGGAAACCCGGTAATGAAGTCCATACCGACTTTATCCCATTTCCATTCAGGAATAGCTAGAGGTTGAAGGGTGCCAGCAGGCCGTTGATGCTCTGCTTTAACTCGATGACAAACGTCGCAGTTAGCAATGAACTGAGCGATTTCTCTCTTCATCCTAGTCCACCAGAATCTTTGACGTAGGTCTTGATACATTTTGGTACTACCGGGATGAATCGTGAGAGGAGATTCATGAGCCTCCTTGAGGATCAAACGTCTTAGGTTTCATACTTTAGGAACCACTAAACGGTTGCTAAAGAATACGACTCCTTGACCATCAATTGAGAAACATCCTGCAACTCCTTTCTTGATGTTCCTCTTAATACGGGAAATTCCGGGATCAACCTTCTGTGCTTTGATGACTTGATCCAAAAGGGTAGGTTTCGCCACCAAGGTGGAAAGGAATCCTCGAGGAACAATGTGAAGGTTAAGCTTACGAAATTCCTCGTGGAGAAGTGGTTGACTTTGTTGTAACATTAAATTGTTACAATAAGACTTACGACTTAGTGCATCAGCCATGACATTGGCCTTTCCAGGAGTGTAAGTGATTCCTAAGTCGTAGTCCGTGAGTAACTCAACCCAACGTCTTTGTCTGAGATTTAGATCTGGTTGGGTGAAGATATACTTCAAACTTTGGTGATCAGTGAAGATTTCACAGCGATTACCAAGGAGGTAATGCCGCCATGTTTTGAGTGCATGGACTACAGCTGCAAGCTCTAAATGATGAGTAGGATAGTTATCCTCATGTGGACGCAACTGTCGGGATGCGTATGCAATCACTTAACGATCTTGCATAAGAATGCAACCTAGTCCTTGTCGCGAGGCGTCGCAATAGATTATAAAATCCTTGGAAAAGTCTGGTGGTACCAGTACAGGTGCAGATGTCAGGCGTCTTTTCAGTTCCTGAAAACTGGACTCGCACTGTGGGGTCCACTCAAACTTTTTATCTTTCTTGAGGAGTTCGGTTAGAGGTTTAGCAACCTTGGAGAAGTTCTCGACGAAACGTCGGCAATAGCTCGCTAAGCCAAGAAAACTCCTAACTTGCTTGACCGATTCAGGGGAAGTCCAATCAAGGACGGCTTGAACTCGGTCGGGATTGACAGCAATACCCTTGCCAGAGATCACATGACCTAGATAGGTTACTTCTGGCAACCAAAATTCACATTTAGTGAATTTGGCATAAAGGCGGTGCTCTCGAAGTTTCGTCAATACCAGCCTTAAATGCTCGGCATGATCTTCCTTGTTCTTGGAGAAAATGAGTATATCATCGAGGTATACCACGACGAATTTATCCAAATACTCCATGAATATAGAATTCATTAACCGAGAAAAGGTAGCTGGGGCATTGGTTAATCCGAAGGACATGACGGTGTACTCATATTGGCCATAACGAGTAACGAAAGCCGTTTTAGGAATGTCCCCGTTCTTGATTTTGATTTGATGGTAGCCCAACCTCGAATCCATCTTAGAGAAGACTGAGGATCCAGCGAGCTGATCATACAGGTCGTTGATCCTGGGAAGCGGATACTTATTCTTTATGGTGACCATATTGACAGGTCGGTAATCTACAACCATCCGCTCCGTTCCATCCTTCTTCTTGACGAAGAGGACGGGGCAAGCCCAAGGGGAAGAACTAGGACGGATGAAACCCTTTTGCAAGGACTCATCGAGTTGTTTCTTTAGCTCAGCTAATTCTAGTGGTGCCATCTTATAAGGTCTCCTAGAGATTGGGATAGTTCCAGGAATAAGATCTATCACGAACTCGACATCTCTGTCAGGTGGAACTCCTGGCAGTTCTTCTGGAAGAACATCCGGAAAGTCACGGACTACCGGGATATCTTCGAGTTTTGGTAGAGGGCTGGCATTAAGAGAATAGAGCTGACGTTCAGCCATTCGAGTCAAGACATTGACTATCTTGCCGGATGGGTGTGTAAGTTGAACGGTCCTAGTAAAGCAATCAATCTTGGCATAATGAGTTGTCATCCAATCCATACCCAAGATGATGTTTATGTCCGAGGACTTGAGAGCGATTAGAGATGCAAGGAAAACATGGCATAATGCACAACCAAGTATGACACATGACAAGATTAAATGTTGTTACTCATGGCATGAGATGATGCATAAAAGAACCCCGCATCAAAGCAAGTTTAAATGAGGCCAGAAATAACAAATAACAATTCCGGAAACTCTCCGTATGCAAATTAAGAAATTGGTACTGTTCTGAACAAAACATTATCTTAAAGTTGTTAAGCAACAACTTAACATGCACCATGATAATATACACATTTTTCTAGTCAAGTTACATATGTAGATCATTTAATTCGGAGCTACGGTCTAGAAGATATGAGCAACACAAGTTCAACATGACATTGATGCAAAATGCATGCAAACATGAACCACAAACACTCAAAAGATTAATGCAACAAGATATTATGAAACTACATGCAATTCTACACAAGTTTCATATAGAGCATGCTCAAAACGGAGCCACGGTTCAAGACATACACACAAAGCAAGTTTTATTAACAATCTGTCCAAAACAGCAACTAGGCATATTGCAAGCAACAAAACATAATGCTACACGAATAAGATGGGCATGAACTTGATATGCACTTAAAATAACTACCAAATAAACACTTCCGTGATAATACGTGTTTGTCACAGTAGGTCACGTTTTATGTCATGCTTGAACATCCATGACGATCTTACGACAGAATCAAGATAGTCATACATGTGCTGTCGTAGAAGTGTTCCATGACAATACCAAAATTATCATAATCCTCGCATGAATACCCAAGTCTTCAAGGTCACACCAATTTTCTCACATTCAAAGTCTTCAAGAAAATCAAAGTCTTCAAATGAAGACATACAGTTTTAGGGGTCGACTTTCTTTGTAAATATCAAACTCCTCCTAGACTTATAGTACATGTTTACACTCGCAAAGACATTAGTACCTTAACCTATAAGTCTTCAATACACCAAAATACGAAGGGGCACTAGATGCATTTACAATATCCCCCTTTTTGGTGATTGATGACAAATAGTTTAAGTTTTCAACGGGGATAAACATATGAAGTGTAGCAATAGATGTCGAGGAATTTGATTACAAGATATAGAAGAACTCCCCCTGAAGATGTGCATATTTGAGGATTTTGCTTGAGTAGCAAATGCACATTGTAGAGTAATATCATGGAGATATCCCCTTATATCTTGTAATTCATACACGCATTTCACATATGATATTAAGAATTTGAAATGCATGATGAAATATGGTGTCTGAAGAAATCCAGCATGCGTGCATTAAGGTACTTTAGGAAATAAGCATGCAGAAGGCAGTTCAAAAAGTGTTAGACCACCATTAGACTTAAGTTTACAACTCATCAGAGCAAAAACCTTAGAAGAGCAAGAGTTGTAACTTAACGAAAAAATATAGCCCATATAAGAGACCCGCTCGAAGACTAACTCAAATTTCTCCCCTTTTGTCATCAAATGACCAAAAGGGATGAAAAATAAGGACTAACGCCCCTGAAGAGTATCATCATGATTTCGATGGAGGAGCGCCAGCGTTGTTGGTGTCGTCCGTTGAGGTAGGGCCTACAGTAGTGTCGTCAAAATCTTCAGCTTCATCCGTCACGGGGGAAGGGGCCGCGGCGACGCGAGGCAAGTTGGGGCGGCGGCGGCATGCGGCTTAGGGTTAGATAGAGGTGTGTGGCGTGAGAGAGATGAGATGGGGAATTGGGGCACGGGCGGGCCTTAGCGAAAAATTTGGAATCTCGCGCACAGATTGCTGCTCAGGCTACGCAATATGAAATGAGTGGGCCATCTACAAACTACGGCGACACTTTTCCTGCCGTAAAGAACCGCCGACACACAGTCTAATGGCAAAGCAAACTATGCCGACACATTTTGTGTCTGCAAACGTGATTGCATCACCGACAGATAGACTGTCGAAAATCTGGAACAACCTCGACAATTTATGTGTCGGTCTTGCTGTGGACAGATAATGTGTCGCCAGTGTACACTTCTACCAACAGATGCATGTCGGCGTTGTGGTGTCGTGGTGTAGTGCACGCGCGATGATTAAAATGAACTTGTGACCAGCTGAGGAACTTTGACCTTCTTGAATTTCTTCGAAGGTGGCTGAGACCAGTCAAAGTGTTTTTGAAATTCCATCTCCTTGAGTTCGTCAGCACTATAGAGATGTGAAAGAATAGCCCAAGTGTGATCGAAGATTTCATGCGCATAGTAGTGATTCTTCTTCACGGTGTTTTGTGTGACAGTCATGTTCTGAAAAATTGAAGCAAACTGGCGCTTGACCCACTTGTGATTGTGATCGACCTTCTGATGAAGACTTAGGAGAAGCTCATGATCAGTTATCACTCATGGAATAGTGGCTTGACGAATTAGCGTTGAAGCTTTTGCAGTAAAATCTTGGGTTGTAGAGTCATCATTGGTGGAATAGGATGCAGCTTTGCAACTCTATCCATTCAATGGACGAGTAACTTCATCAATAGCAGCAGCTTTGCCTTTACCATAGTTTGAGGACTTCAAGAGGAGCCAAAAAGCTGAGGTGATTTTGACAATCTGCCTTGTAGTTGATTGAAGACCTTGTTCTAATGAATTTCAAAATCCAAGGAGCATAAGGCTTCAACTCAAAAGGTGACAGTGCAACATTCACCAAATTCCTCATGAAGGAATCATGATAGTTGCTAGGAATCCCATGCATGATATTGAATATCACATTCTTCATGATGCCAACAACGTCTTCTTCTTCAGAGTTGTGGCCCTTGATTGGACTGAGGGTTTTGGTCAGAATGCGGTAGATTGTCCTTGGCACATATAGAAATTCCTTCACAAGGAAGGTGGTTCTTGGAGGTTTTCCAGCCTTCAGAGGCTTCATCATGACTTGCATCAGATGATCCGGAAGTGCAGGTTCATCATTCATCAATCTTGCATCTTCAGAAGAAGGATTAACTGGGATGGCATGAAGCAATTCAGATACTGGGGCTTTGTAGCGAGTGTTTTCGGTCATCCAGTCAAGCACCCATGAGTTGATATCAGCTGCATCACCAGTGAGGTGCCGAGTGACGTAGAATTGAAGAATGAGTTCTTCATTCTAGTCGCATATATCAGAGCAAAAACCGAGAAGCCCAACTTCGTGAAGAGCATTCAGAACAGGCTAGAAGCAATGGATTGACTCCATGTCAATATGAGGAATTTGACAATCTTCAAATACCTTGTCTTTACTGAACAGGAGTGAAGAATACAAATTCATCTGGGTAGCTGACTAGAATCTCTTGCGTCTATGTCTTGCTGAGCCATAAGAGTTGAAGTCAGTGAAGAAATGATGCTCAGCGAAGAAATCATAAGCCTTGAATTTTTTCCTGTTAACATAAGGATTATTCTGCTTCGGCTGAAGATTTACAGATGATGACTTTGCAGCTTAAGTGTTGACAAGCTCTAGAGATGCTGCCTGAGGAATTGAAGCTTTGGGTTTTTTAGCAATAGTTGGTTTCTCCATTTCTTCAGCTATTTCAGCTGGAGCTTGTTCAGGAATGGAAGGAGGACAAGTTGTACGTTCTTCAGAGTCTATATTAATTTCTTCAGTTTGGACAGGGGACTAAGGAACTTGATGCAGTTGAGTGGTCCTAGGTGAATTGGGATGAGTATTTTCCCAATAATCATCATTAAGCACTGGAGTGGTAGAACCAATATCCACATCCTCATCTTCTTCTTCCAATTCCTCAACGCTGGCCTCTTCAGCGGTGAACTGAGGCAAGGGCGATAATCCCAGTGGGGTTGAAGGGATTTCTTCCACTTCAATATCATCATCCAACTACTCTGAAGAAGCAGCAGAAGGATTCTCTTCATCCATGTCATCTGGTATGCCATATTCTTCACCAAAGGGAACAATCTCCTTTGATGCCACAATTGAAATAAGGACAACATCAATGGGGTTGGTGATGGAACTTGACAAAGTCCTCACTTTCTTGGGAGCCAAGGATTCTGCATTTGATGATGCTTTCCTTTTCTTCACAGATGCCTTCTCCGCAACCTTTGTTTTCTTCACTTCTGATGCAGAAGGAAGGTTGATATTCTTTAATGGTGAAGACTTTGCAGGAGGAGTAGATGAAATAGGTTCAGTTTCTTCAAGCACGACTGATGCAGTCGCCCTGGCAATCTCAGATTCTTCAAGCGCTATAGAAGATTCTTTAGCAGGCCTGGGTTGTTCAAGGTTGTCTGAATCGGATCGGAGCCCTGATGTTAGGATCGCAAATCGTGAAATCTTCACTATCAGGATCGCAGAAACGTAGATTCTATGAACTAAAGTCGTAGAATTAGAGCGGTTAGTTTGGATCATAAAGTCGTAGAATCGTACAACAGAATCACGATTCTGACAACCTTTGTTCTTAAGGCGCAACATTTGAGGTTTCCCTGGCAATTTCATCAGGGGCTGGAATTTCTTTAGCACCCCTAGCAGTTTCTTTAGCAACTTGACTCTCACGTGCGCTTTCAGTTTCCTCAGCAAGATAAATTTCTTCTTGCGCTGAGGTTTCACCACCAAGTTTGAGGGACTTGGAGAGCTTGACGAATCTGTCTTTGGCTCCTAGCCAATCAGCACGGTATCTATCAAATTCATCACTTAGGCCTTTGAATTCCGTTTGCAATTTCACAAGGTCCACAGGACACATGTTCACGACATTTTTCTTCAAGAAGCACCCTTTCTTGTATTGATCCTTCTTGGCTTTTCTAGCTTGTTCATATTTCCATTTTTCTTCACCAATGAAAGCAGCCAACATCTATCTTTGACCAGAAGTGAGGTTCATCTCAGGGAGAGGTGCATTGGGATCTTTGTGCCAAAGATCAGTATAGTCTAGGATCTTCTTCGGATCCAGCATGAGAGGCACAAAACTGCCCTTGGCTCTAGTGGCCTTCATTTGCCTATCTCTGATGATTTCAGCAAGTTTTTTATCATCGGATTCATAGTCATCAAATGGAACTTGGAAAGCCACTTTCTTTTGAGGACTTGGCCTCTTTCCTCGTCCATCAGTGGTCTTCACTTTCAGCAGAGTTAGACCAGGTGAAGATTGTGGTGGAGCTGAAGAACTTGCAGATGCTCCTGAAGCAATTGAGAAACCTGCAGTCCGTTGACAAGTTGCAAGGTGCACAGTTGTTGAGGACTTTGCAGCAGCAGTTGAGGATTGTGTAGCAACAGAGGGAAATAATGCAGTGTGACACCCCGAGACTGATGCGCCAGGTGTCAGCCAGTTATTCTTCGTCGTTGCCACGTCATCTGCTTGCGTGTTGCGTTTTGACATGTCATCATCTGCATGTCATCATCATGTTTTCAAAACTTGCATCCGTCCGAGTTCGCCCGTTCTTTCCGTTGTCCATTCTGAGCCCAGACACACTCGCACGTGCCCGCGGCACCTCCAAATATTTATTTTATGAGTGGCCGGAAAATGTTCTCGGAATGGGATGAAACGTGGCGTTTGGTCTTATTATAGTGTAGACAGGCCGCCTGCCAAATTTCATCGCATTCGGAGTCCGTTTGATAGCCCAACGGATAAGTATAGTGGCACCGTTGCCGGTTAATTCGTCGGACGTTTTCGGTCTCCGAAAACCCCCGTGGACCTCTTCTCTTCTCTCCCCACAACCCCTCCTACACAGCCCACTACCAGCCCTCTAGCCCACCTACACTCCCCCCTCCGCTCTGGGCCGTCATATCGGGATCAAACGGCCCAAAAACGGAGAAAATCCCCCTAACCTAGACCCCCTGCCTATTTAAGCCCCTTCCCTCGTCCAAAAATGGCACCCCTTAACCTAGCCTACCCCTCCCCTAACCTCCAGCGTCGCCACTCCTCAAATTCCGCACTGATCCAGCCACCCTTCGCCACTTGTCGCCGGCCTAGCGCGCCACCTTGCCGCTCCGAGACAGTCCCGCGACGCCACATGTCCCCAGCACCATTCCTCAGCTCCCCACACCGTCGGGCCCGTCGAAGCCCACATCCAGCATGCCCTGGGCCGGATCTGGGCCCCGCACTCCGCTGCTGAGGCTCGCAGGCGCCCGACCCCTCGCAGCCGCTCGGGTCTCTCGCTGCCGTCGGTCCCCGGCGCCGTCGACCGAACACCGCCTCACCGCCGTTCACCTCCTCGCCGCCTCTACCTCGCCGCCCCGCCACCAATATGCCCCGCCACCGACGCGCCTCCCTAACCCCGCCGCCCTTGCGCACCGCCGCCGCCTCACACACCCCGAGCCGTCACCGTGGTGCCCGCGCCTGGAGGTGCCTCCTCCACATCGCCATGGTCGCCACCTCGCCATTGCTAGCTGCCGCTCGGCCAGTCCAGCTCCGCCGACACCGGATCTGGCCGGGAACGGAGCTCCCCTCGTTGTATCCGGTGCCCCTGCACCTTCCTGTGCCGTATGCCAACTCGCTGGAGCTCGGAGCTCACCGGCGTCGACCTCCACATCCGCGCTCGTATTGCTGCAGTTGACCCGCGCCCCGGACGTGTCCGGCCGGACTCGAACATGTCCGAGCCCCCTCTGCCCGTGCCACTGCCACTGGACGCAGCCGACGGACATGTCCGCCTGGACCCCGGACATGTCCAACCCGGGAGATAGTTTTTCCACTAAGTCCTTGTAAAACAGCATCATGATGCATTCTTGTGTGGATAATAACTTTGCGCATACTTGTCCAAATGAAGCATATGATATATCAAAAAGTTCGTCTCGAAGTATTATACATGCTAGATACATTTTCATGCATGTTACTGTTCATCTTGATGCCTTATTCTTCGTTGTAAAACTGCTATGTGATGTTAGTGTCAAGGCCTTGTTGTCTGTCAACAATATGTTAGCATGTTTGTGATGGTGTAACTTTGTGCATGTTGGTGCAAATTGAGTGTATGATATGTCAAAATGTTCATTTTGAAGTGCTCTACATGATGGTGGTTGTTGTATTCATGTTAGGTGTCATATTGCCATGTTAATCTCTGTTGCAAAAGTGAATGTGGCTGCTAAGTGCTGAAACTTGTTATGAGATGCTGATTTATCTTTTTCATATCTTTATGTGTGATTTTTGTTTGAGAAACATGTCAATATGGTTTAGAATCACAATCATGTCGTCCTTAATGTGGTGTAATTAGTTTTCCATATTATGCCTTGTGGTGATTGCAAAAGGCTTGTAAAGTGGCCTACTCGCTGTTGTTATTTTCTGAGACTTGTTGAAAACTGCTAAGTCTGAAACTGTTATAACCTGATGCCATGTTTGCTTGATGCCCCACTCAAATCCATGAATATTTTGGGTTGCCCAATGATCATGTCTTGTTGTCCATGTTATGCTCTATCCATCCATGCCTTGTTTGCAAGTATTGCCTGCTCTAGCTTGTTGTTATCATGCTCTCAAGTTGCTATAAATGTTTATGTCAGCCTGTTAACAGTAAGTTCAGTTTTTCCATGTGAATAGCTAGAGTTCTATGCATCCTATGACCATGTTCTTGCCATGAGTAGCTTCATAAACATGTCTTCTTACTATTGGTTACATTCCCTTGCCATGTTATGCTCTGAGATGAGTTGCACAAGCTTGCAAACATGCCTACTTGTCGTTGTTGCTGCCTTGTCTAGTTTATTTCACTAAGTCTGAGAATCTGTTAGGGCATGTACAATGGTTCTATCTTAGCAATGCCATGTACGATAAATGATGAGGTGGAGGAGAGAGAAATCATAAGAGAAGGCTTGTCTTCTCTTAGATAAGAGAAGGCAAGAGATGATCTCTTAGCACAATATGTCTCACCACGTTTTTAGGAATAACTAGTTATTGAAGATAAGGCTAAGAGATGACCCATTGTATGCATGTTTTTTTGTCATCTCTAAATTACATGCAACATTTAAGATAAGACTACCTTATCAACCATTGTACATGCCCTTATCTTTTGCAATCTTGCCACGATGTTTTGAGCATGTTATAGTGGTGTTTGGTAGTACCTCAGTGATCATACTTGTAGTTCTTGACATGTACATGCTTACCATGCCCTTTGTTGCCATGAAGCGTTATTGTATCATATTGTTTTGATGTCAAGTAAGTGACACGTTGCTGTTTTTGGACAGCTTGTTGTTATATCTTGTTTCATGTGTATGTGTTGAACCGTTGCTCTGTTTTGAGTGTGCTTTATATGAAACTTGTGTGTTTTTGCATGTAGATGCATAATAACATGTTGAATACTTGTTTGGAGTGTGTTTGCTTGATGTTTGGATGCATTGCCATGCTTGTCTTGTTTTGCTCATATCTTCTAGGCCGTAGCTCCGAATTAAATGAACTTTATATGGAACTTGACTAGAATTTCGACTAGATCATCATGGTGCATGTTAACTTGCTGTTTAACAACTTTAACACAAGGTTTGTTCAGATCTGGACCAATTTCGAAATGTGCATATGAGGACTTACCGGAATTGTTATATGGGGTTTCCGGCCTCATTTAAACTTGTTTGGTTGTGTTGTTCTTGTATGCATCATCCCTTGCCTTGTTTTGCATCATATAGACGTGTCTTTCTTCATACTTGCTTGAGAATCATGTCACTTTCTTGAGTGGTGTGTTTACCGTGTTGTGTGCTTCTTCTCGCTAGTTCATTTTCCGTTGTGATCGTGAAGATTCGTTTGACTACACTTGGTTCGTCTTCGTGGCTTCCTCTTCGTCTTCTTCATGGACTCGTTCTTCTTCCTTGTGGGATCTCAGGCAAGATAACAGTCACCTTGGATACCTTTACTATCGTTGCGATGCTAGTTGTCTCGATGCTATCGTTATATGTCGCGCTACCCATCTTTTATTGTCAGCCTCTCTCCTTGTTGCCATGAAACCTATAACCTTTGACACCTTCCCCAGCAAACCATTGTTTTGATATGTTCCCTGCTCGCTCAGCCCCTCTTATAGTGTTGTTAGTTGCAGGTGAAGATGAAGATTGCTCCATGTAGGAACTTGTTTTTGGGAATATCACAATATTTATAATTATTATTAGCACACCTATATACTTGGCAATGGGTGGAAGGCTTGGCCTTTTGCTTGGTGTTTTGTTGCAGTCATGCCATCTAAAGAACCGATAAACCTGCGTTATGTTCCTTGATTTTGCATTAACGCGGTTGGGTATATGGGGACCCCTTGACAGTTCGTCTTTGAATAAAACTCCTCCAGCAAGACCCAACTTTGGTTTTAATTTGCAACATAATAAAAACTTAATTAATTAATTAAATTGCATAGGGAGTTAGTGCTACCCAAGGATTCTTCTACATACAGGGGGGCAGTGTTGATGGTGTTGGTCCCAAACGGGTAACCTGTGGGGCTACCACGGGGAAACTCGAGGATTGGCTCCCGTAGCTTGGCCCATCCGGTCGTGGCCTGAGACGAGAGACGCGCGGCTACCATCAGTGTGTCGGCACGCAGGGAGGTCTTGCTGGACATGTTTTACCATTGTCGAAATGTCTTGTGCACCGGGATTCCGAGTCTGATCGGGTTATCCCTAAGATAAGGGGTATTATTATTTTTTACCTCTGCTGATCATGAGAGTTTGTGATGGGCTAAGTTGGGACACCCCTGCAGGGTTATGATCTTTCGAAAGTCGTGCCCGTGGTTATGTGGTAGATTGGAATTTGTTAATGTCCGGTTGTAGAAAACTTGACAGAGGATCCGAAATAAAGCACACAAAACGCGTGAGTAACCGTGACCGTCTCTTTTCACTTCGAGAAGAAAACACGATGGGGTTATGTTTGACTCGTAGGTAGTTCAGGATCTCTAGCGATCATTACTAGTTTGCGACCGTTTGCGTAGATGCTCATCTTATTCTTGTACTCATAAGTTAGCAACCATACATATGCTTAGCCGCTGATGCAACCTCACTACTTAACCTTTCCATACCCATTAAGCTTTTCTAGTCTTGATACCCATGGTTATCGGATTGCTGAGTCCTCGTGGCTCACAGTTACTACAACAACAGTTGCAGGTGCAGGTTTCCGATGACTTAACGTGAGAGCGATGTTCTGGTGTTGGAGTTCTTTCTTCTTCTTCGTCATCGGTCTTGGGTTAGGTTCCTGGTCGTCACCCTGGGATAGCAGGATGGATGTCGTTGTGCTTTTCATGTTTGCATCCGTAGTCGGATGCCTTGTATTGATGTTGTTGTATTCATGTGACATGTATGAATTGTTGTATCCCCATATATTCATGTAATGGTACGATGTAATGATATCCATCTTGCTAAGCACCCGAAATGCGGTTGTGCGCCAATCATGAGTGTATCACGTGATCGGGATAGAATCGCATCTTGGGCGTGACAAGTTGGTATCAAAGCCTCGACCGACCATAGGCTCAGCACGCCACCTTGCCGCTCTCGGCCAGTCCCGCGGCGCCACATGTCCCCAGCACCCCTCCTCAGCTCCCCACACCGCCGGGCCCGCCTCTGGACCGCCACGGGCCGGATCTCGGCCCCGCATTCCGCCGCTACGGCCTGTAGGCGCCCGTCCTCCCGCAGCCGCTCGGGTCTCCCGCTACCGTCGGTCCCCGTCACCGTCGACCGCACACCTCCTCGCCGGAGTTCACCTCCTCGCTGCCTCTACCTCACCGCCCCGCCACCGACGCGCCTCGCTGACCCCGCCGCCCTTGCGCACCGCCACCGCCTCACACGCCCCGAGCCGTCGCCGTGGTGCCCGCGCCTGGAGGTGCCTCCTCCACATCGCCATGGCCGCCACCTCACCATTGCTAGCTGCCGCTCGGCCAGTCCAGCTCCGCCGACACCGGATCTGGACGGGAACGGAGCTCCCCTCGTCGGATCCGGGGCCCCTGCACCTTCCCCTGCCGTATTCCAACTCGCCGGAGCTCGGAGCTCAGCGGCGTCGACCTCCACATCCACACTCGTACTGCTGCAGTTGACCCGCGCCCCGGACGTGTCCGGTCGGACTCGGACATGTCCGAGCCCCCTCTGCATGTGCCACTGCCACTGGACGCAGCCGACGGACATGTCCGCCTGGACCCCGGACATGTCCAACCCGGGACATAGTTTTTCCACTAAATCCTTGTAAAACAGCATCATGATGCATTCTTGTGTGGATAATAACTTTGCGCATACTTGTCCAAATGAAGCATATGATATATCAAAAAGTTCGTCTCGAAGTATTCTACATGCTAGATACATTTTCATGCATGTTACTGTTCATCTTGATGCCTTATTCTTCGTTGTAAAACTGCTATGTGATGTTAGTGTCAAGGCCTTGTTGTCTGTCAACATTATGTTAGCATGTTTGTGATGGTGTAACTTTGTGCATGTTGGTGCAAATGGCGTGTATGATATGTCAAAATGTTCATTGTGAAGTGCTCTACATGATGGTGGTTGTTGCATTCATGTTAGGTGCCATATTGCCATGGTAATCTCTGTTGCAAAAGTGAATGTGGCTGCTAAGTGCTGAAACTTGTTATGAGATGCTGATTTGTCTTTTTCATATCTTTATGTGTGATTTTTGTTTGAGAAACATGTCAATATGTTTTAGAAGCACAATCATGTCGTCCTTGATGTGGTGTAATTAGTTTTCCATATTATGCCTTGTGGTGATTACAAAAATCTTGTAAAGTGGCCTACTCGTTGTTGTTATTTTCTAAGACTTGTTGAAAACTGCTAAGTCTGAAACTGTTATAACCTGATGCCATGTTTGCTTGATGCCCCACTCAAATCCATGAATATTTTGGGTTGCCCAATGTTCATGTCTTGTTGACCATGTTATGCTCTATCCATCCATGCCTTGTTTGCAAGTATGGCCTGCTCTAGCTTGTTGTTATCATGCTCTCAAGTTGCTATAAAATGTTTATGTCATCCTGTTAACAGTAAGTTCAGTTTTGCCATGTGAATAGCTAGTGTTCTATGCATCCTATGACCATGTTATTGCCATGAGTAGCTTCATAAACATGTCTTATTGTTGATGGTTACATTCACTTGCCATGTTATGCTCTGAGATGAGTTGCACAAGCTTGCAAACATGCCTACTTGTCGTTGTTGCTGCCATGTCTAGTTTATTTCATTAAGTCTAAGAATCTGTTATCTTTTGCAATCTTGCCATGATGTTTTGAGCATGTTCTAGTGGTGTTTGGTAGTACCTCAGTGATAATGCTTGTTGTTCTTGACATGTAAATGCTTACCATGCCCTCTGTTGCCATGAAGTGTTATTGTATCATGGTGTTTTGATGTCAACTAAGTGCCATGTTGCTGTTTTTGGACGGCTTGTTGTTATATCTTGTTTCATGTGTATGTATTAAACAGTTGCTCCGTTTTGACTGTGCTTTATATGAAACTTGTGTCTTTTTGCATGTAGATGCATAATAACATGTTGAATACATGTTTGGAGTGTGTTTGCTTGATGTTTGGATGCATCTTGCATATTTGCCATGCTTGTCTTGTTTTGCTCATATCTTCTAGGCCGTAGCTCCGAATTAAATGAACTTTATATGGAACTTGACTAGAATTTCGAGTAGATCATCATGGTGCATGTTAACTTGCTATTTAAAAACTTTAACACAAGGTTTGTTCAGATCTTGACCAATTTTAAAATGTGCATATGAGGACTTACCGGAATTGTTATATGTGGTATCCGGCCTCATTTAAACTTGTTTGGTTGTGTTGTTCTTGTATGCATCATCCCTTGCCATCTTTTGCATCATATAGACTTGTATTGCTTCATACTTGCTTGAGCATCATGTCATGTTCTTGAGTGGTGTGTTTACCATGTTGTGTGCTGCTTCTCGCTATTTCATATTCGGTTGCGATCGCGAGGATTCGTTCGACTACACTTGGTTCGTCTTCGTGGCTTCTTCTTTGTCTTCTTCATGGACTCGTTCTTCTTCCTTGCGGGATCTCAGGCAAGTTAACCGTCACCTTGGATACCTTTACTATCATTTCCATGCTAGTTGTCTCGATGCTATCGTTATATGTCGCGCTACCCATCTTTTATTGTCAGCCTCTCTCCTTGTTGCCATGAAACCTCTAACTTTTGACACCTTCCCCAGCAAACCGTTGTTTGTCTATGTTACCCGCTCGCTCAGACCCTCTTATACCGTTGTTAGTTGCAGGTGAAGATGAAGATTGCTCCATGTCGGAACTTTTTTTTGGGAATATCACAATATTTATTATTATTATTAGCACACATATATACTTGGCAATGGGTGGAAGGCTTGGCCTTTTGCTCGGTGTTTTGTTCCACTCATTCCGTCTAAAGAACCGATAAACCTGCGTTATGTTCCTTGTTTTTGCGTTCCTAACACGATTGGGTATATGGGGACCCCTTGAGAGTTCGTCTTTGAAAACTCCTGCAGCAAGGCCCACCTTTGGTTTTAATTTGCAACATAATAAAAACTTAATTAATTAATAAAATTGCATAGGGAGTTAGCGCTACCCAAGGATTCTTCAACATACAGGGGGGCTAGTGCTGATGGTGTTGGTCCCAAATGGGCAACCTGCGGGGCCACCACTGGGAAACTCGAGGATTGGCTCCCGTAGCTTGGCCCATCCGGTCGTGGCCTGAGACAAGATAGCGTGGCTACTATCAGGGAGTCGGCACGCCGGGAGGTCTTGCTGGATTGTTTTACCATTGTCGAAATGTCTTGTGCACCGGGATTCCGAGTCTAATCGGGTTGTCCCTAAGATAAGGGGTATTATTATTTTTACCTCTGCTGATCGTGAGAGCTTGTGATGGGCTAAGTTTGGACACCCCTGAAGGGTTATGATCTTTCGAAAGCTCTGTCCGCAGTTATGTGGCAGATTGGAATTTGTTAATGCCCGGTTGTAGAAAACTTGACAGAGGATCCGAAATAAAGCACACGAACCGCATGAGTAACCGTGATCGTCTCTTTTCAGTTCGAGAAGAGAACACGGATGGGTTATGTTTGACTCGTAGGTAGTTCTAGATCTCTAGCGATCATTACTAGTTTGCGACCGTTTGCCTAGATGCTCATCTTATTCTTGTACTCGTAAGATAGCCACCATAAATATGCTTAGCCGCTGTTGCAACCTCACTACTTAACCTTTCCATACCCATTAAGCTTTGCTAGTCTTGATACCCATGGTTATGGGATTGCTGAGTCCCCGTGGCTCACAGTTACTACAACAATAGTTGCAGGTGCAGGTTTCAGATGACTTGACATGAGAGCGATGTTCTTGTGTTGTAGTTCTTTCTTCTTCTTGTTCGTCAGTCTTGGGTTAGGTTCCTGGTCGGCAGCCTAGGATAGCAGGATGGATGTCATTGTGCTTTTCATGTTTGCATTTGTAGTCGGATGCCTTGTATTGATGTTGTTGTATTCATGTGACTTGTATGAATTGTTGTATCCCCATGTATTTATGTAATGGTACGATGTAATGATATCCATCTTGCTAAGCGCCCGAAATGCGGTTGTGTGCCAATCACGAGTGTATCATGTGATCGGGATAGAATCGCATCTTGGGCGTGACATGCAGCCCTTGAAGAAGCTCCCTGAGGAATTTTTCTTGAGAGCTTTGACTTTGAAGAGCCAGTCTGTGAGGGCATTGCTATTGAGGTACTTGGATTGATGGTCGATTTCTTCAGCATAGCCTTCTTAGGCTTACTGGCAGAGGCTTCAGCTGCATTAGCAGGAGCAGCAGTGTCTTCATTTAATTTCCTCACTACTTCTTTAGATTCCCTTTGAAGTTTGGCTTGGCACTTGGCCCATTCCTTGGGGAATCCCACATCGCGCCTCATGCTTGTGGGATTAGCTATTTGGCCTGCAGCCAAAGGAGGTCTTGAGCAAGGAGGGTTAACAGCGAATTTCTTCATGTACTTGGGAGTAACATAGCGATATTTCCTCAATTCATTTGCCCATCTCCTCTCAATCCTTTGGATGCACACTTTGCGCTGATTCTTGTTCTCCTTGCCATGAATTCCATCATCAGGTGTGCAATAGTGAGCATAAATATCGTCAGGAATTTCAAAGGCAGTATTGGTCTCTTGCCTCCGTTCTGATGTCTCTTTCCTTCAGCCATTTTCTTTACTTGAGGATTTTGAACAATTGAAGTTTCTGAGGAAGTGTGTAACTTTTATTCGAGTTATGCTGTAAATGAGTTCAGTTGATGAGAACCTAGAGATTCAGCAGCAGACATTTTGTACCTGTGAACAGAATATAGGTGCGAAGAATTTGGAGAGGTCATATGCGTTCTCAGAATTTTTTCAAAAGAATGAAGTTTGAGGTTTTTCACCATGGGAGTCTTGAAGAATTTCACTAAGCATTCTTTCTCTAGGTTCCAGAGTTGTATAGATTAGAAATACACACAATTGAGGAATCATGACGAAAAACACAACTTAGAGAAGTAAATCAAAAACAGATTGACTTAGGTGTTTAAATAGTGGGAAGTTGAGGAATAAACACCTTTTGAAGAAATTGTGGAATTCATGAGAATCAAAGAAGGGAAGTAAAATTAGATTTTAATTACCCTTGATGAAGAACATGACGAACTAGATGAAAGTTGGAGAAGCTCGTTGGTCCAGATCTCACACGCCCTAACTTGGCAGAGGGAGACAACTACGACGGCGGCGAAGTGAAGATTTCCGCGGCCGGTGCGAGTACGACAACGAGGAGGTCAATGCAGTGAAGCTCTTCCTCACCGGTGTTGATGGAGAGTAGCGGCGGCGCTAGGTCCGAGAGCTCGAGCGTGAAGGAGGACGAGCGAAGTCAATGAGGTAAGGTGAAGGGAGAGGGTATTTATAGCCACGGTGAAAACCCGCCTGTACGAAGAATTTGGATGAATGTGCCCCTGCCCTTTGCAATCCTAGCGACATGTGTCACCCACGTTCTGAGGAGTGGAGATATAGGAGATCGTGGGAGAGTTGTTTAATCCATCGTGGGATGCGAAACGGTTTGAGCGGCAAAAGCCGAAAATTTGGATAAAAAATTTAAACATTTCGTTCACAAATTCTTCAGCTGTCAAGGACATAGTGAATATTTTTAACGGGTTTCAAATAGAATGCACATTAAGAATTTTTGAATAGACTGGATTGAGTTAAGCATAGAGGGGGAACGGGTCCGATCACATTCACTTAGAGGAAAAATTAACTTGCAGAATTAGCAATAGGTGGATGATGTAGAGGACATAAAAACTCCTCTCTCTCTATATATATATAGTCAATGAATAATTCCAATGAAAAGTTGAAGAAATTGCAAATTTCAGGAATTTGAAAAAATGAAGAATTTGCAAAAATGAAGAAAAACTCAAGTTTCAACTTTGGTTGGTGGCGTGACCCACCGTCTAAGAATGATTATTTCATACACCGTGTACAATTGTGGTAGTGCTCTGAGAATCAATTTATTCATTAATTTCTACACACTTAGAGGGTTAGTCTTCATTGATTGAAGAAAAACATTACTTCATGTGTTGCACATCAAAGTCATCAATTTTGCATAAGTGTTAGGATGTGTGTCCTTTCAAAGGACATTCGAAGAATCTAAGATATTTAGCTCACACCGCAATTTGCAAAATCTCTTTTCACGCAAGGGCTTAGTGAAGATATCTGCCAGCTATTCTTCAGTCTTCACATGGTAGATGGAGATGTCGCCCTTGAACACATGATCACGAAGAAAATGATGACGGATCTGGATGTGCTTTGTCTTCGAGTGCTGAACTAGTTTGTGAGGAATCTTGATGGCACTCTCATTGTCACAATAGAGTGGTACATTCTTCATATTGACGCCGTAGTCCTTGAGGGTTTGATTCATCCACAGCAGTTGAGCACATCATGAACCAGCATTAATGTACTCAGCTTCAGCAATAGAGAGTGATACACAGTTCTGCTTCTTCGAGGACCAACATACTAGGGATCGTCCGAGGAAATGGAATGTGCCAGATGTAGACTTGCGATCCACTCGATCACCAGCATAGTCAGAGTCAAAATATCCAATGAGATCAAAATCAGAGCCCTTGGGATACCATAATCCAAGTGTTGGAGTGTGAGCTAGATATCGAAGAATATGCTTCATAGCCTTATGGTGTGATTCCTTCGGTGTAGCTTGAAATCAGGCACACATGCAAGCACTAAGCATAATATCTGGCATAGATGCACATAGATACAATAAAGAGCCAATCATGGAACGGTATACCTTTTGATCGAAGTCTTTACCATTTTCATCGGTGCAGAGATGGCCATTTGTGGGCATAGGAATTGTGACACCTTTGTAATCTTGCATGCCGAACATCCTTGAGGTACTTCTCTTGAGATATGAAGATGCCATTGTGTTGTTGCCAAATTTTAAGGCCTAAGAAGAATTTCAGTTCTCCCATCATAGAAATTTGATATTCCTCACACATCATGTAGCCAAATTCGTCACTGTAACGTTCATAAGTACCGCCAAAGATAATATCGTCCACATAGATTTGACACAACAAATAATTCATCATCATATGATTTGGTGAAAAGAGTTGGGTCAAGTGAGCCGGGTTTGAAGCCTTTCTTCATGAGAAATTCCTTCAAAGTATCATACCACAACCGAGGGGCCTGCTTGAGGCCATAGAGGGCCTCTTTGAGTTTGAAGACTTTGTCAGGATGTTTAGGATCTTCAAAACCTGGGGGTTGAGCAACATATACTTCTTCCTCAAGTTTACCATTGAGGAATGCACTTTTGACATCCATTTGATATAAGATGATATTATGATGGTTAGCATAAGCAAGTAATATGAGAATAGCTTCAAGTCTAGCAACAGGTGCAAAAGTTCCATCAAATTCAATTCCTTCAACATGTGTGTAGCCTTGAGCTACGAGACAAGCCTTATTCCTCACCACAAGGCCATTTTCATCTTGCCTGTTGTGATAGATCCACTTGGTGTGATGATGATGTGCTTTCATGGATCTGACCGCTTGACGAGTCCCACACATGGTTGAGCTTGAATTGGCAATTCCTCTTGCATAGCTTGAATCCACTCAGGTTCTAGAAATGCCTCATCAACTTTGGTGGGCTCTATGATAGAGAAAAAAGCAAAGTGCCCACAAAAGTTAGATAAGTGTGAAGCTCTTGAGCATGTGAGAGGACCTGGTGCATTGATGTCATCGAGGATTTTCTCAATCTGCACTTCTTTTGCCACTCGAGGATGAGCTGGTTGACGACTTTGATCTAGCTGAGCATTTTCTTCAGCAGGAGTTTCATCAGGAGCACCAGTATCATTTTCTTCATGGTCTGGAATGACTTCTTGAGCAGATTCTTCAGTGGGGATGATATCCTTAGTAGCTTTGAACTTAATGGATTCCTCAGGAGGCATTTGACCTGTCACAGGAGGCAGTGTCGGTGTTCTGGGAACCAGCGTACCCAGACTTGCATGCCTAAAAGTGCAACTATCCCTAGGTGGTTTTGGTAATTACTAGCAACATATAGCTCATTGAACTAATGTTATCTCAAGATAAATATTTCAGGAAAGTTCAATGATTGGCATGGCATGGATTAGAAATGTGTACCCCTCAAAATGCTAAGGACACATATTGGCTCAAGCTCAAGACTCTACATTTTCTATTTTAGTGATCCAAGATCACATTGAGTCCATACGAAAGCCAATACTATTAAAAGGGGATGTGGTGTTGCTTAATGGGTTTCTTGCTCAAAATTCTTAGTGATATGCTCCAAAACCATCAACCACTTTCTCACATCCACATATGTCCCAAACCAAAAGTCAAACTCGGCCCCACCGAAACTTTCTATCTGGCGCCACCGAGTTCAATTGACATAGCCACTGCCACAAACCCTAGTCACTTCGGTCTTACCGATAGGGATCCCGGTCTCACCGAGATGGGATTGAAAACTCACTATTTCCCTACATAACATTTGAGTCTAACCGAGATGAGCGATCGGTCCCACCGAGTTCGCAATGCAAACTCTCTGTTTCCCCTTCGTAATGTTTCGGTCCAACCGAAACGAGCGAATCGGCCCCACCGAGTTTCCCTGACCAACTCTCTGGTTAGCTTATTACCAAAATCTGTCCTACCGAGTTTGTGTAATTGGTCTCACCGAAATTACGTTATGCCCTAACCCTAATGAAATCGGTCCTACCGAGTTGATCATATCAGTCCCACCGAAATGCCTAACGGTCACATTATGAACTAAATCAGTCTGACCGAGTTCTCTGATTCGGTCCCACCGAGTTTGCTTAATTGTGTGTAATGGTTAGGTCTTTTGTGGAGGCTATATATACCCCTCCACCCACTCTTCAATCTTGGAGAAAGCCATCAGAACAAGCCTACACTTCCAGCATACCTTTTTCTGAGAGAGAACCAACTAGTCATGTGTTGAGACCAAGATATTCCAATCCTATCATATGAATCTTGATCTCTAGCTTTCCCCAAGTTGCTTTCTAGTCAAATGATCTTTCCACCAAATCCAAATCTGTGTGAGAGAGTTGAGTGTTGGGGAGACTATCATTTGTAGCACAAGAGCAAGGAGTTCATCATCAACACACCGTCTATTACGTTTTGGAGAGTGGTGTCTCCTAAATTGGTTAGGTGTCACTTGGGAGCCTCCGTCAAGATTGTGGAGTTGAACCAAGGAGTTTGGACGGGCAAGGAGATCGCCTACTTCGTGAAGATCTACCCTAGTGAGGCAAGTCCTTCATGGGTGATGGCCACGGTGGGATAGACAAGGTTGCTTCTTCGTGGACCCTTCGTGGGTGGAGCCCTCCGTGGACTCGCGCAACCGTTACCCTTCATGGGTTGAAGTCTCCATCAACGTTGATGTACGATAGCACCACCTATCGGAACAATGGATACAAAATCTTTGTGTCTACATTGTGTTTGCTCCCTCAAACTCCTCCCTTTACCTTCATATGCAATTGCTTTACATTCCGCGGCTATACTCTTAGAATTGCATGTGTAGGTTGATTGCTTGACTTGTGCATAATAGCTAAAATCTGCCAAGACTTAAAATTGGGAAAAGGCTAGGTTTTTATTTGGTCAAGTAGTCTAATCACCCCCCTCTAGACATACTTTCGATCCTACAAGTGGTATAAGATCTAAGGTCTCCATTTGCCTTGATTTCCATAGCTTTTGGTGATTATAGCCTTGGTTTCACAACCTAGAAGAGTATGGCGTCTAGCTAGGGAAATTACCACCGTAGAGGTCCTTACTTTGATGGTAGTAATTTTGCTAGTTGGAAGCATAAGATGAAAATGCATATTCTTAGACATAACCCCGCCATCTGGGCTATTGTGTGTGTTGGCTTGCACGGTGAATTCTTTTGACGGGAGAGAACCAAACCGTGAAGCTACCACCGAAGAGTTGAAGATGCTGCAATACAATGCTCAAGCTACTGATATCCTCTTCAATGGATTGTGCCCCGAAGAATTCAACAAAATCAGCCGTCTTGAGAATGCAAAGGAAATTTGGGATACCTTGATTGATATGCACGAGGGTACTGACTCTGTCAAGGAATCCAAATTGGATGTGCTTCAAAGTCAGCTTGACAAGTTCAAAATAAAGGATGGTGAAGGTGTCGCTAAAATGTACTCTAGGCTTGCTCTCATCACAAATGGGATTACCGGCTTAGGAAGTGAGGAGATGACCGACAGATTCATCATCAAGAAGATCCTAAGAGCCTTGGATGGAAAATATGATACCGTGTGCACATTGATCCAAATGATGCCCAACTACAAAGATCTCAAGCCTACAGAAGTCACTGGAAGAATTGTTGCTCATGAGATGTCACTCAAGGATTCGGAAAGGAAAGACAAGTCATCAAAGAGCTACACAAAACAAAGACATCAAGCTCACGTTGGTGAATGGGTATTCGGCTCCGACTCCGACCATCACTCCGAAAGAAGTTATCACTCCGACTCCGAATATACTCAAGATGAAGGTGTCGCTGGTCTAGCACTTTTGTAAACCAACTCCTATGACATATTTGACTCACCAAATGAAGGAATTGGAAGATGTTTCATGGCTAAAGGCCCAAAGTTATCACACCCCGAGTATGTTGATTTCAATAGTGATGAAGATGATTTGCTAGGAGATGATGATTTACTTGTTGACAACTCTAGTTATGAAAACTATGATGAACTTGCTATTAATCATGCTAATCAAGATAAAACGAATGACGATGATAAGAAGGATATTGAGCGACTAACTAAAGAACTAAACACTCTTAAGTTAGGTCATGAAACTACCTTGGAATATCATCAAGAACTTTTAAAGACTCATGAGAAGTTACGCTTTGAAAAGCTCAACCTTGAGCAATTGCATGAGTTCTTAAAAGCAATCAATGATCATCTTCGCAAGAAAAGTTTTTACATTGCCAAACGTTTACTCTTGTCTACTTACATGCCACAAGTTAAAGCTAGAAACAAGAACAAGAAAGATTCTTCATCTAGCAGTAATAATAATCATGCTAAATCAAATATTTTTGCTTGTAGGAGTACTCTTGATTCCACTAATGATTCTCTTAGCCAACTTACACTTGAGCAAGAAAATAGCCTATTGAAGGGAATTATAGAGAAAGGTGTTTACAAGAGCCTTGCCAGAAGTAAGCAATTTGAAGAGATTGTACACAAGCAAGGAAGACATCAGAAGAATCAAGGTGTTGGTTTTGAACGAAAGTTCAATGCAAATGGAGTTGAGTGGGCAGAAGATCAATACCCCAAGACGAAGTTTGTTCCTCAATAAGAGAAGTATGATCCTACTTCTTTCCAAGGAACACAAGCTCAAGATGATCTTCCACCACTACACCACAAGCAAAAGGGTAAGGACAAGCTTCAAGAGGAGATTGATGCATTTGAAGAAGCTCCCAAGGCCTTGGTCAAGTCGGTTCCCAAGACTACTTTGAGTTCTACTTCATCACGTACGACTACAACTCCAAGGATTCCCATCAAGATGGTGTGGATCTCGAAGAAGAAGAAATATAGAGTTCTTGAGGGTGACCCCGCCAACATACTTCACTCATATCATTTTGGCGAGGACAAGTGCAAACAACTTCCATATCTTGCACTAGTTCAAGGATTCACAAACCCTCTCGTTGGTAAGAGAAGGGACAAGGTAACCAAATGCCTTCATGGACATCATCTTATGTGAACATCACTATATGTCTATGGATATCCTTGTTTGTTCCTTGTGGACTAACCCGTGTAGGTATTGAAAGTGCAACTCACTCCAATGGATTGCTCCAAATGATCTACATCAACATTGAGCATCTACATCTTCAACACCTACATGAAGTCATCATCGACAAAACCCAAGGTTAGTTCATCCCTCTTAGGGGGTATATCACATCTAGGGGGAGCTTTACTCTAATCAATTGAGCTAAAGCAACTCTAATGATGCGAACACAACAATGCTTTATGTAAAACTGGTAACCCCACTTGTTCTTAAGCGATGAGTATGACCTATGATCAAATGTTCTCATTTGACTCCTAAGTCGATATACTCATATATAGATGACCTAGTCATTGTCAATTGCTTGATAGATGCTAGAATGGTTATGCATGCTTTGCCACATGTTTCATTTGCTATCTTATTGTGTGAGCATGTTGAATGCATATTTTTGTCATTCGAGGACATCCATCTGTTGCTTTAATTGTTTGGTTCTTTATCTTTTGCCAAACAGATGGACAAGAATGCCTAAGAAACTCCTCTAGTTATCTATGATTTTCTTTTCTCAAACTCTATTCATGCTACATCACAAAGTTTGATCAAGTCATATTGGAACCATGCTGTGTGAGGAGCACTCGGAGTCCCCAATTCGTCATAGACTTAAACTTCCAAAACCTCTTTGTGCATTTCGGTATGACCGAGTCATCCACTTCGTTCACACCGAGTTCACTAAGTTGACCTAGGTTTTCAATCTCGGTGCAACCGATTTGAACTTTTCTGTCACACCGATTTGTAGTAACCGCTTGCGATTCTGCATCTCGGTGCCACTGAGTTGTTCCACTCGGTCACACCGACAGGGTCGGGATATATATACCCATGCGTGTGATTTTGGAAATTTCTTCAAACTCCTCAGCCCGCGCGTGTGTCCTGCTCTGCCTACTTGGGTCTCCGGATCGTCTCCTTGCAGCCAGCGACCTCCCACCACTGGTTTCCATCGCCGCCAACGGAAATCTGCTCCGTCGTTGTCGCCGTAGCGAACTCCCGCCGAACTAGGGTATGGGTTCGACTCTATGTGCTATTCCTTTAACTCTGATTCATAGCACATTACTTTTCCATGATCTTTACCCACGTATGCAAACTATCTATCCACTGAAAAATAACTTAGATTAGATTTGATCTGAAAATTTAGGGTTAGGTCTCCACCGAACTCATCTCGGACCGACCGAGTTGTAGAAATTGGTCTCGCGATTTGGCTTAGGCCATTGCACATGCGATTTTCGGTCTGACTGAAAAACTGTAAATCGGTGTGACTGAGTTCGACTCTCTGTGAAACCCTAGCAATATTGGTGTCATCGACATGTGACTCGGTCTGATCGAGTTTACTAGTTTAGGTTCCAAAATTGATTCAGTACCACTGAGTTTAACAAATCAGTAGCTCCAAAATGCTTTTTGTGGAGAACTAAAACTAAGTTTTTGAGTCATCTGTTTTGCAAAAAAAATCTCTGCACTTTGTGAAGCTCATCAACTCTATCTCATCTACATCTATTCACAGGGTCAGCTTTCAGTGTCAACAATGTCTGATCAAAGTGACATCCAGAACATGTCTGAGGAGCAAGTTAACATGAGTGAGGGCACTAGTCCCTCTAGCAGTTCTGATGAGGGTAGCAGGAGCACACCAAAAAACCTACCTAAGGCATCAACTAGCCAGAGAAAGAAGAAAACTTCAGATTCAGAGGATGAAGATTTTGAACTTGTAGAAGTCAGCTCAAATAAGAAAGTTGCTAGGAAGGAATATGGCACAACTTCTTCAACCAAGCCAGGTTTGAACAAGAAGGCCCCTGCCAAAAGAGCTCCAATGTCAAAGGCCAGAGCATCAACTCAAGAAACAATGGTGTTCACTCTTGAAACCAGAGATGATGAGCCAGCAGGAACAAATATAAGAGCTAGAAAGACCACAACCAGAGTGATTGGCAAGCCATTTATGAGATATGATGATGACGATGAAGCAGCAGAAGAAGAAGAGGATGCTGCAACAGCACCTAAATTTTAGAAGCTGATGGGGGATGCCATTAAGTCAGGGGTTGCTCCTTCAAAGCCCAAGACTGCCCCAAAGCTGCTGCTCAAGCCACCAAGTCTGCACCCAAGAGAAGCACAAGGAACATTCCAGCTGTAGAAAAGAACAAGGTCCCAGTGCCTGAGATTGATGAAGATGCTGAGGTCCAAGTGCTCAGAAAATTGAAGCCCGAGATTCCTGATCATGCTGATAATCATATTGTTGCTGAGGACATGAAGTTGAGGAAGGATGTAGGTCTCAGACGATGGAGACAATCTGATCCATATGCTGTGAGGAGAAGGACTGTTGTGGATTATAGGTTCCACACAAAAGAACAGCAAGATTTCTATGAGACCATTCTACTTGACAAGAAGCCAATGGTATGTGACATGAGATGGGTCGACTGGGAATACATCAAGGAAAATGAAGATCATTTTCCAAGTGTGCATGAAAGTTTCAAATCATGTGGTGTTGACAAGTTTGTGGGTCAGAAGCTGACAAAATGGAATGATGAACTCATCATGCAATTCTACTCCACAGCTCATTTTTATCCAGATGGTAGAATTGTGTGGATGTCTGAAGGTACAAGGTACCAGTCAACTGTTGATGAGTGGGCCAAGTTGATAAAAGCCCCTGAAGAGCATGAGGATGACTTGGATGTCTATGCCAAGAAGAAGAAAGACCATAATTCTATGGTCAACATGTACAAAGAGATCCCACACAAAGCATTGGAAACACATAAGCTTGGATCTGTACATTACTTGTTGTCTGGTTTAGCTACAATCAACACTATATTGAGGCATACATTGCTGCCCAAATCACGAGATCACAAGATGATCAGAGGAAACTCAATTAACTTGCTGCAGATTTTTGATGTCCCTCAAAAGTTCAAGGTCATGAGTCTGATTGTATAGACAATCAAGAGGACAGCTGCTGACCAGAAGAGATCTTGTGGGTATGCTCCACACATTCTGGAGCTCATCAACTCCAAGATGAGCACATGCACATACTTGTTAGGCAAGGAGCATCTACCCCTATATCCAGAATTTGAAGACAACATAGTTGTGATGGATGAGAATGAACCTTCAGTTGTGCAAGCATAAGAAAAGAGAGAGAAAGCAGCAAAGATGCCAAGTGTTGTAGAGGCATCTCAAGTGTCCCTTAAATCTAAACAAGATCAAATGGCATATCTGATTGAAGCAACTTTGAGGATTGAGAAGGGCTTGGCCACCCTGAGTCAAAATCAGGAGAGCTTGAAGAGGATCATTGAAACGAAATTCTATGATCTTGATCTGAAGGTTACTGAGATACAAACAGCTGTTCAGCAGCTCCAGGAGGAAACAGAAGAGAGAAAAGGGAAGGCATCTACTGATGCATTTTAGCGAGTTCCTAGAGGACGGAGGTCTGCTGCAGTGCATGTACCTGATACAAGAGCAACAACATCAGCACCAGCAGCCATTGCTTCAGTGCCACCTCCAGCAGCCACTCCACCATCTCCAACTACATCAACTGATGCCTTCGTCCTTGGAGTTCTCTCTACACCGCCTCCCGAAGACCAAGCCTGAGAGGCGCATAGCATTATGCATATTTGAACTTTTGGGTAACTTGTTGCCAAAGGGGGAGAAATATGTATAGATCATAGGCTTCGAGAGAGAGAGTGTGTGTTTTGCTTCTTTGTCTCTCTTGTTTTTGGTTGATCTTTATTGTGTGCTTGGTTTATACTTTAGGTCTGATTTATCATATGCTGCTTTAATGCTTGCTTGAATGATATTATATTTTGTATCCCTATATGATCATTCACATTGCTTGGTGATGAGTGCATGCTTTTATTTTATATCATTTGAGCGCTCCACCAAGATGTATGTGACATGGAAGAGTAACCCATGATCCTAATAGATTGTGTATTTGCATTCAAAAGCAAATTGTAAATAATACACACATTTAGGGGGAGTTCTTGCTTATCACATACTTCTCAAAGCAACGATGTATTTCAATCTTCTTATCATTTGTCGAAGCATTGATCTATATGTTGTCATCAATTACCAAAAAGGGGGAGATTGAAAGTGCAACTATCCCTAGGTGGTTTTGGTAATTACTAACAACATCTAGCTCATTGAACTAATGCTATCTCAAGATAAATATTTCAGGAAAGTTCAATGATTGGCAAGGCATGGATTAGAAATGTGGACCCTCAAAATTCTAAGGACACATATTGGCTCAAGCTCAAGACTCTACATTTTCTATTTTAGTGATCAAAGATCACATTGAGTCCATACGAAAGCCAATACTATTAAAAGGGGATGAGGTGTTGATTAACGGGTTTCTAGCTCAAAATGCTTAGTGATATGCTCCAAAACCCTCAACCACTTTCTCACATCCACATATGTCCCAAACCAAAAGTCAAACTCGACCCCACCGAAACTTTCTATCCGGCGCCACCGAGTTCAGTTGACATAGCCACTGCCACAAACCCTAGTCACTTCGGTCTCACCAATAGAGATCTCGGTCTCACCGAGATGGGATTGCAAACTCTCTGTTTCCCTTCGTAACGTTTCAGTCTAATCGAGATGAGCGATCGGTCCCATCGAGTTCGCAATGCAAACTCTCTGTTTCCCCTTCGTAACGTTTCGGTCCAACCGAAACGAGTGAATCTGTCCCATCGAGTTTGCCTGACCAACTCTCTACTTAGCTTATTACCAAAATTGGTCCTACCGAGTTTGTGTAATCGGTCTCACCAAGATTACGTTATGCCCGATCCCCAATGAAATCGGTCCAACCGAGTTGATCATATTGGTCCCGCCGAAATGCCTAATGATCACATTATGAACTAAATCGGTCTGACCGAGTTCTCTGATTCGGTCCCACCGAGTTTGGTAAATTGTGTGTAACGGTTAGATTTTGTGTGGAGGCTATATATTCCCCTCCACCCACTCTTCATTTGTGGAGAAAGCCATCAGAACAAGCCTACACTTCTAGCATACATTTTCTGAGAGAGAACCACCAACTCTTGTGTTGACACCAAGATATTCCAATCCTGTCATATGAATCTTGATCTCTAGCCTTCCCCAAGTTGCTTTCCACTCAAATCATCTTTTCACAAAATCTAGATCTGAGAGAGAGAGTTGAGTGTTGGGGAGACTATCATTTGAAGCACAAGAGCATGGACTTCATCATCAACACACCGTCTATTACCTTTTGGAGAGTGGTGTCTCCTAGATTGATTAGGTGTCACTTGGGAGCCTCTTCGTGAAGTTGAACCAAGGAGTTTGTACGGGCAAGGAGATCGCCTACTTCGTGAATATCTACCCTAGTGAGGCAAGTCCTTCGTGGGGGATGAACATGGTGGGATAGACAAGGTTGCTTCTTCGTGGACCCTTCATGGGTGGAGCCCTCCGTGGACTCGCGCAACCATTACCCTTCGTGGGTTGAAGTCTACATCAACGTGGATGTAAGATAGCACCACCTATCGTAACCACTGTCGGATTACAGGCTCCGCGAACCCAAGAAGTTCGAACACAGGGGAGTGAACGAAGATCTCTCCCACTCATGTCTACCTAGTGTCTCGCCCTCGTCCAGTGAAGAGATTCAAGCGAACAACAAGTAAAGCACACAAGAGTTTACCCAGGTTCAGGTCACCTTGTGTTGTAAAACACTACTTCCTGCTTTGGTGGATTGGCCTCAGTAGGGCTTGAATATGGACTAGTATAGTGGTTCTTGTGCTTAGGAGGAGAGCTCAGGAGGGTCAGGAGGCACGAGTTATTGCTTCCTTATGCGGGGGCCGAGTTTCTGGATTTGATCGGAATTGCCCCCATAGTGCAGATCCTAGCTACTTATATAGCCACCCAGGGTCCTTTTCCCCAGAAATGTTTAGGCGGGAAGGGTCCTACAATGGCCATTTTGAGCGGGAACACAAGGACGCTCCTATCCTGACAAAAGTGGTCTTCGTCAGCAAAAGGATCAGGCGGTGACATGATGGTGGGCTCGGTGGTGACATCCTCCCTGTCGTCCTTGCGTTCTTCTGTCTTGTTGCACCGAAGGGGAAACCTTTGTCCCGCTCCTCGAGAACCTGCGCCTGCGTTGTCTCCTTTGCACCGAAATGGCAACTGCGCTGCTGGCGGGCGCTGGCGCCCGCTAGCGCGGTGCATCACTGGTTATGTCACTGCCTCCTCCTGAGGTAGGCTTGGCCTTGGATTCTCCGCCCCTCCAGAGCAAAAATGCCGAGGCCGCACCTGAGGGGGTCTTGACGTCGTTCTCCTCGCAAGGTCTAGCCCCCTCGCAAGGGTCTTGGGCAACTGGTCGATCAGCTGGGCCATACCAGGCCGTGGTAGGAGCGCGTCGCGGCTCGCAGACAGGCAAGTCTGGATACCCTGGTTCCCAGGACGCTGACAGTAGCCCCCGGGCCCAAGGCGCGCACGGATTTGGCTTCGGGGCGAAACTTTAGCCAAGGACGAAGCGCTGCGGGCCCCAAAAAGGTTGCGGGCCAGGGTAGCGCGTGACGGTTGGATGGGACGTGGGCGACTCCTCTTGCCACGCAGTCTCGACAACCGTGTGACTTTACACTCCTTGGCGCGGGCGGTAGGGCAATTATGGCCGCGCGTGAGTGGCCGGTGATTGATCGTCTCGACCTATAAACAGTGGGTGAGGCACCACGTCCTTCACTTGACTGTTGTAGATCAATCCCTACTCTTCCCACTTCTCCATGGGCTTTTCATGGCGCCGATACGTAGGTTCTTGGCCGCGGACAAGGGGAAGAGCCCGATGGTGGAGCCCGAGCGGCTCCCCCCGAAGAAGAGGCGCCGTGATTCTCCAAGAGCGTCCCTAAGACCGGTGGACGCCCGTACATGGTGAACGCAGGCGCCGCCAGGATTCCCGCTTTCCTTAGGTGCTCTGGCAACAGGCGGACGAAGCGAGGCTGACGACAGGCGCGGTGCAGTCAGCCGCCCAGAGAGACGGGCGATTTCATGCGCCCTGCTGCCGTCCCATACTGAAGACGACGCCCGCAAGTTTATCGTGTGGGCGGGAGCCCCTCCGCATTCTTGGATCCTCCTTCCTCCATTCCTGAAGGAGGTGCTCCCGGCTCGCGGCCGGGTGACGATGCAGCTACGGCATGAAGGGTGCCACCTTCCCCCTTCATACGCCGACGTGGAGGTGGTCCCCTCCGGCCAGGTCTTCATGACCTGGGGTTGGGGCATGGTGCACTGTGCCTGTGCCCCCGCTAGGAGGCACATTCTTCATTTCATGCTGGACGGGATGGGCACGATTACCTTCAAGGTCTTCGGGGTGGATGGCTGTCGGCTGGCGTGCGGCGCGGGGGACGGGCTCGCTGGCGACCATTCCCCATGCTGCAGGACAGCAAGGCCGGGGGCGAGGCGCTCGCTATTGGTTGCGCCTCTGATTCCTCCGATAGCAGCTAAGAGCAACCAAGTCGCCGCTCTTATCGCTGGAAGGGAACAACGTCTTCCCGGCGCCGCCGTCGTTGAAGGAGTCCAGGCCGCATTCCTCCGAGAGCGACCCTCTAGCTTGGTCCCTGCAAGACACCCATGGACGGCCCCATGAGGGCTTGTAAATCCTTGTAATACTTTTGCTATTATCTGGTGTTATAAACTTATGTTCCTCATGAGGCCCTTTGCTGGAGCATGACTTTCCCTGCCTTCTATCCCGCGGTAGTTTAGGGCCCTATGCCTGCGTGACCCAGTCCCTAGGCAAGCTTCAGCCTACACTGGTATGGTAGGTTGCGACGCCGTGGTCAAGGCCAGGAGGTGAGTGACCCAGGGTCTGGTAGGAGCCCCCGAGGCGCGATGCTCGGGAGATCCCTCTTGGCGTGCAGGCAATCATCCACGAGGGTCGTTGATAGGGGCTTTCATGCTCCAGCGAATTCATGATTACAGTGGATGAAGGTGTACGTACGCGAGTAGATGCGGGCGTTGAAAGCTTATCTTAGTGATCCCCAGTGTTAAGGTGGCGGTGGCACTTGATTTTCTGTCACCTTTCCCGTGGGGCGAGGCTGTATGCTTCTTAGGACTCACCTCCTGAGACGCCCGGGCCACCACTGCCACGCAGGGTTGCGACGCCACGCGCAGGGCCAGGAGGTAAGGTTCTGGAGCCGGTTGGGGCCGCGACGCTCAGGAGCATCTCCTTCTGCGCCCGGGTCGTCTTCGCTAGGAGGAGGCAGAAGTCTCTCCCAGGCCATCGAATAGGGAGGTCGCGGCTGCTGAGGCCCTTGAGGCGCAAGTCACGGAACTGGTGGATGCGTTCCTCCAGGCTACTGCCACCGCAGCCGAAGAGGCGGAGACCGGTGATGACGCGCTTGGTGATGCCTGATCTGTCCCTATCCAGATGAGAGAAGTGCAAGTGCCTTGGGGAGGCGTAAGAACCCGTTTGAAATTGAAAGACTTGGTATTATTGTAATAACTTGATGATTTCCATGCTTGCTTCCTTTCATGTTTGCTTAGGTGCTCTGCGTCGGCAGGGCCCAACCCCACGCATACCTCGATCGCCATTGAGCCCTCCGGGTGACCGCGGTTATCATAATAACTAGACTCAAGGGATGAGGGGCTACGTGGCTAGTGAGCCCCCTGGGTCGCGATGCCCAGGGGTCCCGCATGACGTTTGAGCGATCCCGTTTGCGTTCTGCATTGGCAGGGCCCAGCCCCGTGCATACCTCGATCGCCATTGAGCCCTCCGGGTGACCTGGGTTATCGTAATAACTAGACTCAAGGGATGAGGGGCTATGTGGCTAGTGAGGCCCCCGGGTCGCGATGCCCAGGGGTCCCCCTTGACGTACTAATGGCTCTCATGAGGGAGAACGAGCACCATACCTTGCTCACGAGCCTTCGTCTGGGATGGGGGCCCGAGAAGGCAAGGTGTCTAGACACCTGGTAGGGTGGCTTCTACCAGGCGTGACATGAGCATAGCCCCCGTGCCTAGCCCCTCTCGCGACACCCATCCAAGGAGAAGCTGTGAGCGTCGTGAGCTGAAAAGCTCCCTGAGGCTGGTGTGACCACTGGGGGCCGACCTCAGTTGTTTATAACTAGCACGGAGCATAGAGCTACCACACTTGCGCGGAGTGTGAGCATAACCGTGCCTCGGTCGTAGCGGCCAGCGTGGAGCTTGGTGCTTCCACTAGTTCATGGGCATAACCGCTCCTCGGTTGGTTCTGCCAGCGCGGAGCATGGCACTTCCACTGGACCGTGGTAGGGAGTGTACAACCCCAACCGGACACGTGGCTTGAACGGCAGGACAGCCAAGGTGTATATGGGCCCTCCACAGGACGAGCTGAATGACTCTGAGGAAGTTCTTGTGAGCTTACGCATCACTAACAAGACCCTACCCTGAGGAGGGTTGTGCCCGAGTCTTCTTCTGCAAAATGTGAAAAGAGAGGTGTTGTGTCGACCTGCGCCGAGTGCATCTCTAGAGGGCATCGCATGAGAAGTCCGCAGCACCAATGACCCTAGGAGGTGACGTCACGGGAATGGCTCGCGAGACAGAGCTCAGCCGCTGGATTTATCGACGCTGCAGGGATGGACCCGAGCACAGACGCCGTGCCCAGTCTTCTCATACAACAATCCAAAAGAAAAACAACCAGCGCTCGGTTACGGCGTGAGCGAGGCACCTGCCACGGGCCCCTACTTACCCATCCACGATTAGCCCATGCGAGAACAAGGCACCAAGGACCACGGGAGGTGACGTCACGGGAATGGCTCGCGAGACAGAGCTCAGCCCTTGGGTTTAGCGACGCTGCAGGGACGGACTCGAGCACAGACGCCGTGCCAGTCCTTAATCATGGGGCGGTCGCGAGTGGGCTCGCAAGGGCTCATGACCTAAGTGGCGGTGAGAACACCAAGCGTATAGATAATGCAAATAGGAAGTGGCAACTAGCCTTGATTCATGCGCAAAAAGAGATAGCTACGGGGGGATAGCCCCCAACAGCTCAAGGATGATGCAGCCCGAGGGGCGCCTCGGTTGAATACCTGAAGTGTCACCTGATACTTGTCGAAGAAGAGTTGGGGTAGCTGAGGACGCAAGCCGTGCGGGTCGCTCCTGAAGATCGTCGGCTCCTAAGGCCCAGGGGCTCCGGAGGCCCTCAGTGGTCGCGGGGGTCCGGTTCTCGCTCCGTCCGGACTGCCTGCCACTGAGCCTCCCGAGCCCCCAAAGCCTGTCGTGCGAGGTGCTGGAACTTGGCAGCTGTGTTGCAGAAGCCGAAAAGTGTGCGGACGTAGCTGCAGGAGAGGGCCCTCCTGCGGCCGACCGCCATCGGCCAGAAGAGCTCCAAAGAAGCGGCTCGGTCAAGACCCGCGACGTCGATGCAAACGCGGATGTGGTCACTCGGGTTGTGGGTAGGTGAGCTCGGCATTGTGCGGTTACGCCCACCGCGTATGAGCCTTGCGTACTGAAGTTCATCGGTAACCTGGTCGATGAAGTCCTGAGCCCCCAGCAGTGTGCGGCTCATGCTGGGCTCACAAAAATGTGCATCGAGACACGACTGCAAGTGGTGCTCAAACACCTCCCTCGAGACACTGGTCAGGCCAGAGACACTCCACGGGAGAGCCCTCGAGCCTGTCCTGAGAGGGGCGTCGGGCGCGCCTCCGTATGCGAGGGTGGAGGGCGCCTTGTCGGCACGCGCGAGTCCTGAGGCGTAACCATCAGGAGCCCCTACGTCCTGAGGTCAGTTGGCGGGCAGGTTCTTCTTCTTCTTGGGGGCGGTCTGCAGGGCGAGGACGGCTCCATCCTCATCGGAGCTTTCGACCGCCGCAGTCTGGTAGGTGCTCTCCAGGGAACGCACCGCTTCCTTCTCGTCGGAGGCGATCGTGATGACTCCGCCACTCCCGGGCATCTTGAGGACGTTGTAGCCGTGATGGGTCGCTGCCATGAACTTGGCGAGGGCAGGAAACCCTAGGATGGCATTGTACAGGAGGTGGATGTTGGCGATGTCGAAGTCGATGAGCTCGGTGTGATAGTTGTTGCGGTCACCAAAGGTGACGAGGAGGCGGACCTGCCCCATCGGGAGTGTGGAGCCATCCATGACTCTATAGAATGGCTTGGTTGGGTGGATCTGATCATAGGGGACCTGGAGTGTCTCGAAAGTCTGGACGGAGAGGACGTTGAGCCCTTATCCACCATTGATGAGGGTCTTGGTCACGAGGACGTTGCTGATGGTCGGGGTGCAGAGCATCGGGAGAGCGCCTGGGGCTGCGGTGCACTTGAGCTGGTCCTTGGGGTCGAAGGCGATGACCTGCTTGGTCCACCTGAGGTTGCGCACAGCGTCAGGCCTGGGAAGCGCCATGTTCACCTCATGGGCGAACTGCTTGAAGATGCGATGGGAAGCCGAAGCATGAGCTCCTCCCAAGATGCATGCAACCGCACGCAGCTCCTAGAAGCTCCCTGCTCCATCTCCTTGGCAGTCATCATCGTTCCTTCTTGGCGGTGGTGGCAGCGGAGGCAGGACTCCGTTGCCCTGAGGGCGACCCTCACGAGGCTGGTCGCGCCAGGGGGCGTCACGAGGCTGCTCCTGCCAGTGGTCTTCATGAGGCTGTTCACGCTACCCTTGGCGAGTTCCTGCCGTCCCAACGTCCTCCACCTCGGCCTCCTCCGCGACCGTAGCAGCGGTTGTCGCGCTCAGGGCGCTGCCCGACGCGCCCGCCGCGCATCACCCTGAGCTCCTGTCAGTCATTAGTGTTGTGGCTGTGGACATTGTGGAAGACGTAGTACGGACGGTTGTCTTTGGGGGGGTTGTCGTAGCCGCAGCCACTCTTCACTTCTGGCTGTGCAGCCAGCACGGCGGGCCCCTTGCGCTTTGCTTCTTTGGTCTTGGTCTTCTTGTCGTGCGCCTCCGCCTGAGGCAGCTCCTTTAGGGAGAGGCGTCCTTCCTCCGCCCTGGCGCACTTTGCCGCGAGGTTGAACATCTCGAGGGCTATGCACAGGTCCTCATGGATGGCAAGCTCCTCCCTCATCCTGACGTCACGGACGCCGTCGGGGAACGCCGAGATGATGGCCTCGTCCGAGACCCTAGGGATCCGGAGGCGCATGGTGGTGAAGCGTTGGATGTACTTTTGAAGGGTCTGTCCCGGCTGCTGCCTCACGCGACGCAGATCCGCGGCCACTGGGGCTCGGTCGCGGGTGCCTTGGAAGTTGGCGACGAAACACTCACGAAGCTCCCCCAGGAGGAGATGGATCCAATGGGGATGTTCAGAGGCCAGGAGCGTGCGCCATCCTTGAGAGCCATGGGGAACCAGTTTGCCATGACCTGCGCAGTGCCGTTGGATGCCTCGATGCTCAGCTCGTAGAGTTGGAGGAACTCCATGGGGTCGGTGGTGCCATCGTAGCGCGGAGGCAGGTCCGGCTTGAACTTGCCGGGCCAGACGAGGCGCCGTAGCTCAGGAGCTAAGGCACGACATCCATCCACGCTCATGATTGCACGCGCCCCCTGCGCCTGCAGTGCTAGTTCTTGGGGTGCTGGCGCCACCACCTCCTGTGGCGCGCGGTCTTTGCGCTGCGGGCCAGGGGTCCCGCGAGGCCCCTGCGTGGGGATGCGGAATCACCTGGCAGCTCTCCTCGTCGCACGCATGGGCCCTGCGGGGTGGCTCACGCCGCGGAGCCTCGTGCCGGACCTCCTGGTCGGTGTCGTAGAGTCAAGGTGGAGCCGGGACTCCGTGGCCTTCGTTCCCCGCCAGGGACGACAGGGGATGGGAGGAGTGAGTTGGTGCAGGTGCCTCTCCAGCGGCGTTGACGAGCTGGGTGATGCGGTGGAGCCACTCGTCATAGAAGTTATCTGCCGGGTGGTAGCGCAAGAGCTCCCGCGCCATCAACAGCGCAGGCTGCTGGTAGACCGGCCCGCGGCGGACCAGCGAGAAGGACGTTGCGACCGGCGAGGGTGCAGGCATCGTCATGCGGCCATCGCGCCACACGAACAGCGGCAGCGACGAGTCCTGCTGCTCATGGATGGCCGGGTCGGTGGCGGCTTTGGCGACCGGCGAGTTAGGGCGGGTCGGCGCACCGCTACCCACTGGCGCCGTCTGAGCGACGTTCGCGGCGCGGCGGGCGGCGCAAGCTCGGCGTGTGTCCACCATGGCTGTGGAGCGAAGTCGACGACGAGAACGGGACGAGGTCGTCGGAGAGGCGAGAACTTGACACGCCCCCTACCTGGAGCGTCAAATGTCGGATTACGGGCTCCAAAAACCCAAGAAGTTCGAACACAGGGGCGTGAATGAAAATCTCTCCCACTCACGTCTACCTAGCATCTCGCCCTTGTCCAGTGAATAGATTCAAGCGAACAACAAGTAAAGCACAGAAGAGTTTACCCAGGTTCAGGCCACCTTCTGGTGTAAAACCGTATTTCCTGCTTTGGTGGATTGGCCTCACGAGGGATTGAATATGGACAAGTATAGTGGTTCCTGAGCTCAGGAGGAGAGCTTAGAAGGGTCAGGAGGCAAGAGTTCTTGCTTCCTTATGCGGGGGCCGAGTTTCTAGATCTGATCGGAATTGCCCCAAATAGTGCATATCCTAGCTACTTATATAGGCGGCCAGGGTCCTCTTCCCCTGAAATGTTTAGGCGGGAAGGGATCCCACAACGGCCATTTTGAGCGGGAAAACAAGGACGCTCCTATCCTGACAAAAGTGGACTTTGCCTGCGAAAGGATTAGGCGGTGATGCGATGGTGGGCTCGGTGGTGACATCCTCCCTGTCGTCCTTGCGGTCTTCGGTCTTGTTGCACCGAAGGGGAAACCTTTCTCCCGCTCCTCGAGAACCTGCGCGAGCGCTGTCTCCTTTGCACCGAAACGGCAACTGTGCAACTTTGCACCAAAACTTCACATGCCCCTTCAGCCGAGCTTATTGGAGCAAGTTGCAAATCATGTGGCCTGCATTCAGCTCACGATTGGAGGTCGTTAGTGAGGTTAAGGCAGCCTAGCCCAACCAACTCTTTGTGGAAATTTTTATTACCGCTGCCTGGAGTCTGTGGAAGGAAAGAAACAACAATCACTTTAGGGGGTGGCCCCTTCCATTCGATCTTGGCTGGATAGATTCAAAGAAAGACTTTGGGCTTCTTCAATATAGGGTCAAAGAGACACATATTGCCTCTGTGCTTAACTTTTGTCGCTCTCTCATGTAACTTTAATTTTCCATACTTTGCCTTGGGCACCCCCCTTATAGGTGCCCCCCTCTTTGTACATACCACCCCACCATGTAACCACCTTATATATATGGGAGTAAAACAACAGTAGGAGCCTCTCCTACTGTCAATTTTGTCAAAAATAAAAAACAGCGCGGCCGACCCCGTGGGGTTCCTCCAAGCCTATGCAGAGGCCGTCTGGGCAGCCGGCGGCGACGACAAGGTGATGGCAAAATGGCTCCCCAAGGCCCTCGTGGGGGAGCCACGCGCGTGTTTTCTTGGCTTGCCGGACTCCTTGGTGGCTTCCTGGGAAGAATTGTGTGACTTATTCGTCACGTGCTTCCCGACGCACAAACCCACCATGGTCGCGGTACTTCCCGGAGGTTCTTGGGCGCCAGCATCGGATAGGCACATCAAGCAGTTCATACGACAGGCGGAGGTCGTGCGCTCGCCCCCAGGCTGGGTGGCCCCTGAGTCTGACCTCACCTTTGACTCAAGCGACCATCCCACGTCCACGGCGGGGGAGGGCATGTTCCCTATGCTCTGCACACCCACCACATGCAACGTGGCCGTCACCAAGACCCTCATCGACAGTGGTGTTGTCCTAAATGTCCTTTCTATAGAGGCATTCAACCTCCTCCATGTGCCCCACGAGCGACCCCTCCCCACATAGCCTTTCTCCGAGGTCGTCGACGATCCAGTCAGCCCCATCGGGCAGGTCCACCTCCCGGTCACCTTCGGCACGCGCCGCAACTACCGTACCGAGCTCATCGACTTCGACATTGTCGGATTGTGGGTTCCAGCAAACCTTTGAGGTTCGAACACTGGGGTGCGCACGAAGATCTCTCCTTTTCGCCCTAGCTCGCTCTCGCGCCGATTCCTAGGCCGAACTTGTCGAACCCGAAGAACTAGAGACACAAGGGTTTATACTGGTTCGGGCCACCATAGTGGTGTAAAACCCTAATCCAGTGCGGTGTGGTGGATTGCCTTGTAGGCTGAGGATGAACTAGTACATGGGAAGAACAGCCTCCTGAGGAGAGGTGTCATTGTGCTCGGCGAGCTGGTGGGTGTAAGGGTGGTCTCAATGATCCCATCCCCTTCTGTGGTGGTGGCTAGTCCTATTTATAGGGGGCCCGGGTCCTCTTCCCAAATATTGAGCGGGAAGGGATCCCACAATGGCCAAGTTTGAAGGAGGATAGCTACTACAAGCTATCCTGGCAAAAGGTGGTCTTCGCCTTCTAAAGGCTCTGGTGGTGACACCGTCGTGGGCTCCGTGGTGACCTTTGCTCTGCCATCCTGCTGGTCTTGGTCTTGTTGAACCGACATGGAAACCTTTTCCTGACGCCTTGGGACTCCTTGCCTGCGCCTGCCCCTTTAGAACCAAAGAGGAAACTAGCATCCTGCACCTGTTGGCACCCACCTGGCCTTGGTCGTCATGGCTCATGTCATGCGAACCCTGTGAGGTGCCCCTTGCCTTGATATCTTCGCTCCTCGAGAACCAACCTAGTGAGGCTGCCCGAGGGGAGGTCTTGCATCGTCCGCCTCGTGAGGCTTGGCCCCTCGCGAGGGTCTTGACTGGTTGCTGATGAAGTTCGGCCGTACTAGGCCGTCGGACGAGCCACGCTCTAGGCCGCAGGTAGGCAAGGTTGTGTACCCCCATTCCCAGAACGCTGACAGTAGCCTCGGGGCACAAGGTGCACTCGGACTTGGCTTCACGGTGAAGCCAAGGGTCAAATGCGGAGCACCATGGGACCCAAAATCTTATAGCCTTGATCGACATGTGGGGATTGACGGGACGTGGGCATCTCCACTTCCCCGCGCCGCCTCGGCAACTGCACGACTGACAAAAGGCAAGAGCGCGTTGCAGTGCCTTCATTGCTTGCCTTCGCCTTCCTCCAGATCCCCTTTCTTGCTATTCTACCCCAAGGACTCCAGATTCACGTCGTCTCCCCTTCGAGCTCGCAGCCGATGGCGTCTGGTAAGGTGAAGGCCGCCACTATAGCAGCCTGGTATGAGGCGGCCCTGTGCGCGCCTGATATAGGTAAGAGGGGCCCGATCTTTCGATGAGAAGATAACTATCGATTTGGTGGATATGACTTTGACGATCCGACTACAAACGTGCACGACGTTGCGCCTTAGCAATCGCTAAATCAATCTCCAAGGGTTACTAACAATGCCAGAAGCACGATCAGCCTGACCACGAAGGTCTATTCCTGCATGCAATCGAAGAACAAGCAAGAATATGATAAAGCAATCTGAATATTGCAAATATAAATGATGTATTGATAAAGGTGGGGATCCGTAAGCGGTCTTGGTCTGGTCGTTGGACACAAACGAAGTACACGAAGTTGCAATGGCTAACTTTTGACTAAACAAATCCCTAAGAAAAAGCTACTAGATGGATCTACTTATATAGGAGCAAGGGGTGGCGGCTAATGAGGTGGAAGGACATCCCAAGGCAGCCTAAAACTAACCCTAGGTCGTACAAGGCTCATGGGCCCAAGTGGAGGTGATGTAACACCTTTGGACTTTTAGTTTGACTCGGATTCTGCTGCAGCGTCAGATTGTTTCGTCGGTATCTCAACGCTCCGGACGAATTTGAAGGTGATTCCAATTGGGTTGGAAAGTGTACGAAATCTAGTTTCCAACAAAAAAATCACCCAATTCGGAGTCCGTATGAAGGAGTTCTTGCCGTTTTGAGTCAGGTATGTCTGTGCAGTCCGAATCTGGATGCAGAACGTGAGAGACTTGGACTATATCTTCTCTTGGCCCAAAAGTGACGTGAGAGAACTTTTTGAACAGCACCTAAACTTCTCTTTTTCCCTTATCTTCATATGTGGATTGTACAAATGTCTCATACACCTGGAATTAGACATGGCACAAAAGTCTGTGAAGTATTTTTGTCCTGGATGACATAAATAAATTTTTGCATAGTTTTCATTAGAAATCACCTCACAAATATACATGTATGCAATATTTTTGGTCGTATCCAAGGTAGTCATGTCCTCATCAGCGCCCAGCGTCTCGGAGAAGAATCACGCCGCCGTGCTCGTGATGACGGCAGAGGACAACAACAAGATGGGGAACGCCGTGACCCGGGCCGCCTCAACCGAGCCGGAGGACTCAAAGAGTACTTTATATCCCCTCTTCATGAGCAATGTTGTTGCGGGGCTGGTTCCCCTTTCTCCGATTAATTCTACGCCATCCTTAGCCAGTACAAGTTGTATGCCCTTCATCTTCATCCCAATTCTGTCCTCCTCCTATCAATCTTCGGCTTCTACTGCGAGGCATTTGTTGGGTTGATGTTATCCGTGCCACTGCTTCGCGACTTTTTGTACCTCCGGAACAAGGGCAAGCTCTATTCAGGGTGTGTCAACTTCATCGCGGCCAACGGGACCAACGCGATCTCAAAAGCCGGTAAGAAGGCCGAGAACTTCAGGAACAAGTGGGTCCTTATGGATGCCAAGTGCTCCCACCTTGGTTGGTGCTGTCAACGGAGATGCCCACGTCTAACGAGAGGTGGTTCAGCGTGAAGCTTACCGACCCTCGGGCGGAGAAGGTGTTAGAAAAGATGACCGCCGACTTGAAGCCCGATGACCCAAAAGGGGCGAAGTTGATGGGGGGCATGATCGTCAAGGAATTCCTGGCACGCCGCGTAGCTCCACTTGAGGCGCACTTGCTCCCCTTGTGGATGCTCGAGGACGAGGCGGACAACCTCCGTCTGCGCCCCGATGCCCTGTCCGACGAGTAGTTGGGAGCAGCTCTCTGCCTCCTGGTTGGGGATGATCTGGGGTATCCGCCCGTTACCCACGTCCATCTATACAGCCACCAGGATGGGACGAAGGTGGCGGCCTCCATGCCCACCTTCGAAGGACGCGGGCTCGTGCCTCCGGGGGCCCCGAGGCCCCGATGGCGACTGTTCCGGTGGAGCTATCTTCAGGCGACTCCAGCGGGGAGGAGGACTCATAGGCGACCGCGGAGGGGGCCGAGGAGACCTCCCCTCCATGGAACGCCGATCTCCTCCACGCCTTGCATGATGATGACAACACCAACGACCACCCGGTGAAGGAGGCGACACCCCCTGTCGGGGTCACCACGAGGTCTAAGGTCAACCTCTCGAAGAAGCCGCCACCTGGGGTCCCGACGAAGAGCAGGTCGGCGCTGATCTCCCGAGGCGACGCTCCGGCTCTGACACCGCCTGACGTTGCCACTGGGCTAGCTGCTGTGGCCTCATCTATTCTGGGGGCTCGCGCACCTACACCACAAGCGGCGAGGCCCCTCCACTCCATGGTGAAGAGGCCACGAGGTTACACCGCCATGGACCAGTAAGTACCTTGGCCAAGTTTTGTCTTCACTCTTGATCACGTTGCTGATGCCTGATGCCTTCCCTTGCATTGCCAGGCCAGCGTCGTTGGTGAAGAAGAAGGAGGGGTTGACCGCATTAGAGGCCAAGTGGTCTGGCCTGACTTCAAACCCTCCGACACAGACGGGCGGTGGAGGTGCCCCTACTTCTCCCACCCATTCATCCTCGCGACGTCCAGTGGACAAATTTCACGAGGGGATGACATCCTTGGCCAAGTCGGCTCTGGAGGCGCCCATCTCCAGCTCGCCTATGGGTGTTACCAGGGCTCAGGAGGTCTTGAACACGCCACAGCCTCTTCCTCTGGCCGTGCCGCTAGCTCGCGGCCCTTCCGTTTCGTTCGATGCCCTGGAGGGGGATTTTTTCGCGCTGACGCAGCTCCGGGACGACCTCCGAGGCGCTGACTATCGTCTGGTGGGAGGGCGCTTGGAGCTGATCTCAGGCTGGCTGAACTCTGATGCATCTGTTAGGGCCGTGCTGAGTCGGGTCGTGGCAGCTTCCGAAGAGGACAACCAGGCTGCCGACCAAGCCGCAGCCGCTCGCGAGGCAGCGCTGAAGGATGCGCAGACCGCCAAGGAGCGCTGTCAGTCGATGGAGGCCGAGCTGAAGACAATGAGCGACGAGCGCGCGGCGGAGGAGAAGAGGATGAAAGCCCAAGACGACGTCGTAGCTAGTCGGGATGCTGAGTTGGAGCAGTTGGAAAAGGCACAGGCTGCAGAGCTCAGCTGCCTGGTGGTGCTGGGGTAGGAGGTGGACGCAAAGAAGGCCCAGCTGGAAACCAAGGCGAAGGTTCTGGCCGTGGATCGCGCGGCCTTCAAGTCCCTTGAGGAAAGGTCCCGCCAAGCACTGAGGGCACTCTAAGAGAAGGGTTTGGAGACGCCGCTGGTGACGGACGATGAAGGCCCCGCCCAGCTGCTTCCCTATCTTGTTATGGCGCTCGAGGGTGTCGTCAACGAGATCAGCCCCATGGTGGAGGTGGAAGCCTGCGCGATTTCCTCCTCAGCCCTGACCCGCGTCTTCATCCACCTGCATCTTCACGATCCCGACGCTGACCTTGGTGCACTGCTCGAGCGTGTGGATGAAGAGTGCTGCGAGGCCGTCGGTGAAGCCGTGAAGGGCCAGATGAACGCCTTGCTAAAAAAGTTCCTCGTCATCGACCCCTCACCTCCCGCCGACGGAGCCACCGATCCTGCGGCCAAGGACAACTCCGTAGGGCATGGCAATGCTGCCCATGGAGAAGCGCTTCCTGACGGCGGTGCCTAAGGCTGAAGAAGGGGCCTGCTAGTGGACAACGGTGCTCCTTCCTATCTTTTCTTTCCTGGGAACTTTCGTGCCACATACGATATGCCTCGCGCAGGCGTTAAAACTTCTATTTGATGCTTGAAGAACAATTTGGCTTGTAATAATTGCTAGCTATTCGCGGTTCCCTTCCTATTTGCTTTGTTGTTCTACGTGTGCAGAGCCCGGCCCCGCGCGTACCTCAGCCGCCGTTGGGTCGTGCGGATCACCGGGACGAGACCAAGGGGTGAGGGGCTACGTGACTAGTTAGGCTCCTGAGTCGTGATGCTCAGGAGTCCTCCTTGACGTGCAAATAGCCTTTAGCGTTCTACGTCAGCAAGGCCTGGCCCAGCCCGTACCTCAGCCGTCGTTGGGTCATCCGGATCACCAGGACAAGACCAAGGGGTGAGGGGCTACAGGACCAGTTAGGCCCTTGGGTCACGATGCCCAATGGTCCCCCTTGACGTACGAACAGCCCTTGGGAAGGAAATGTGAAAGCAGGCCTTAGTGTTCTACGCCGGCAGAGCCCGGCCCCGCGTGTGCCTCAGCCGCCGTTGGGTCGTCCGGATCACCAGGACGAGACCAAGGGGTGAGGGGCTACGAGACCAGTTAGGCCCGTAGGTCACGATGCCCAAGGGTCCCCTTGACGTATGAATAGACATTATACCTATCCTCGCCTGGATTTCGGTCGGGAGGGTTGCCTAACGACCAGGTCAGGGGACCTGGTGGGGCGTATGCCAGGCGTGACCTAAGCGTAGCCCCCGTGCCCAGCCCCCTCGCGCTACCCCCCCCCCCCCC
>LR738710.1:348676545-348743607 GCA_902687465.1 Secale cereale
CCCCCGAGGGGAAAGCAGCACGGTGGGGTTGCTCATCAAGCCTGGTGGCTCCCTGAGGTTAAAGCAGCCGCGAGGCCACCCCCAGTTGTTTATCACCAACGTGGAGCATGGCACTACCGTTTATCACCAGCGCGGAGCATGGTGCATCCACTAGCATGTGGGAGGGGACTCCCTACTACGGAGAGCCCCCGGGACGTGTACAGCCCCGCCCTGACACGTGGCTTGCACGGCAGGGCTTGACGAGGTGTATCTGGGCACCCGTGAGCCAGCACGGGACTAACGGGGCCCTACCTCAAGGCGGGTTGTGCCTGGTCTTGATTGAGAGCTCCTGATGTGATCCTGCAAGATGGTTAGGCAACCTGCGCCAAGTGAATCCCTTGAGGTTGCCACATGAGAAGGCCAGACACCAACCACCCCAGGAGGTGACGTGAACAGTGCCGGCCCGCCAGACAGAACTCAGTCATTGGGTATATCGATGCTGCAGGGACGAACCCGAGCACAGATGTCATGCCTAGTCTTCTCATGCGGATATCCTAAGGAAAGACAACCGGCGCGGCACCATGTCGTACGCCCTTACCCGCCTGTTCACACTCAGCTCATGCAAGGGCGAGGCACCAAGGACCACGGGAGGTGACGTAAACGGGGCTGGCCCGCGAGCCAGAGCTCAGCCGCTTAGATTTGGCGATGTTGCAGGGACGGACCCGAGCACAGACGCCGTGCCTGTCCTTAATCATGCGCCGGGCGCAAGCAGGTTAGTAAGGGCATACAACATCCATGGCATCAAGGTGCCGGTCAGGCAGGTAAATGACTTTAATGCTGCTGATGTGAAAGGCAACGCTGGTTCAGGTACGATGCAATAATGATACATGCCACCGAGACAGACCTGGGGATGATGCAGCCTGAGGGGGCGCCCCCAACAGAGTAAGCTAAAGATGCACAAGGATACACGTTGTAGGGACAAGCCCGTGCGACCTAGGAATAATGTAGCCCGAGGGGCGCTCCCAGCTGAACAAAATTGGAAAATGTCACCTGGCACAATTGCTGAAGTAGTGTCAATGTAGCCGAAGACGCTTGATGCAGATGCCATTCCTCACGAGTCGCGTGACTCCGGGACCTCGCGAGGCTCCAGAGGTTCCCAGAGATGGCGAAGAACCGAGGCCACCTCCGCAAAGATCTCCTGATGCCTGGCCTCGCGAGTCACCAGGACCTCCCACATGTGGCGCTGGTGCAGGGTCGCCTGGTTCGGCAAGCCAAAGGGCAAGCGAACGTTGCTCTGAGGGGGACCCTCGCACTGGCCCACCTGGGAGGGCCAGTAGAGCTCCTGAGACGCCATCTTGTTGAGTACTGGGACGTTGAGCACATCCGCAGCCCGTCGCCCGAGCCTAGGGCGACAGCTGCACTTCGAGGTGCCGGGCGGCGCTCGCCCCGCATTGTCCTTGGCACCTGCAAGTCTTCGATGGTCTAGCTGATGAACTCCTGAGCACTTGGTGCCTCATGCCTTGGGTCCTCCGGAGGAAACGTGCGATGAAGCACGCCTCCACATGGTGCCCAGGCGCCTCCCTCGAGACATTGGCTAGGTCGAAGGTCCTCCAGAGGAGATCCCCCGAGCCCAGCCTCGGGGGAGCGTCGGGTGCACCTTCCTATGCGAGGGAGGGAGGTGCCCCATCCCTGGCCGCAGGTCCTGAGGTACGGCCACTGGGTGCTGCATCTTCGTGAGGCTCCAGGGCGAGCCGTTGCCTCTTCTTGTTGGGGACGGCCTCAGGTGGGTAGACGTCGCCATCATTGTCTGGATCATCCACCGCCGCAGCCCGGTAAGTGCGCTCGAGTGAGCACACCGCATCCTTTTCTTCGCAAGCGACGGTGATGACGCTGCCGCTTCTTGGCATCTTGAGGATGGCATTGTAGGGAAGATGAATGTTGGAAACATCAAAGTCGATGAGCTCAGTGTGGTAGTTGTCGCGCTTGCCAAAGGTGACAGGCAGGCGGACCTGCCCTATCAGGGTGGTGGAGCCGTCGGTCACTCCTGAGAAGGGCTTGGTCTGCAGCAGTTGAACGTATGGCACTTGGAGGCTATCAAACGTCTTAACGGAAACGACATTGAGCCCTGCGCGCCGTCGATGAGGGTCTTGGTAACTTGAATGTTGCTAATGATGGGTGAACAGAGCATTGGGAGGGTGCCGACAGTCGCTGCGCACTTGAGCTGGTTGGCTGAGCTGAAGGTGATGGCGCACTTGACCACCTAAGAGGGTGCGTGGCTTCGAGCTTGGCGAGAGCCACGTTTACTTCGAGGGCGGACTGCTTGAAGAGGCGCTGAGTGGCTGGGGCCTGCACTCCTCCCAAGATGTAGGTGATGGGCGCGACGCTCCTGGAAGCCCCCAGCCCCCTCAGCCTGGTCGTCATTCCTTCTTGGTGGTGGCAGCGGAGGGAGGCCGACCTTGCCCTAAGGACGGTCCTCGCGAGGCTGGTCCGTCCAGGCACCCTCACGAGGCTGGTCCCTCCATGCACCCTCGCGAAGTTGATCGCGCCAGCGGTCCTCACGAGGCTGATCATGCCAGTCCTGATAAGGGCCGCAGTCGTCCCAGCGCCCCCGGTCCGGCTTCCTCCTTGGCCTTATTCACGGTTGCTGCACTCGAGGCATTGGCCGATGCGGCCTTCGTGGATGGCCCTGAGCTCTTAACAGTCATTGGTGTTGTGGTTGTGCTTGTTGTGGATGGTGCAGAACAGACGAATGCTCTTGGATGACTCCGGGTAGTCGTGGCCACGCTTCATCTCTGGCTCATCCGTGAGCACAGCCACTCCTTTGAGCTTCACGCCCTTGCCCTTGGCCTTCTTGTCTTTAGGTTCAACGGTGGGGAGCTCGACGAGGGAGAGGCGCCCCTCCTCAGCTCTGTCGCACTTGGTCGCGAGGTTGAACAGCTCCAGGGTCGTGCACAGATCTTCGTGGATGGCAAACTCCTCCTTCATCTTGACATCGCGGATGCCATCTATGAACGCTGAGATGATGGCCTCGTCTGTGACCTTGGGGATATTGACGGATACAATACTTATGCGCTGGATGAACTTCTGTAGGGTTTCTCCTGGTTGTTGCTTGATGCGCCGCAGGTCACCTGCCGCCAGGGGGCGTTCGCGGGTGCCCTGGAAGTTGGCAATGAATCACTCGCGCATCTCACCCAAGGAGGAGATCAATCCCGCGGCCAGGTTCAGGAGCCACTAGGGCGCGCTGTCCTTGAGAGCTATGGGGAACCAGTTCGCCATGATCTTCTTGTTGCCGACGGATGCCTCGATGCTCAGCTCGTAGAGCTGCAGGAACTCACGAGGGTCAGGGGTGCCGTCATAGCATGGAGGCAGGTCGGGCTTGAACTTCCCGGGCCAGTTGACGTTCCACAGTTCGGGCGAGGGCCTTGCAGCTTGCTGCTTACACCGGAGGGAGCACTGGTGCTCCTCCTCGAGGCTGCTGGATCTCTTGGCAGCTTCCTTCTTCGTGCATATGCGTCATGCACGGGGGGTTGCGCCGCGGGGCCGCGTGCCTTCGGTCGTGGATGACGCCTTGATGTGGAGGTGGTAAAGGCGCTTCATGGGCCATGTCGCTCGCATGGGGAGGCGGGTGAGTTAGTGAGAGGAATGGTGCAGAAGAGCCGCGAGCGGCACTGACGAGCTCAGTGATGCGTTCGAGCCAGTCATCGTAGAAGTCGTCGACGGGACGGTAGCGCAGGAGCTCGCGTGACATGAGCAATGCAGCTTGCGCGTCCGCGGGTCCGCGACGAGCATGAGACGATGAGACCGCCGGAGTCAACGATGGTGTTGCGGTGCGTCCATCTCGCAGCACGGAGGGGTGCAGAGACAAGGCCTACTGCTCGTGCCGCGTTGGGCTGATGGTGGCATTGGCAGCGGGTGATGGAGAACCGCGAGGAGGTCCACCGACGGGAGTTGTCTGAGCGACTAGGGGGGCAAGGGTGGCCCACCGCTTAGCATGGGCTCGGCGGGCATCGTCCAAAGAACCGGCGGGATGACATAGCATGGTTCGACGGAAGGGAAGCTTCGGCGCACCCCTACCTGGCGCGCCAAATGTCGGATTGTGGGTTCCGGGAAACCCTTGAGGTTCGAACACTGGGGTGCGCATGAAGATCTCTCCTTTCCGCCCTAGCACGCTCTCGCAACGATTCCTGGACCTAACTCATCGAACCCGAAGAACTAGAGACACAAGGGTTTATACTGGTTCCGGCCACCGTTGTGATGTAATACCCTAATCTAGTGCGGTGTGGTGGATTGCCTTGTAGGCTGAGGATGAACAAGTACATGGGAAGAACAGCCTCCTAAGGAGAGGTGTTCTTGTGCTCGGCGAGCTACTGGGTGTAAGGGTGGTCTCAATGATCCCATCCCCTTCTGTGGTGGTGGCTAGTCCTATTTATATGGGCCCGGGTCGTCTTCCCAAATATTGAACGGGAAGGGATCCGACAACGGCCAAGTTTGAAGGGGGACAACTAGTACAAGCTATCCTAACAAAAGGGGGTCTTCGCCTGCCAAAGCCTCTGGTGGTGACGCCATCGTGGGCTCCATGGTGACCATCGCTATGTTGTCCTGCTGGTCTTGGTCTTGTCGCACCGATATGGAAATCTTTGCTTGACGCTTCAGGACTCCTTGCCTGCGCCTGCCCCTTAAGCACCAAAGAGGAAACTGGCATCCTGCGCCCGCTGGCGCCCGCCTAGCCTTGGTCGTCATGGCTCACGTCATGCGAACCTCGTGAGGTGCCCCTTGCCTTGATATCTCCGCTCCTAGGGAGCCAGTCTAGTGAGGCTGCCCGAGGGGAGGTCTTGCGTCGTCCGCCTCGCGAGGCTTGGCCCCTCGCGAGGGTCTTGAGTGGTTGCTGATGAAGTTGGGCCGTACCAGGCCGCCGGACGAGCCATTCTCTAAGCCGCATGCATGCAAGTCTGGGTACCCCCGTTCCCCGAACGCCGACAGACATCGCCCGTATCAACTTGCCGTACAACGCCATCCTCGGCTACCCATCGCTGGCCAAGTTCATGGAGGCAACCCATCCCGCGTACAATCTCATGAATATGCCGGGAATTAGCGGCACCCTCACCGTGCCAGGAGACACCAAGGACACGCTTCAGGAGCTCAAGCTTGCTTACGGATTCGTGGCAGCTGCACGGACGCATGAGGGAGGGGCACCGGAGGCCTCGGGAGCTGCCCCAGCTAGAATGAAGCGGTTGTTTTCTCAGGATCGGGCAGAAACAAAGCAAGTGCAGGTGGATGAAGATGGGAAGTCGGGCTCCACCTTCACCATAGGGGCTGGCCTTCCCACGGACCAAGAAGAAGCTTTGGTTCGCTTCCTACGCACGAACAAGGATGTGTTCGCGTGGGAGGCGCCGGACCTGGTCGGGGTCCCACATGAGGTGATCGAGAACCACTTGATGGTGTGCCCGAACGCGCGCCCCGTGAAGAAGAAGGCGTGGCGACAAGCTCCGAAGAAGCAGAGGTCCATCACTCAGGAGGTCCGCAAGTTACTGAAAGCAGGCGTCATCCAAGAAGTGCGGCATCTGGAGTGGCTCGCGAACCCGGTCATTGTCTCCAAGAAAGGCAGAAAGGAGCATATGTGCGTTGACTTCACCAACCTCAACAATGCCTGCCCTCAGGATCCTTTCCCTCTCCCGTGCATCGACCAGATCGTTGACTCTACCGCCGAGTGCGATCTGCTGTGTTTCCTGGACGCCTTTTCGGGCTATCATCAAATCAAGATGGCTGTGTAAGATGTCGAGAAGATGGCCTTCCTGACCCCTTGCGGGGTGTACTACTACACATGTATGCCATTCGGGTTGCGCCATGCAGGAGCAACTTTCCAGGAATTAATGCACATCTCCCTCGGGAGCAGCTCGGGAGGAACGCAGAAGCATACTAGATGACATAGTGGTGAAGTCTCAGGAGGCTAGATCCCTCATCGGCGACTTGGAAGAAACCTTCGCCAGCCTGCGCAAGGTGGACCTGCGGCTCAATCCAGAAAAAATGTGTGTTTGGCGTCCCGTCCTGGGTTTCTTGGTGTCGCACAGAGGGATAGAAGCCAACCCCGAGAAGGTCAAGGCCATAAAAAAGATGAGCATGCCGAAGACCCTCAAGGAGATGCAGAAGCTAGCAGGCTGCCTAACATCGTTCAGACGATTCATCTCCAAGCTGGGGGAAACGTGCCCTCCCTTTCTTCAAAATGATGAAGAGAAAAGGCCCGTTCGAATGGACTCCGGAGGCTGACATAGCTTTCGGCGACCTCAAGAGATATCTCACCAGCCCAGTAACAAATACTAATGGCACACCTCTGGTGCACCATAAGTACTGCAGGTAACAGTGGCGCACCTTGTAGTGTGCCATTAGTATTGCAGGTAACAGTGGCGCACCTCTGGTAACTTTTTTTTAAATGATTTTTTTTAATTTTGAAGGCGGGAAAATAGAGTGGCGCACCATCTAACCCCCACCGTGCGACATTGCTATTTTTGAATTTTGAAATTGGATCTGGATCTTGATTTGGCTCATTTTTTGGCTTGTTTTTTTTCTTGATTTTTTTTCAAATTTCGTTCTTGTCCTGGATCTGATACGTTCCTTGTCCCGGGGGAGCTCCACATGTGGCCGGAAGTAGAGGAGGAGGAAGGAGAGACCGTGCATAGGAGAGGAGGGAGGAGAGACGGTGAGGATCATGAGAGGGGGGAGGAGGAGGTCACCGGAGAGGAGGAGGAGGACCGTAAGCACGAGAGGAAGGAGGAGCACCATTGGGAGGTGGCCGGAGGAGGAGCACCCTGAGGAGGAGAGCAGGGAGGAGGAGCACCGTGAGGAGGAGAGGAGGGAGGAGGAGGCCGCCGGAGGAGGATCACCATGAGGAGGAGAGGAGGGAGGAGAAGGTCGCCGGAGGAGGAGCACCGTGAGGAGGAGGTCACCGGAGAAGGTGGAGATGGAGTGGAGGAGCGGAGGAGATGGAGTGGAGGAGAGGAGGAGAAGAATGAAGGGGTAAGTAGCTGGCCGGCCCTTTTAAACTTCTGTCCCAACTTAGCAGTGGTGCACCATGCACTGGAGCGCCATTGCTATTTTTTTGAATTGTGAAGGCGGGAAAATAGTAGTGGCGCAATATTCAGAAGGTGCGCCATTGCTAACTTGTTTTTTATTTTTGTATTTTTTTAAATTTTGAAGGAGGGAAAATAGCAGTGGCACACCATGCACCAGTGCTCCATTGCTAATTTATTTAATTTTTGCATTTTTTTCGAATTTTTTGCCTCCAGATCTTAAAAGCATCGTAAATTTTTTCTGTTAGGTTTTTGAGGATTCTAGAAATTTGATCATGGGCGTAGCCAGTCAAATTCGGATGTAACTTTTCAAATGGATGATTTTTCATATAAAAAACTTTTTCATCGGAGGTCGTATGCAAAAGTTACAGCCATTTTACCGAAACACGACGGCCTTTTGCAAAAAAATTCAAAATTCATGTTTGTTAATTTTCCAAACAACTAGAACACATAACACATGGGCATCTATTTTTTTGAATTTTTTTTGAATCTTTTATCATTTTCTTTTATTTTTTAAAAACCCTAAAAGGCGATCAACAGGAGGGTGTGTTTGTGTGTGTGAGACATAGCAATGGCGCACCACACCTAGGTGCGCCACTACTATGTAGCATAGGAGTGGCGCACCTAGTTGTGGTGCACCAGTGCTATGTCTGGTGGGGGGGATGGACACCAAAAAATAGCAATTGCGCACTGCTCATGTGGTGCGCCATTAGTAGTGATATTGGGGATAAGCATTTTTCTAGTAGTGAAGGTTTATCTAAAAGTTCATCCAGAACGGACCTGTGTCCTGTGATAGGTCTGTTTTTCTTGCCAATGGGCATGTTGCCGGATGTCCTACTAGGGTATACCCATTTTGCTTTAGTGCCATATTGTTCCGAGATGGACTGCTCCAGATGTGAATTCTGGGCCTTCCACGTACTTTCCATAGCGCAGTAGTTTTGTACTAAATGTGATAATTCTATAAAACTCTGTATTTGACGGCGGTTGAGGGCGTTCAAGACCCCCTCTTTCGTGCAATTGCGTGAAATATGGGAGCCTCATCGTCGTCCCAGCAGTCCTTAATCTTGTTTTTAACAAGCAGGAATCTGGCCCTGAAGTGCTGAACCGTATCTTGGGGTTGCTTCTGTACGTATAGGAGATCACGTATGTCCGGAAGTCCGCAGTTACTTGGAGAGCATGTAGTGTGGTGGGTGTGTGTCGATAAATTTGAGTCGCGACCCAATGTAGTGTCCGCCGTTCGTACAACCTCCGGTGTGGATGATCCAGGTCCTGCGGGATCTGAATGTCCTGCGGGCCCGACGTCTATCCCTGAGCTCGAAAGACACGAGGCGCCGCCTGAAAAAGGTGTGTCCGAGTCAAAGGGTTTGGAGATCCGAATAGCGTCGGTCTCCGTTTCAAGAGGGGAAATATCTACGGCCCGGTCCTCGATGGCCACCACCCGGTGAGTGATCGGGGAATTGACTTCCTTCTGACCAGATTTACGTCCTATCTGATCATTAGGCGAGGAAGTCCCCATGGTGGCAATACGATCTAGCAACTCGTTTATGGACAAGGAATCCGCCTGGGTCGTGTCTCCAGACTGTTCGGAGCCGTACAAAAGTGGTGCTCGATGACCGCGGGGAGTGCGGTCGGCCTGTCAGCTACACGGGCGCATACAGGGAACCCGCTGAGCTGGAGGATCTGGCCCAAAGCCAGGTTGTTTCCAAGGGTGATATCATCATTGATGACGAGACGAGCCATTGATCGCTTCTCGCGAGCGCACAGGAGAGCTCTCAATGAAAGCACCATTGTCGTTGTCAAAACCAACAGATCTCGGGTAGGCATGCCCAAGTTGTGCGTCTAAGGATCGATGGTAACAGGAGACTGGGGACATGATGTTTACCTAGGTTTAGGCCCTCTCGATCGAGGTAATACCCTAATTCCTGCTTGATTGATCTTGATGAATATAGGATTACAAGAGTTGATTTACCTCAATATCGTAATGGCTAAAACTCTAAGAGTCTATCCTATGCAATTGTGATTCTGCTATCCTCTATGGACTGGACCCTCTGGTTTATATATCCACCGGAGGTGGCCTAGGGTTACAAATTACTTGGGAATAAAGAAATCATTACATCCGAACATCTATCCAGCCTTTCTACATACATAGGAGTCATAAACGGACACAAGGGACCCCAGCTTCTCTCCATCTTCATGGCCCATCTGTCCGGCCCAGCTTCGGTAGATCGGAGACTCATGGACCCCCAAATCCAGGACACCCTCAGTAGCCCCCGAACTTGCCATCAATGACGAGATTGTATCCGGCTTCATGTCTGCGGTCTTGCAAGGCAGGTTCTTCTTGGAAATAGATGATAGTTCGACTCCATATTTAATATTATATTCTGTCGATTCCTTGCCACCATCGCCGTGGCTTCCACGTGTCAGACGAATGTGAACCATCTGGGTGCTTTTACAAATAACTCCTTGACCATACAAGGAAGGCGTCTATTTAAGGAGACTAAATCTCAGATGCCATTCTGCACTATGCGAAAACCCTTAGAGCTTGCTAGGAAAATTTCCCAAACATGGCCGGCGCTCCCAGTTCTTCCTAACGCCCTCATGGCCCTCAAGCAGGTGATTGGGAAAGCTGATCAATATCCCAAGCGCATCTGATTAAACTTTAGACGCAGGGATATCTCCCTCCTGCAGATCTAGTCCCCATCCGGGCTGGATTAACTTCTATCGAGAGTGAAGCCTTGGCGGAAAATTTCCCCAATCCTACCAAAGAGGAGCGGGTGTGCTTCGTCCCCTTCCTCTTGAGAGGCGTATCATTTCCTATCCATCCTTTCCTCAGGGGGTTTCTGGAGTTCTATGGTCTCCAACTGCACAACTTTACGCCAGGCTCTATCCGGCATATCGCGGGCTTTGTCGCTCTTTGTGAACTGTTTCTGGGCTGTGAGGCTCATTACAAGCTATGGTGAAAATTCTTCTACCTCGTCCCCCGCTCCCAAAAGGTATTTATATTCAAGGTGGGCGGCGCTGAAGTGTGGCGCATAGCCGGGACAGATTACCTGTACGGCACTCCGAAGAAGGCATCCGAAGAGTGGCCCTCGGAATGGTTTTATATTGAAGATGTTGTTCTTCCGGACCCAATCCGGCGTGGCCTTCCCAAATTCTCCAGTGCTCCTTTAAAGAAGCGTTTCTACTGGCGTCACTTAAGCCTCAAGGAAGAATACAGTGCCTAGGTTAAAAGGCTAGTAAGCAAGATTAGAGTACCTGCCCACTCCGAGCTGACAATAATTGAAGTAATGTCGATCTCAATAACGCGATGCGTTCAGCCACAACAATCCAGAGGGTTTCCTAGGTGGCATTATAATGGGAAGGACGATGCCTTACACTGTCTCCGCAAAGGTCCGGACAATCCCGCCGCCCTGGCCTCCATCCTAGCTGACCTTTACAAAGGGGAGAAGGTGGACTTTCTTCGCTTGAAATGCCAGAAAGGTTTCTGAATTTACAACCCCATTGACTAGGTGAGTCTTTCTTTGATTGTTAGTCTTTGCTCAATTTCTTTTCTGAGATATGCTAACAGAACCTAATACGAATATCTCCAATAGGAGTGGAGGAAGGTGGTTGAAGGGATTCGTAGCCCTATTCCGCATCCAGAGGACAAGACATGGATCCCGGATATGAAGAAGATCCGGACATATGAATAGAGCTCATGGATGGAGTTTTCCATCAAGCAAGCCATGATGGCACAGAAGTGGACACTATAGCTGATTACCCTAGGCTCCTTCCCTCTTCCCACATAAGTACCCGTGAGACACCTCTTCAAAGAGAGCCTTCCCTCTGCGGCTCACCCACTGCACTGTCTCATGCTCAAAAGGGGCGGCACTCGTCTCGCCGTACTGCATCAAGGGCGTCCTCCAAGAATGCGACTCCCGCACAGGGCGAGTCTTTGAAACGAAAGAAAACTTGAGATACCACTGAACCTTCTCCTTTATCGAAGAGGTATAATTTTTTTAACATTTGCTCGATGGCAAGGGTGGATTGTAATATTTTCCTCTTTGTCTTATTTTTAGGACGAGCATATGCCAGACTGTGTCCGGGGATCCTCCTGGCCATGCTCCAACCAATCCGGCACCAATCCCATCTACAAGGACTAGGGTCGATACGAGCGTAACGCTGGATTGTCCTCTCCATGAGGATTCAGATGAGGTATCCATTACCAATTCCGAAGTGGAGAGCGCGATGAATCATCGGCGGCGAAAAGAGGCCATCTGCGATCCAACTTTTACTAAAGAGGCGTTCAACGCCCTTAGTTCTGCGGATGCATATATCCGAGCTGCTCGAGACGGACTTGCCAGAGCCACTCACCAGCTTTCAAAGGATATGCGGGTAAGAACTTGTAGATTCAATAATCATATGCCATTAGCCCACGAGACTTAAAGTAGTTGGCCCAACTGATTCAAGGATCTCTATATCCTTAGGTACTCAAGGAAAAGAATAATGTATTATCCAAGGAGCTTGAAGAATGTCAGACCAAGTAAACTGTTGTTACCGCCGAATTGGAAGATTTGAAGAGGTCCAAGAAGGGCTCTGATGGTAAGAACAATAGCGTCCGGAAAGTATAATCCTGCGCTAATAAATGATTTTTAAATATACATTGTTTTAACTTCTGTTGTAGGGTCGACAGACCAACTGGAGGAGAGGCTAAGGGCTGCCCTGGCGGACAAAAAACACGCCGAAGGGCAATCGGCTGGTGGTCAACGTGTATTAACACGGACCATAGAGGAGAAGAACAAACTGCAAGATGCAAATAGCAAGCAAGCCGAAGAGCTAAAGGACATACGAGCCCAACTCTCGGATGCCTTGAAAGAGAACAGAAGCTAAAAGGCGGCATATTCAGCATGACCTTGAGCCTAGCTTTCGTATAGTTCCTTTATTCAGAGTTTTTACAAAACTGTTCCTGTAGGTTTGTTATCTGGGTGTACCAAATGGAGAAGTGTTCGGATTTCAAGGCGACCTGCTGCAAGAGCTCTCCAATGTACACGAGCAAGGTCGGAAAGCCATGAAGAATATGGCCAAAGCTTTATGGCCAGCCGATTGACCTCCAGAAATTATGGAGGAACTGGCAAATTTATTCAAAGGACCTCGGCGCCGCTTTGAACTATGGAAGGCATCAGCATGTCGAGAAGGTGCTCGAGAAGCCTAGGCTATGGTGAAGACACGCTACACCGTACTTGATTCGAATCATATGGCCCTGGTTGGACCTCGAGGACTTGACGGACAAGAAATTCTCGTAAGCTTGGTATATGACCAAGTAAAGACAACCGCCAAATTTTTACAACAAGACTGTAAATTAGGTAGTCTTATAGATGATATAGATGAAGAGTAGGCGTTTGATTCTATGTAACAATGTACTTTATCATCAAACTTATCTCCGATTGAATTTAAAAAGATTGTCATGGCAGACCCTCCGCTTTGACCTCCGATACCCAAGGGCTGGAGTGTTTCCGAATACTATACCTATGATAAACACTTAGTATGTTCGGAAACTAGGCAATCCGGATCATTGCTTGAACAGACAAGCTGTGTTCGGGGAGTTATGTTATATTACTATTTAACGTAATAAACATCTTCCAAAGAGAATAGTCCCATTAAGGGTTCCTTTCCCTGGGTCAGCATGCGTATGTACGTGTGCCTAGGCTCTGATCCTAAAAATAGGATTATAGGAAGCCTATCCTATGCGATTGAAAGATTATGTGCCAAAAAGTTATTCATCGTTTGTCTGCCGACCAATGATTCCATTATGAACGCTAGCTTTTGGCTTCACCCGTCTGAGGTACAGATCCAGATTTCCCGATTGTAACAATCGCAGAGGTGCTCCCTTTACACCCTATCTGAACAATCAGGAACGTAGGGTATAAACAAAGGAGCCAGGAAACCATCTTGGCAAAAACTTAAGTCATAAAGGTGCATATAATGGCGAAGAGACTGTATGAAACAGACGACATGAGTATTGTAAGCAATAAGCCTTAATAATGAGCTTCGTTATAGAATCCCCTAGGTATTTTGAGGTATATACATTTGAGAATGTTCACCCCTTAATAGTTCGGTTTAACTGAACGCTTTCCGGCAAGGAAAGAAAACAAAAAATGAAGACGAAAACTTAAAACAAAGGATGAGACCTAAATAGAAAAGGAGAATTAAAGGTGCTACCGAACTATCCGTAGAACCGTCGAAGCCTAGAAGCGTTCCATGGATTCATCTCAAGGTGATTGTCTGATGCGTTTCGAAGGCGATGGGCTCCTCCGGTGAGTACTTCATCAATAATTAAGGGGCCCTCCCATCTTAGCTTGAGCTTGTCCTTTTTCTTCTCTAGGAGGCGCAACACATGTTCGCCAACATTGTATGTTTTGGCCCACACTTCTCTGCTTTGGTATCACCTAGCCTGTTGTTAATAGAATGCGGAACGGGCCTGCGCGATATTGCGCTCCTTTTTCATACCGTCTAGGTCATCCTGCCGATCGAGCTTGGCCTCTCGCTCTTCGTACATGCGCACTCGAGGTGAGTCATGAATAATATCGTAGGGCAAAACAGCTTCTGCGCAGCACACCATGAAAAAAGGCGTGTATCCGGTTGTCCGGTTAGGTGTGGTCCACAGCCCCCAGAGTACGGAGTCGAGCTCCGCAACCCAGTGTTTATCTTACTCCCGCAGGGAGAGAACCAGTCGGGGTTTAATGCCACTCATTATCAAGCCATTGTCCCTTTCAACTCGACCATTTGTTTGAGGATGGTACACAGAGGTGTAATCAAGTTTAATGCCTAACTTGGGGCACCAATTTTTCACCTCATCAGCTGTGAAGTTGGAGCCGTTATCTGTGATAATACTATGCGGGAAACCATAATGGTGTACTACATTGGATATAAAATCTATCACTGGCCCTGCCTAAGCTGTTCTGACTGGCTTGGCTTCTATCCATTTAGTGAATTTATTCACCTTGACCAGTAAATATTTCTTTTTGTGGCTTCCCCTTTAAGAGGTTCGACCATATCCAGCCCCTAGACCAAAATGGGCCAAGTAATGGGGATGATTCTCAGAGCGGTGGGTGGCATATGACTTTGATTTCGGAAAAGCTGGCATCCAACACAATGTTGGACTAGGGTTTGAGCATCTGCTCAGGCTGTTGGCTAGAACAAACCAGTTGGGAAAGCCTTGCTTACAAGAGCCCAACCCGCGGTGTGATGGCCGCCCATGCCAGTGTGTATTTTAGCTAGAAGTTGTCGTCCCTCCTCTTAGGAGATGCACCTTTGGAGAATACTAGTAGTGCTTTTGTTGTATAATTCACCTTCGTGAACTTTATAGGCTTTAGAATGCCGAATTATGTGGCGGGCCTCATTTTGGTCATTGGGGAGCTCCTGCCTATTAAGGTAGGCCAGGAAAGGTTCGGTCCAGGGGGCTATGACAGCCATGATCTCATGATCCGAGGATGTTATTTCCATGTCTGAGTCCCTGATGACATCTGTATTGAGTTCGGCTGGTGGGAGCGTGTTCGGGTCCACATTAGTGTCTCTGCTCTCATCCTCCCATGTCATTGATGGCTTGAACAACCTTTCTACAAATGTGTTAGGTGGGACTCGGTCGCTTTTAGTGCCCATACTAGCAAGTATATCTGCTGCCTAGTTACTGTCCCGAGCTACATGGTTAAATTCCAGCCCCGCAAATCGACCCGACATTTTTAATATGGCATTTCGATAAGCTGCCATCTTTGCATCCTTCACATCAAAGTCTCCGTTCACCTGAGATATTGCGAGGTTTGAGTCTCCGCGCACCTCGAGGCATTGTATTGTGACGCCCCAGCATCGATGCTCCAGAAGCCTTCCATAATTTTCGTTGTCGCCGTGTGTTTTATTTATTTGTTGCATTTCATCATGTCATCATGCGCATTGCATCCACATGTTTTCATAAAACCCGTAGTTTTTCGTAGTTCCCACTTCTCCTCGTTTCCTTCATTGTCCCTTTCGAGACCAACCGTTGTTTTGTTGTCCGACCGTTTGAGCCTCTATGGACACACACTGACCACCTTCGCAACCTAGTCCGAACACTTCTCTCGGACCTGACTCGGGTTGTCATTACCGATGGGTCCGGATCATCCCAAAACATCTCTAAAATATCTTTGGTTTCTTATTTGGACCTTCTAACCTATTTATCGTCGATCGTCTGATTATGATCGGAGGGTCTAGCCGTAGTCCACTTTCCCTATATATAAACCACCCTCAGACCTAATCAAGACTAACCCTAACTTCTAGGGAGTTTGCCCCTGCCGCCACTACAATAACCTTCCACCTCGGAATCCTCCATTCCTCCACCCACCAACCAGCACTCGATCCCCACCTGCTCCTCATTGATCTAGATGCCAGCGCCTTGATCCAAAAATCTTATCCTGCCCGAGCCCTGCAGCCATCTAGCACACCCACATGCTCCTAGTCCCTGACACCCTACCACCTGGCCTCCTCGTTCCCGTGCCATAGCAGTCGAGCGGGAGACCTCATCGCCGGACACCCATGCCTTGGCCACATGTGGATTTGACGCCTCGCCCCCCGGATCCATCTGTCTCCGCTGTCCAGCGCCGCCCGATCCAGCGCCTTGCCTTGGCCTCCATCTCGTTCGCATCCGCAGCCGCCTGTGGCAGTGCCTCCCCGCACGCCCGTGCTCCTCCCAAAGGCTGCGCCGCCTCATCCGATCAGCAGGTCCCGTCACCGACCTCTGTCCCAGCCTCCCCTGCTTTTTGCTCTCTCTCACTTAGTTCTCTCTTCTTGTCCCTTCTAACCATGAGCCATGGCCAGAAAACGCCCGACGTCTAACTTTGACCCAATCTGGACGGATTCGATGCAGGCGCCCCGTCTAGGCCTCCTGGTGCCGTCCCCGCCCCCAGATCTGTTCGTCGTCGTTGCCTCCATCATAGGGCCGCCGTGAGACACCTCTTTCCTCTTCACCAATGGACGATCGATCCCCTGCTCGCGTTGACCACCCGTTCGCAACACCCTGTCGGTGTACTAAAGTAGGGGTACCTTAGTATCCCGAACTTGTGCACGGGCAGTTGCAGCGTCCCGCGGCAAGGCTTGTCGGGCGACCGACGAGGTCCTTCGTGGTTCCTTTGGAGCCATTCAAGAACAAAGTATTCAAGTCAAAGAGACAAGGCCCCGGCAAGAGGAGCTTGCCGGGAAGGCCAACCAAGGCATCTCAAGAAAACTTACCGCGACGCGCCACGCGTCCCGGCAAGGCCCGGTGAGCGACAAGCTCCTGGAAACGACAAGATAGCGACCGCGGCAAGGCACTTGCCGCGGCAAGCTTCCACTCAGTACCCGCGCTCCAGCGCATCCACCCATGTGTCGCTCTGGGGCCATTCCAGGCGCACGTGGCGGAAGGCTGTGCAGCCAGGGGTACACAGTGGCAAGCAGCGATGACAAGGCTACCGTCGTGGCGGACAGTGACGCCCCTGACGGCCACTTTTTGCACTGTTTGGGCGACGGGGACGGGCATTTAATGCCCTTTGTCCCCTGCCGTCAGGGTTAGGTATGGAACACTGTTCCAACTACCACCCTTTTTACATTTTTACCCTCAACTGCATTGCCACCTGTCGGTGACCCCTTGAGCATATAAAAGGAGGCCCATGCGCAATGTAGAGGGGGGTTAGACATTCGAACATTCTCACGCTCGGTCTTGCTAGCCGCTGGAGTGTACTGTAGCTCCCTGCGCTCCCAAGCCAAGAACACAATACAACCACCAAAGCAGGAGTAGGGTTTTACGCGTCTGCGCGGCCCGAACCTGGGTAAACTGTTCGTGTGCTCACCTCGATCCGCTCTTTGTGCTACCTCCGCCCCCTGCCGTACCGAGAAGGGGCTCCGGTCCCATAGGTGTTCGTGGGTGGATCAGTTGCCCCGACATCTTTGGCGCGCCAGGTAGGGGGTGCGTCGAAGTTGTGTGAACCTGATCCGGCGTCCGCACGAGCTAGATCTTCACCATCTTCATCAACATGTCGCCGAAGAAGAAGGCTTCGGAGGCAGCTGGTCCGTCCGCGTCGATCCCACCACCACCGGAGCCAACGGCTGGTGGGATAGACACCGGCGGAAGAACGGATGCCGGCGAGGGAACTCACGGTTCCGTCAGGTCCAAGGACAAGGTTGCGCTGCCCATCGGCGGCGTAGCCGGCTCCCACGACGACCGGGCGCACTCCAAGACCTCGGCGTCCGTACATGTACCGCGCCCATCTCAGGAGGCGCGGGACCGGCAGGGTCGTGGTACTCAAGGTACCATACGCTTACTGGGCCAGGGTCAAGCTAGCGGATCTCGGGACGCTCAAGACCAGCATAAGCGCCAACATGCTGGCACGAGCAGGGCGCGGTCGCCGGGACGGGATGCTGCTCCTTCTAACATAGTTAGAAGTCCGAGCATATCTCGCTCCTTGCACCGTTCGCCACCGCTACACGCCACTCCAGCAGAAGCTCTAGCACGAGCTCAACTGCTCCTAGACTTCCCTCCAGCGGCAGACAAGGCCGACGACTGGAGAGCCACCATTCAGAGTCTCATCGCCTTCGCCAACAGCGACACTCCGCAGCAGCCGAGCACGTCGCGACCGCGGCAAGTCAACCAGGCGCGGGCCGATGGCGACAAGACCGCTGGGGGTGCAACCACCGAGCACTCTCCGCCCCGAAGGCCAAGATCACCGACTCACCGGGTCAACCTCGACAGCGACTCCACCGCATCGTCGGATCCGCGAGCTCGTCGCGATCAGCGCCAAGTTCTTCAAGATCGCCGACAAGAAGACGCTCGTACTCGCATCGAGCGCCGAAGAGGAGCACGGCGTCAGTCAGACCAGCGCGCCGGGCCCACTGTCGACATGCAAGCGCCAGGGGGACCAGGCGACTTGCCGTACGCGGTAGGTTGTCCTGCGTTCACTCGTGAGCTGCGGCAAGTCCAGTGGCCCAGCATGAAAAATTTCAAGCCAGACGTGCCTGAGAAGTACGACGGCAAGACGCACCCGTCGGAGTTCCTCAGCATCTACACCATCGTGGTGCAAGCTGCTGGGGGGCGAGACGAGAAGATCCTTGCCAACTACTTCCCGCTGGTGCTCAAACCCAACGTCAGATCCTGGCTCATGCACTTGCCGGACAACTCCATTTCTTCTTGGGCAGACCTGTGCCATCAGTTTGTCACCTGCTCGCCTAGAATGAAGGAGAGCCCCTGCGCAAGTATATCCAGAGATTCAGCCGTGTGCAACACAACATCCCGGACGTCCACCCTCCCGCGGTTATTAGCGCGTTCCATCATAACGTGCATAACCGCAGGATGAGGGAGGACATGGCGATGTGCAAGATCAGGGACGTCAGCGAGCTGTACGCCCTGGCCGACAAGTGTGCACGTGCTGAAGAAGGGAGGAAACTCCCCAGAGAGGATACAGGAGCAGGGGGATCTGACAGCGAGGATGCCGCCCCGGCAAAGAAAAGCCGGCAGCGGAACAACAGGAAGAAGAAGAACAAAGAGGTGCTAGTCATTGAGCAGTCTGGCAAGGAAGGTGGCGCCAAGAAAACCCAAGTTGGTAGCTCCGGCAAGGAAACTGCCGCATGCACCAACTACCAGGCTGTGGCCGCCGCCGACAAGCAGGACGGCACCGACAAGCAGTATTGCAAGATCCACCGCACCAAGGGCCACGACCTCCAGAACTACAAGTGGGTCGAACAGCTCGTCGAGCAGCAGAAAGCTGAGTACGAGCGACGTGACAAGGAGAAGACCCAAGGAGGTGATGGAGGATCCGGCAAGAAGCGGCCATTCAACGGCCGGGGAGGACGCCGCGGCAAGGCCAAACAGTGACAAGGAGACAGACCTCCCCGCGGCCGCGACAAGGATGAAGATGACGACGACGACGAAGACATGGATGATGGAGAAACCAGTGAGCAGGAGTTCCAGAAAGCCACAGAGGTTTTGTGCATTGATGGCGGTGCTTCTCTGCATACTTCACACCGCCAACTCAAGCAGTGGGTGCGTGAAGTCAATGCGGCAGAACCACCTGTCGAATCGCGCAAACTTCTGAAGTGGTCCAGCACGCCTATCATCTTTGATATTGAGGACCACCCTGATCGCACAACTGCGGTCGGGTGCTTGCCGATGTTGGTTTTGCCAACTATCCGCAACCTCAAGGTCACTAAGATGTTAGTTGACGGCGGAGGCGGCTTGAACTTGATCTCCTCCGCTGTGGTCCGGAAACTCCAGATCCCTGACAGCGAGCTCGAAGAGACCGACACTTTCCAAGGAATCAACCCGGGAAGGAGCAAGCCGAAGGGGAAGATCACGTTGCTAGTGACATTTGGCAGCGAGCTGAACTTCAGGACTGAGAGGGTCACTTTCGACAATGCCGGTTTCCCATTGCCTTACAATGGGATACTTGGCCGTCCAGCACTCGCCAAGTTCATGGCAGCCTCTCACTATGCGTACAACATGCTCAAGATGCCAGGCACGATAAGTGTCATCTCTGTCCCCTGCGACAAGAAAGATGCCCTTATCTGTGCCGACGAGATTTACCGGGAAGCAGCAGCCGCAGCAGATAGCAAGACACTTGCCGCTGAAGCTCCCGGAGGGAAGGAGACAAAGTCCGGCAAGAGCTCTGGGGCCCACTCCGGCAAACGCACCATCGAGCTCCACCGCCAAGTGTAAGAAGACGATGGCAGCTCCGCCAGAAACCAAGAAGGTGTCCACCAAGGAGGACGGCACTGGTGGTACCTTCACCATCAGTGCCACGCTTGACCCTAAATAGGAAAGCGCGCTCGTTGCTTTCCTGCGGGCGAACGTCGACGTGTTTGCGTGGCAACTGTCTGACATCCCCGGTGTTCCCAGGAAAGTGATTGAGCACAAGCTTGCCGTTTGTCCTCACGCGCGGCCCGTCAAGCAGAAAGTCTAGAAACAAGCAGTGGAGCGCCAAGAGTTCATAGCAGAAGAAATCAAGAAGTTGGAAGCAGCAGGCCTTGTCAGAGGCGTGCTCCATCCTACGTGGTTGGCCAATCCTGTTGTCGTGCGTAAGGCAAACGGGAAATGGAGGCTTTGTATCGACTTCACCGATGTGAATAAAGCTTGTCCCAAAGACCCATTTCCCTTACCGCGCATTGACCAGATTGTAGACTCCACGGCCGGATGTGACCTGCTTTCATTTCTTGACGCATACTCAGGATACCATCAGATCTTCATGGCAGAAGAAGATGAAGAGAAGACTGCATTCATCACTCCATATGGCACATACTGTTTCATACGGATGCCTTTTGGTTTGAAGAATGCCGGTTCAACATTTGAGAGGGTGGTCCACACAGCTTTTGAACCACAAATTCACAGAAATGTAGAGGCATACATGGATGACATAGTGGTCAAGAGCAAGGACAGGGCGACCCTGGTTCAAGATTTAGACGAGACCTTTGTAAACCTGCGCAAGATCCAGCTCAAGCTCAACCCCGAGAAGTGTGTGTTTGGAGTCCCTTCCGGCAAGCTTCTCGGGTTCTTCGTGTCTCAGAGGGGGATTGAAGCCAATCCCGACAAGATCAAGGCCATTGAGCAGATAGAAGCACCCAAGCGCGTCAAGGATGTGCAAAGACTTGCCGGTTGTGTGGCTGCTCTCAGCAGGTTTATCTCTAAGTCAGCTGAGCGCGCCCTGCCGTTTTTCAAAATTTTGAAAAAGGCAGGTCCAATGAAATGGACTCCGGAAGCGGAGGCTGCGCTGCAAGACTTGAAGAGGTACATGTCCTCCACTCCAATACTTGTCGCACCTAAGCCACAAGAGAAGTTGATGCTGTATCTACCGGCAACCAATCAAGTGGTTAGTGCTGCGTTAGTGGCGTAGAGGGAGGCAGATGATGAGCCTACAACCACGGCAAGCACGTCCAGCGACAAGCAGGGGGCTTCCCCGACAAGCTCTGGTCCCGACAAAGATGGGTCTTCACGGGCGCAAGAGGAGATACGGAAGAAAATGGTGCAGCGCCCAGTTTACTTTATCAGCTCCCTTTTGCAGGGGACTAGATCAAGGTGCTCTGGTGTGCAGAAGCTACTTTTCGGCCTCTTCATGGCCTCGAGAAAGCTGCGCCATTACTTCCAAGCACATGAGATAACAGTGGTCACTCACTTTCCGCTAAAGAGGATATTGCAGAATCCAGAAGCGACAGGCAGGATTGTCGAGTGGGCACTGGAACTGTCAAGCTTTGGCCTCAAGTTTTAAAGCATTTCAACCATCCAGAGCAGAGCATTGGCAGAGTTCATAGAAGAGTGGACGCCGACACCAGATGAAGAAATTCCAGAGACGACCATCCCCGTCAAAGAAGCAAGCAAAGAGTGGCTGATGTACTTTGATGGTGCCTTCTCGCTGCAAGGCGCCGGTGCTGGCGTGCTGCTTGTCGCACCCACCGGAGAGCACCTCAAGTACGTAGTACAGATGCACTTTCCCAAGGAGCAGGCAACAAACAATACTGTAGAGTATGAGGGTTTGCTTGCCGGTCTCAGGATCGCGGCGGACCTTGGGATTAAGAAGCTGATTGTCAGGGGTGACTCGAAGCTTGTCGTCCGCCAAGTGAACAAGAATTATCAGAGCCCGTTGATGGAAGCTTATGTCGATGAAGTGAGAAAGCTTGAAGAGCACTTTGACGGCCTACAGATGGAGCACGTCCCAAGAGCTCAAAACGACATCGCCGATGGCCTGTCAAAGTGCGCCGCACTTAAGTTACCTGTGGAACCAGGGATCTTTGTGCTCAAGCTGACTCAACCATCCGTAACACCATCGACTGGGCAGAGCAAGAAGAGGAAGTTCATCTCTGGCGACTATCTTCCGGCAGAGCTTCCCGAAGCCGCCACCAACAAGGTCCCCAAGATCAACGCCAAGAGTGCTGAGGAGCAGTCTGCTCCGGCAAGCCCCAGGGCTTGTTCCGTTGAAGCAAACGCTCCCGACAAGTTTTGCTCCGGCAAGCTTGCCGGGGAATGTCAAGCTCCGGCTGAACCGCATGTTCTTGCCGTAGAAGCGGATGTTCCCGCAGCAGCAGATGTGCCTTTAGCCCTTGCTGTCGAGCCACAAGCTCCAGCATGGGCGCAGCAGATTGTCCGTTTCCTTCAGACAGGAGAACTTCCCGAAGAACAAGAAGAAGCGGAAAAAGTAGCCCGGCAGTCGAGTATGTACCAGTTTGTTGACAACACACTGTACAGAAGAAGACTCAACGGTGTGAAATTGAAGTGTATTCCCCGGGAAGACGGACAAAAGCTGTTGGCAGAAATACATGGAGGCATATGTGGTCACCACATTGGCGCAAGAGCACTTGCCGGCAAAGCATTCCGGCAAGGTTTCTTTTGGCCAGAAGCCCTCCAGGATGCAACTGCACAAGTAACGAAGTGTGAAGCGTGCCAGTTCCATTCCAAGCAAATGCACCAGCCAGCTCAAGCTCTCCAGACGATCCCTTTATCCTGGCCATTTTTGGTCTGGGGGCTCGACATCCTCGGCCCCTTTCCCCGCGTAGCCGGGGGCTTTGAGTACTTGGACGTTGCAATCGACAAGTTCACAAAGTGGCCGGAAGTGGAACCAGTGAGAAAGGTGACCGCACAGTCAGCAGTAAAATTCTTCAGGTCGATTGTTTGCCGTTTCGGGATCCCTAATAGGATCATCACCGACAACGGTACGCAATTCACGAGCCGCACCTTCATGCAGTACGTCCAAGATCTTGGCGCCAAGGTCTGCTTCGCTTCTGTTGCTCACCCGAGAAGCCACGGTCAAGCGGAGAGGGCAAACGCTGAAGTGCTGCGTGGCCTCAAGACCAGAACTTTCGACAGGCTGGACAAGTGCGGAAGAAACTGGATCGAGGAGCTGCAGGTGGCTCTTTGGTCGATCGGGACGACGCCAAATCGAGCCACTGGACAGACACCCTTTGCTCTAGTCTATGAAGTAGAGGCAGTTCTCCCCACGGAACTCGTATACGGGTCACCTCGAGTGCTCGCTTATGATGAGCTCGAGCAAGAGCAGCTGCGACAAGATGACGCGCTGCTCCTTGAGCAAGACCGTCTTCAGGCTGCTGTACGAGCTGCTCGCTACCAGCAAGCTTTGCGCCGCTACCATAGCCGCAAAGTTAGCGCCAGAAGTCTCGAGGAAGGCGACCTTGTTCTTCGGCGCGTTCAATCCGCCAAGAATTCCAACAAGTTGATGCCGAAGTGGGAAGGCCCTTATCGGGTGAAACGAGTCACTAGGCCCGGCGCTGTCCACCTTGAGACCGAAGATGCTTTCCGGTGAGCAACTCCTGGAACATCGAACATCTTCGTAAGTTTTACCAGTAAGGCACGGTTGCCGTGATCCGCTCCGGCAACCACCTTTTGTACAAGTCTTGCCGCTGTTGCATGTAATCCTTTGTACAAAGCCGGGCGCAGACCCCGTGCATCAGTAAAGCTTATGTGCCCCGCACATCTTGTCATTTCATGCTTTCTATTTTTCTTGCATGTATTATCTGACATTTTGTGCAGCACCTATCCCCGGTAAGCAATAACGAGCCCAAAGGCTCCATATCTATATTTTCTCTTCCTTCTTTTTTCTCAAGCAAAGAAAGGTTCCCTCGCGCACAAGTTTGCCGGGGGGAGGAGAAGATAGTGGTATGGACCAAGCGCCGTTCAAGAAAGTTTCACCTTGCCGGCAAGCAAATGACACAAAAGCTAAGTTGCCAAAGTTTGAGCAATCAAACCTTTAAATTTTTTAAGTTATCTTCTTTGAACGACCGCACTTTGTATGGAAAACCTGTGCGCGGAGGAACCGACTCATGGCTAGTTGCGCCCTTACTTTGTTTCGAGTTCGCTCAACAGCTTAAGTGTGATGCGACTAGTGTTGCGCCCTTACTTTGTTTCCGAGCCCGCTCAACAAATTAAGTGTGCTGCAACTGGTTGCGACAAGGTTTCTTGTCAGCAACGGCACCGCCAGCAGGCTGCTGAAGTTCCGCACTTAGCGCTCACGGCAAAGGTGCCTACACCGGCAAGTTCCCTAAAAGTGTAGGGTAAAAACATACAAAGCAAGGGAATCAAGTAAAGGAAATAACATCGCAATTACTACCTAAAATAGAGTTATATTACAAAGCGACTTGTCGTAGCTCTAATAGACTGTTTTCATAACATGATAAACAGCGACAAGGAAAGAAGAAAATGTGCAAGCCTAGTCCGCGCGGTCGCCCTCAACTCTCTTGATCCCGCCCACCTTGTCCACAATAGGTGCGACAAGGGCCTTGAGCGCCTCCTGATCGGCGTCCGGTGGCAGGGACCTGAGGACGTTGGTGAGGTTGAGGCCCGGATTGCGGAAGGCCACCTTCACCAACACCTTTTGCAAGGCGCCCGCGCAGAGCTTGCGCGACTCGTCCGCCAGCTGCTTTGGGATCTTCTCCCGGAGTTGCTGGAGGGCCGTCGTCACACCTCGGAAGAACAGAGTGAGCTTGGCGCTGGGGTGGAGGTTTTCGTCGGTAGAGTACCCGAGGTACTCCGCCCCCAGCTGCTCCAACTCCTTGTCGATGTCTGCGGCGGCGTTGACGAGACCTTCCGTCCAGTGCTCGACGGTCTGCCTAAAGTTATTCTGAGTGACGGCAGCACTCGCCAGCAATGCCTTCTCGGCCCTGATCTCCTCCTTCAGGGTCGCCTCCCGCTCCTTGGCGCCGTCCAGCGTCTTGGTTAGGGTGGTCAGCTTCAGCTGGAGGTCCGCGTTGGAGTCCTTGGCGGCGGCGAGCTCCTTGCCCTTCTCGGAGAGGCGGACCTGCAGCTCGGAGTGGCTGTGGGCGTCCTTCTCCCACTCGACCTTGAGCGCGGCGATTTCCTCGCCTCTCGCCTTGAGGTCGGCCTCGAGCTGCGCCACCTTCACCTCTAGTTCCTTCTTGGCGGTCTCAGCGGCCGCGGCAGCATCCTTTGCTTCCTGTAGGGCCCCGCCAAGTGATTTCTCGCGCGCGGCAAGTTCCTCCTCGTGACCGTCGAGGTTGACCTTTCGCTGCGCCGGCTCGCCCTCTAGCGTGGACAGCTTCTCAGCGGCAAGCCGCTGCTGTTCCTCCACTTCAGCCTGCTCGAGGATGAAGGCTTGCTGCGCCTCGGCAAGTTGCTCCCGCTCCTCTGCCAAGGATCGGAGAGCTGCTTGGTGAATACCCCGGAGCTCCTCTGCACGCTTCTCCATATCAGCTCCCGCCTTGGCGGCTAGAGCCTCTCGGGACTCCAGCTTGGCCTGCCGGGCGTGATAAAGCGACAGCAGCCTGCACAGCAGCCGCTCCTCCTCAGACTCGCTGCTGCTGCTCGGCGCGTCGACAAGCTTCAGCCCGGCGGAGGCAAGCACCTCACCGTCGAAGACCTCTCCCTCGACCGGCGCCATGGAGCTCGAAGCCCAGGGGACCTTGATGAAGACGTCGTCGCCAGCCTTTAAGTAGGCGCCTGGCTCGGGCTCGTCGGAGCTGGGGGCTGCAGCGGCGGCGGAGGGCTCGACGGTCGGTGTAGCACCTGGCGCTCCTACGGCCTCAGGGCCGTCAGTGCGATCGCCAGCCCCTTCGCCGGCTGCTGCGGTGGCAGCCTTGGCGGCCTTTGCGCCGGCGGGATCGTCTCCACCGACCGTTTCTTCGGCAATGGCGGCGTCGTCAACAACGACCTCCGTCTCCATTGGCTCGGCTGCGGATGGGTCTGACGGAAGAAACAAAAAGAAAAACAGTCAAGCAAATATCCAAAAAAAAGAAGAATCTAAAGAAGGAAAGCCAAGGGAAGCTTGAAGCAAAGGGATTACCTGCGCGGGCCAGCTCCTCGGTGAGGTTCCTTGCCGGGGGGCTCCCTCTCGGCGGCGTGGTTGTAGCTCCCGCCGGCGGAGGGCCGCTAGTGCTACCCCTCGCCGGAGAACTCGCCCTTGGCGGAGTGTTCGCCCTTGGCGGAGAACTCGTCCTTGGCGGAGGACTCTCCCTTGCCGGAGAGCTTCCCCTTGGCGGTGTGGGCGAGGCGTGCGGCACGTCGGGGGCGGTCTCCTGGCGCTCCTGGTGCTGCTGCTCTGCTCCTACCCGAATCAAGGAACAAGACGTCAGTAAAGAAGAAGCGCCCACGCGCGCCTAACAGCAGAAGATGAACCACACTTACGCTGGGGGCTGCGCTGGGGGCTGCTCTGAAGACCAGTTGCCGGGTCCGGCAAGCTTTTCTCGGGCGCACCCCCTGCTATTGCGGCGGGCTCGTCCTCGATGACAATCACCGGGACCTTGGCTCTCTTCGCCGCCCTCTGGGCCAGAGTTCTGAAAAGAGAATAGGTTCAGAGTTAGGCAAAAGAGATACAAGACAAAACAACAGAAAATCGAAGAAATACAAGAATTGCAAAGTCTTACTCTTCTTCTTCCTCGTCGGAGCTGAGCGCGGAGAAATCAAAGTCTGGCTCACGCGCAGTACGAGGAGGCGGAGGAGTGGGCTCCCTTGGCCGCTTGGCGGGAGCAGGGCGGTGGTCTGAGACGACCCCGCTCCGGCTGCCGCCGTGGCGTGAGGGGCGGAAGAAGCAGAAGCGGTGGTCCGAGAGGACCCCGCTCCAGTTGCAGCAGATGCGTGGGGTTCTCCCACGGCAACCTTGCTTGCCGCGGTGGAGCACGTCGCGCGGCGCGCCTGTTGTTGGCCCGCCTGCCGCTCTGTTACGTCCCCGGCCTTGTGGAGACGCCTTCTCGGTGGAGCTGGAGGCTCTGCTGGAGGTGGCGAGCTGCCTGAAGACGAGGACGAAGAGGAGTCGATCTCTAGCAAGCCGCTCGTGTCCTCGGCGGGCCCGCTCGACTCGACGCCCTGCTCGGCGGGCTCGCTTGGCTCGGCGTCTTGCCCGGCAACTTTCCCCGCATTGAGAAACTTGTCTCGCTCGGCAAGGCTTGCCGCCTCTGCTGCCTCCGCCTCCTCCACGGTGTATCCGAACTCTCCCGTGGCCGCGGCTGCCGCCGCCTCTTCCAGCCTGGTGGCGATGTACGCCATCTCCTTGTCAGTGGTGTCCCGGGTGAGGCCCTTCTTCTCGTCGGAGCAGATCGGCGTTTCTTCCAAGTTGTCGAAGAATGCCTGCACAGCTTCGTCGGTAGGCTCTTGCCAAGTTGGGTCAATCCCATGGGAGTCGCACAGCGGCATCATTGCATGGATGCGGCTGAGCGATGAGTTATTGCACAGCGGAACTACGCCCCTCGGCAGCATGAACCATTCGGGATGGTCGGGGTCGTACTTGAACAACGCCTGGAGCATTGCGTTGAGCTCCAGGACAGTGAAGTTATAATGAGGCCCGGGCACAGCCTCATGATATCTGCCTCGTTCTCGAACTCCCGGGCGGGCCTCTTCCTCTCCTGCAGGGGGGCGATGCGGCGGCGAAGAAAGTCTGCACCAACTGCGCCTACAGCCAGCCCGGCAAGCCTGAGGCGAAGGATCCGGGCAGTGGCAATCTTCAATCTACTGTCTTCCGGGGCCAAGTCACTCCAGTCGTTGCCGCGTACTACTGGAGCTTGGCGCCGGGCGGTAGATGGCTGCGGGGTCTCCTCTACAATATAGCACCAATCTGCTCTCCATTCATCCCACTTGCCGCGAAGCTCTCCCTTCAGATACGCTTCCTTCTTGTGGGTCCTCGAGACCCAGGAGATCCCGCCGGACAGAGGCTCTCCCCCCTCAACTTGGGGCGTGAAGTAGTGGTGGAAGAGGGCTACGTTTGGGAAGATTCCGACAAAGTTTTCGCATAGATGTGCGAAAACTGCCATGGTCAAAACGGCGTTGGGGGTGAAGTCAAGGAGGTGGAACCCGTAGGTGTTCATGATATCGCAGAAGAATTCAGAGAAGGGAGGGCAGAGCCCGCAGTAGAAGAACAAGGCAAAGAATGCGTAGCCATTCGGAAACATCTCGCAAGCTACGGCTAGGAATACCTTGGTGCGCGGATGCGCCCGCATCTCCCTCGACCAGAAGAGATAGTATTCCTCCCTCAGCTTCTTCGCGGCAAGCTTGGGGGGGAAGACAGCCTTCTTCTTTCGCAGCGCCGCGAGCCGCAGCGCCTCGACCGACTTCGCAGACTTCCCCTTCTCGCCTTTCGGAGCCATAGCGGAGGCGGTGGGGGAGGTCGACGCCGCTGGTGGTGCTGGTGGCGACGGCGGGCGGAGCGCTGCTCTCTTTCGGCCTTCGGGAAGGAGAGGAGCGGTGGAGGTTTTTGAGGATTAAAGAAGCAACGGGCAGATGGATGAACTGCCCCTGTTTCCCCTGCTTATAAGGGGGAGGGGGCGGACGTTCCGCATTTCCAATTAAAGAAACCCCCCACGATCTCTCCCACGACGCCGCGATTGACGCGTGCCGTCAGGGGAGGGCGCGGTGGATACGGAGTAAGATTCGGCGTAAACCTGGCCGCGCGTGCCCGTGCACTGTTTTGGGCCTGGCCCAAGAGCGCTCGGCACCGTGTATGGCCTAGGCCTGGGGGCTCCTGTCGGTGTACTAAAGTAGGGGTACCTTAGTATCCCGAACTTGTGCACGGGCAGTTGCAGCATCCCGCGGCAAGGCTTGCCGGGCGACCGCCGAGGTCCTTCGTGGTTCCTTTGGAGCCATTCAAGAACAAAGTATTCAAGTCAAAGAGACAAGGCCCCGACAAGAGGAGCTTGCCGGGAAGGCTAACCAAGGCATCTCAAGAAAACTTGTCGCGACGCGCCACGCGTCCCGGCAAGGCCCGGTGAGCGACAAGCTCCTGGAAACGACAAGATAGCGACCGCGGCAAGGCACTTGCCACGGCAAGCTTCCACTCAGTACCCGCGCTCCAGCGCATCCACCCACGTGTCGCTCTGGGACCATTCCAGGCGCACGTGGCGGAAGGCTGTGCAGCCAGGGGTACACGGTGGCAAGCAACGATGACAAGGCTACCGTCGTGGCGGACGGTGACGCCCCCGACGGCCACTTTTTGCACTGTTTGGGCAATGGCGACGGGCATTTAATGCCCTTGTCCCCTGCCGTCAGGGTTAGGTATGGAACACTATTCCAACTACCACCCTTTTTACATTTTTACCCTCAACTGTGTTGCCACCTGTCGGTGACCCCTTGAGCATATAAAAGGAGGCCCATGCACAACGTTCTCATGCTCGGTCTTACTAGCCGCTGGAGTGTACTGTAGCTCCCTGTGCTCCCAAGCCAAGAACACAATACAACCACCAAAGCAGGAGTAGGGTTTTATGCGTCCGCGCGGCCCGAACCTAGGTAAACTGCTCGTGTGCTCGCCTCGATCTGCTCTTTGTGCTACCTCCGCCCCCTGCCGTACCGAGAAGGGGCTCCGGTCCCATAGGTGTTCGTGGGTGGATCAGTTTCCCCGACACACCTGCGCCACGCCCTGCTGTGTGGGTGACCGTTTCGCCCAGCCAAGGCCAAGGCCCAGCTCACCCGCGCTGCCACTCAGCTTTATGCCTTCACCGACTTGGGCTTGGCGCAATGGTGAGCAGCCAGTTGGATTGAGTTGCGGGCCGTGTTTTTTCCTGTTCCAGTGATTTAGCCTAATAATGCTGAAAAACAGATTCACAGAAAACCCCTCAAACTTAATGCATATAAAAACTCAACAACCGTCCATCCGATGAAAAAGATTTAAACTTGTAAAATGCTTAGATTTTTATCTAGTTTCATAATGTGCAACTTTCATCCCTGGTTAACATGTTTAAACTTGCTGTTTGAATTATTTTGCTAAATAACATGCTAAAATGATTTATTTCATAACTAACAAACCGTAGCTCAGTTTTATATAAACTTTATATGTAAAATGTCTAAAAAAATGCATAGAATAACTTGGTATACTTTATTTCCCCGTTTAACAACAATAAAATATGGTTTAGGCAAAACAGCACCAAATTGGAAATATGCACATGGGGATTTTCCGAAATTGTTGTTTCTTGTTTCTGGCCCCATTTAAATTGCTTAAATAGTGTGGTTTAATTGTGTTGCACCACTTTCCATGGTAACCAATATTTAAACTTGTTGTGTACATAACCAGGATCAAACTAAATATGTGATTGTGGTGTTTCGTCAATATGCAACTCGTTGCATATTGAGCTCCACTTACATTGTAGTGTTGTTTGTGCACTTTGCCACGCAATGCATATTTAAACCGGACATGCATCATACTTTTTTCCATCATATGCCATGTTTGTGCTTGTGTGTTTACCATGTTGTTTGCTTCTTTACGATTTGCTTCTCTCGTTAGCTTCGGTTTCGTTTCGAAGTTATGAGGATTCGTTCGACTACATCCGTTTGTCTTCTTCATGGACTCGTTCTTCTTCCTTGCGGGATCCCAGGCAAGATGACCGTGCCTCGATATCACCTCTATCTTTGCTTTGCTAGTTGTCTCGCTCTATATCTATGTCGCGCTACCCATTCTTGTCTTGTCAACCTTCTACGTTGCCATGAAACACTCTAACCGCCTTCCTAGCAAACCGTGTATTGGCTAAGTTACACTTTTCCTCAGCCCCTCTTATAACATTGTTAGTTGTAAGTGAAGTTGACGATTGCTCCATGTTGGAACTTGGATATATGGTATAACACAATATATATCTTACTTAATAATGCTGCTATATACTTGGCAATGGGTGTAAGGCTTGGCCTATTGCTCGGTGTTTTGTTCCACACATGCCGCCTTAGGATCCGATAAACCGGTGTTATGTTCCTCGAGTTTGCGTTCCTAACATGGTTGGGATTTGTGGGCCCCCCTTGCTTCTTCGCTCAAAGTAAAGCTTTCCCAAGGATATCCAACATTGATTTTACCATTTGCCTAATAAGTAAAACTTGCAGAGGGAGTAATTAACCCGAGGATTTATTAATTAACCCCCCGGGCCGGTGCTCGACTTGAGTGTTGGCCCACCTACCTAGCAGTCGGTGGTGCCGCCTCGGGGCAACTCGAGTTATTCTAGCTATCGTCCACTTTTCATAGACGGATAAGTGCGTAGATAGAGAGCGCGCGGCTCTGGACACGGGTCTGACTCACCGGGAGACCTCCTTGGGCAAGTTTTCCTTTCTTCGAAGAACTTGTGCACCAGGATTCCGAGGACTCTCGGGTCCTCCCTAAGATAAGAGGTTTTACCTCTGCTGATTGTGAGAGCTTGTGATGGGCTAAGTTGGGACACCCCTGTAGGGTTATGATCTTTCGAAAGCAGTGCCCGCGGTTATGTGGCAGTTTGGAATTTGTTAATATCCGGTTGTAGATAACATGACACCATAACTCAATAATAATACACTACCTGTGTGAGTAACCGGGATTGTCTCTTTTCGAAGGGGATCGGAAAGTGAACACACTGGGGGGTTATGTATGAACGTAATCACTTCTCCATCACTACTAGTTGCGACCGTTGGCACATATTCTCATCTCGCTCTGACTTTGTAAGCTAGCCTCATACAATGCTTAGTGCTGCCGCAACCACTTTATCCCCTCTCCACACCTAAAAGCCTTAATAGTTTTGATACCCGGGAACAAGATTGCTGAGTCCTTGTGACTCATAGTTATTACACAAACAGATGCAGGTACCTCAGAGTTTGACGCAAGAGATGTGCAAGAGCTTTAGTGGGAGTTAGATGAAGAGCGTGGGTGCATATATGTGACATACCCTGACAATCAGTAGTGGTTCCTACTAGGGCCGATCGGGATTAGCCCGTGTTGGATCATTTTCTTCGTTTGATTTCGTTTATAGTCGGACTTTGTGTTCCCTGGATGAATGTATGTTTATTGTATTAATTGTGTGAAGTGGTGAGCCAGCTATTAAACTCTCTTTCATCATGTTCATTACATGGGTTGTGTAAAGATACCATGCTTGAGACCATTCCAGAATGTGATTATGACTCTAAGTCGTGCCTCGACACGTAGGAGCTATAGCCGCATCCTGGGCGTTACAAGTTGGTATCAAAGCCTTCCCTGACCTAGGGCCCCCCTACTTGATCGAACCGCTGCCGATGTTGAGTCTAGAAACAAAAACTTTTTTGAGTCTTAGGAATATATATATCGGAGAGTAAGAATTCTTTTACTCCTTGTCCCCTTCATCGCTCCGGTGAGGACTCCAGACGTGGATGTTTTGACTTCCCCATCCTCTTTTCAATAAATTATTGTTTTATGATCACGCTGGTATTGTTGGGATCGTTCGAATATCTTTGTGACGAGAATTCTGTCTTCGTGCCTCCCATCTTTTTAGGATTAGTCCCGGGGAGTTGAGCTCTGAGGTCTTGTCATCGCATTGTGTATCATTACAGTTCCGGAATACCAGAGGTGGCCGACATCGAAAACTCTTCGATGTGTGTCTGGTTGTGAGATAACCCCGACGTCACCCAGTACTGGGGGGGTAGTTCGGGAGTATTGCCGCAACTAGTATAGCAGATGCTTTTCAAAGGTCTAAGGTACACGGTTTCCGAAGGTGCCTGGTTATGTGTTGACAGATGGATACAGCTAGATGTAGGGCTTGTTAGTTGTGTGAGATATTGTTCTTCCCCTGTATCCCCAACACCAGATTGCATAACCAGAAAGTTTCGGGAATTAATAGGTGTGAATTCAAGTAGCTCATAGGTAATCTTCCAACGAATACATGATATGAGGTTGGGATTCAACGCCTAGTGATTCGCTTGTCACGGTCGATTTTACATTGGTTACATTGCGTCTTAATGAGTCCTTGGCTATGTTGATTCGAGGATGCAATGTCCTTTGTAACGTCGTGTCTGGGGGGCCTGATCACGAAAACTTTGGATGGAACCTCTATCATATGTTTGTTCCGGCTTATTCTACAAGCCAAGTCCTTTGTTTTGTTTTGAGTTATGGTATTCGAGTTGCTTCAATGTCAAGTGTTAATTCCATGCCTTTCCTACTCGGTGTTCTCATATTTCTATGGGAGTTCTAGTCCTTGTTCATCATCGAGATTGTCATGTAAACTCTTCTCAACCGGCTTGCTTCTCTCAAGTTAATCCTATCTCTTCAACATTTGCAAGATCAATTATTAGTTCTACTCAATGGTGTTCGTTTTGCCCATCCCAATTTCCCTTTTGTTTTTTCCCACCCTCCCACCCTTTTCTTCATGGATCCAGTGTTCTTAATTAAGTAACCAGTATATTCATGTGAAGTCTCTTCATTCTTTCCTACAATTTTGTCCTTATCTGGTGATTCTCGGGAAGATGCTAAGGAAGCTTCAAGTTTATCATTCTGCATTCTCGTTTCTTCTCGGATGGACTAAATCCAAGCTTTGGTGTTAATCATATCTTTTCCTACTGTTTCACATGTTTTCCCATGTTGAATTTCTTGTCCAAGGCTCTCTTATTTATTCAACTTTCCCTATTCTTATCCGGAGTGTACAAGATATCTCAAAAGATTCGTGTTTCCATTTTCAATCCATTCAAACTATTTTGAGGTTGTCATCTCGTTCAAGATATTTAATTCAATTGACCCAATCTCTCTTTCAGAGAATCATTTCCATCGGTGTTTCTTTTGAGTGGGCCCTAACCCACATGTCTTTTCCCAGGATCTTACTTGACTCTTCTATTTTTCCGGAGATTCTCAAATTCTTTCATAGTGTGATGTAAGAATGCATTCCATCAGTCATATGCCTTCTATAAGATCGCTTTCAAATTATTATATTTTCATCGTTGGTTCAACCTTTCCTCTTTTCATTCTTCGGGAGTATCTCAAAATTCTTCATGGTCATTCTCATTGTCATTCTCAACATTTGAAGACCGAAGAAGAGTTTCTCTTAAATCTTGGTCCGTTCGCTTGAAGATTCATGGATCTAGCTTCATGTCATCAACATTATTGTTTCGATTGTGGGGAATTCTTTTCATACCCACCCGAAGGTTTTCATGAGTGTTTTGTGTTGTTTATCCCACCATTTCAAAATTCTTCATTCTCAATGTTCTACTCTTGTTCTCAAATTCTTTCGGTGCATCGTTCCAGTATTCTTTAATCGGCTCGTGATCCCTTCGTTCTTTTGTATCTAAGTTTCCTCAAGTGCCTTGCTTCTTTTTCTAATTATTTCCGGCGATTCATTCAATTTTCTTCGTTCGTTTCAATCCTTACAGTGGTTCATTGGACATTCCTCTTCCATATTATCGCATCCTTTCACTCGTTCTTTCCAAAATCCTACCGGTGATTCGTTGAATACTTTCTCAATATTGTGCGAGGTCTCTCTGCAATTCTTTGCAACGAGAATAAGTAGCATGCAAATCCGTTTTTTGTCATCAATTAAAATTGGTGAAGGATAAGCATAGCATAATTTCTTATTCTTGTTTTCCTAAAGGTTATTAATCGCTTCTTCTGAAGTTTGTTCATGATGAATAAACTCTCGGTTCGAAGTGCTCCATCTTTTTTTGGAGTTCCAAGCTATATCAATTATCTTGTCAGGAAGCTCCATCTAAATCATTGCAAGGCCTCATCTTGTTCTTCTCGATTTTCCATTTGATTGAGCATTCTTTTCTTACCGGAGTTTTTCATGGAGGTTCTACATGGTGTTCATCAAATGTTCCTTTCAATCTTGAAGTGTTCATTAAGATTCTTGTTGGAGGAGCTCAAGTATTCTTCTCCTTGCATTCCAAAATGCAATTCTTGCTCCATTATCTTTTGAGGTGGTGTTATGTCATTCTTGACAATTTTCTTCATGTTTCATGATTCACAAGTTATCAAGAATGAGATATTATAAAACCATCATTTTCTCTTCGATCAAGAGTACTTTCAACCCATAATAATTTCTTTGTTGGAGTTTATCTTGGTATAGATTTCACCTAAAGCCTTTCCGAAGGATTGTTGTTATTTTGTGGTGCTTATCAATGATCCAATCTTCTCCTTCTCATCCCGGTGAAATATGTTTTTTCGTCTCCTTGTTGATCTCAATCCAATCAATTGTTGTTTGTTAGTGGCCGGTTGTCACCTCATAATTTCGAGATGTTTTTCATTGACCCACAACAAGATTATTCATTTTGTTGTTGATTTTCCATCAACCCCATTCAATCCATCTTTGTAAGGTTGCTTTCCAAATTCATTTGTGGGAGAAGTTGTCATTTTATTCTCCGTTCTTTTCTTTCCAACGATCTAGCATCTATTATTTCGTTCTAGAGGCATTGTGATATTGCTCTCTTTGACCATCATATCGTTTTCTCAAGATCATGTTCTTTTCCTTTCTGGGCCATTTAATAGGAGTGTCGTGTCATCCATTCAAGTTCTCTCATCTTATCAAGTTTTGCCTCTCTTCTCCACTGGAGTGCTGTCTGAAATCCTTCTTACCCCTTGTGCCATTCTTTCAATTATTCCAGAGGCAGTGTGTTATTGATTTCAACAAGTATCATCCCATGTTCTCAAGTTTATATTAAATTCCGTCGATTTTCAGTCAGAGTGCTATCCAAATTATTTCAGTCAGAGTGCTATCCAAATTATTTCAGTCTTATTCCTTCTCTATCTTGTTTTAACCGGAGTGGTTTCAATGTCTATCTTGTCACCTAAGCACTTCATTCTCGTAGTATTCCTTGGTCCACTTGTCCAGCAGAGTGTTTACAATCTCGTTCATCTCCGTTGTATTCTTTCTTTCAAGTTGTTCAACTTCCCAAGGTTCATGGTTTCCCTCGTTTGCCGAAGAAGCAACTTTGGTTGACCTCTTCATTTTCCTCCTCTATCCCGTACCATTCATAGGATCTCGGGTCGAGATCCACTGATAGTGTGGGAGAGTTGTGACACCCCAAGACCGACGCTCCAGAAAACTTCCATGTTCTTCGTTGTCGCCGTGTGTTTTATATGTTTGTTGCATATCATCATGTCATCATGCGCATTGCATCCACACGTTTTCATAAAACATGTATTCGTTCGTAGTTCCCGCTTCTCCTCGTTGCCTTCGTTGTCTCTTTTGAGACCAACCGTTATTTTGTTGTCCGCTTGTTTGAGCCTCTCGGGACAGACACCAACCACCTTCGCAACCTAGTACGAAAACTTCTCCCAGACCTGACTCGGGTTGTCGTTACCGATGGGTCCGGATCATCCCCAAACATCTCTCAAATATCTTCGGTTTATCATTTGGACCTTCTAGCCTATTTTTCTTGGACCGTTTGATTATGATCGGAGGGCCTAGCCGTAGTCCAGTTTCCCTATATATAAACCACCCTCATACCTAATCTAGACTAACCCTAACTTCTAGGGAGTTTGTCCCTGCCGCCGCCGCAATCACCTCCCACCTCGGGATCCTCATTTCCTCCACCCGCCAACCAGCGCTCGATCCCCACCTGCTCCTCATCGATCCAAATGACAGCGTCTCGATCCAAAAATCTTCTCCTGCCCGAGCCCCGCAGCCATCCAGCGTGCCCACATGCTCCGTCTCCGCGACGCCCTACCACCTCGCATCCTCATCCCTGTGCCGTAGCAGCCGAGAAGGAGAATTCGTCGCCGAACACCCCTGCCTCGGCCACATGTGGATTCGATGCCTCTCCCCCCCCGGATATGTCCGTCTCCGTCGTCCAGCGCCGCCCGATGCAGCGCCTCGCCTTGGCCTCCAACTCATTCGCGTCCGCAACAGCCTGAGGCAGTGCCTCCCCGCACGCCCGTGCTCCTCCCGATGGCTGTGTCACCTCATCCGATCAGCAGGTCCCGTCGCCGTCATTCGTCCCTGCCTCCTCTGCTTTCCGATCTTTCTCGCTTAGTTCTCTCTTCCTGCCCCTTCTCACCGTGAGCCATGGCCACCTAACGTCCGACATCCAACTTTGACCCGATTTGGATGGATTCGATGCAAGCGCCCCGTCCAGGCCTCCTGGTGCCGTCCCGCGCCCGGATCTGTTCGTCGTCGTTGCCTCCATCATAGTGCCGCCGCGAGCCACCTCTTCTACCTCTTCAACAAGGGGACGATCGATCCCCTGCTCGCGTTGACCGCCCGTTCGTAGCACCCGCGCCTCGCCCTGCAGCGTGGGCCACCACATCGCCCAGCCAAGGCCAAGGCCCAGCTCACCCGCGCCGCCGCTCAGCTTTATGCCTTCACCGACTTGTGCTTGGGCCAATGGTGAGCAGCCAGTTGGATCTAGTTTCGGCTCGTGCTGTTTTTTTCCTGTTCCAGCGATTTTGCCTAATAATGCTGTAAAACAGATTCGTAGAAAAACCCTCAAACTTCATGCATATATAAACTCAACAACCGTGCATCGGATGAAAATGATTTAAATCTATAAAATGCTTAGATTTCATCTAGTTTCATAATGTGCAACTTTCATCCCTGGTTAACATGTTTAAACTTGCTATTTGAATTATTTTGCTAAATAACATGCTAAAATGATTTATTTTATAACAAACAAACTGTAGCTCAGTTTTAAATAAAATTTATGTGTAAATTTTTCTCGAAAAAGGCATAGAATAACTCTGTGCACTTTATTTCCCTGTTTAACAACAATAAAATATGGTTTAGGCAAACAGCACCAAATTTGAAATATGCACATGGGGATTTTCCGGAATTGTTGTTTGTTGTTTCCGGCCCCATTTAAATTGCTTAAATAGCGTAGTTTAATTGTGTTGCACCTTTTGCCATGGTAACCAATATTAAAACTTGTTGTGTACATAACCGGGAGCAAACTAAATATGTGATTGTGGTGTTTCGTCAATATGCAACTCGTTGCATATTGAGGTCCACTTAAATTATAGTGTTGTTTGTGCACTTTGCCATGCCATGCATACTTAAACCGGACATGCATCATACTTTTTTGTGCATCATATGCCATATTTATGCTTGTGTGTTTATCATGTTGTTTGATTCTTTCCGGTTTGCTTCTCTCGTTAGGTTCGGTTTCATTCTGGAGTTGTGAGGGTTCGTTCGACTACGTCTGTTTGTCTTATTCATGGACTCGTTCTTCTTCCTTACGGGATCCCAGGCAAGATGACTGTTCCTCGATATCACCTTTATCTTTGCTTTGTTAGTTGTCTCGCTCTATAGCTATGTCGCGCTACCCATTCTTGTCTTCTCAGCCTCCTATGTTGCCATGAAACACTCTAACCACCTTCCTAGCAAACTGTTGATTGGCTAAGTTACGCTTTTGCTAAGCCCCTCTTATAGCATTCTTAGTTGCAGGTGAAGTTGAAGATTGCTCAATGTTGGAACATGGATATTTTGGTATAACACAATATATATCTTACTTAATAATGCACCTATATACTTGGCAATGGGTGGAAGGCTTGGCCTTTTGCTCAGTGTTTTGTTCGACTCATGCTGCCATATGATCCGATAGACCGGTGTTATGTTCCTTGAGTTTGCGTTCCTAAAACGGTTGGGGTTTATGGGCCCCCCTTGCTACCTTGCTTAAAGTAAAGCTATCCTGAGGAGATCCAACTTTGGTTTTACCATTTTCCTAATAACTAAAAACTTGCCGAGGGAGTAATTAACCCGAGGATTTATTAATCAACTCCCCGGGCAAGTGCTCGACTTGAGTGTGGGACCACCTACCTAGCAGTCAGCGGTGCCGTCTCGAGGCAACTCTAGGTATTCTGACTATCATCCACTTTGCATAGACGGATGAGTCCGTAGATAGAGAGCGTGTGGCTCTGGACACGGATCTGACTCACCGAGATATCTCCTTGGGCTAGTTTTCCTTTCTTCGAAGAACTTGTGCACCGGGATTTCGAGGACGCTTGTGTCTTCCCGAAGATAAGAGGTTTTACCTGTGCTGATCGTAATAGCTTGTGATGGGCTAAGTTGGGACACCCCTGTATGGTTATGATGTTTTGAAAGTTGTGCCCGTGGTTATGTGGCAGATTGGAATTTGTTAATATCTAGTTGTAGATAAATTGACACCATAAATCAATAAGAATACACTACCTGTGTGAGTAACCGTGATGGTTTCTTTTCGAAGGGGTTCGGAAAGTAAACACAGTGGGGTTATGTATGAACGTAAGTAGACATGATCACTTCTTGATCACTACTAGTTGCGACCATTGGCACATATTTTCATCTCGCTCTGACTTTGTAAGCTAGCCTCATACAATGCTAGTGCTGCCGCAACCACTTTATAACCTCTCCACACCAAAAATCCTTGATAGTTTTGGTACCCGGGAACAAGATTGCTGAGCCCTCGTGACTCGCAGTTACTACACAAACAGATGTAGGTACCTCAGAGTTTGACGCAGGAGATGTGCAAGAGCTTCAGTGGGAGCTCTATGAAGACCGTGGGCGTATGTATGTGACATACACTGACGATCAGTAGTGGTTCCTACTAGGGCCGATCGGGATTAGCCTGTGTGGTATATTTTTCTTGGTTTGATTTCGTCTGTAGTCGGACTCTGTGTTCTCTAGATGAATGTGTGATTATTGTATTGATTGTGTGATGTGGCTAGTGTAAGCCAACTATTAAACTCTCTTTCACCCTGTTGATTACATGGGTTGTGTAAAGATACCATGCTTGAGAACATTCCAGAATGTGGTTATGACTCTAAGTCATGCCTCAACAATGTAGGAGCTATAGCCGCATCCTGGGTGTTACATGTACGCCCATGGATACGACCATGCGGAGATCATGCAATAGTGCCTCATATTCGGCAGCATTGTTTGAGTCCGTATACATGATTTGCAGTACGTAATGGACTGTATCCCCTATTGGAGATATCAAGATGACGTCGACCCCCAATCCGGCTAGCATTTTGGAGCTGTCGAAATATATGGTGCAGTGGGAGTATGCTCCGTACTCTTTAGGGAGTTCGGCTTCAGTCCATTCTGGGACAAAGTCGGCCAACACCTGAGACTTAATAGTCCGGCATGGTTTGTATGTTATTTCAAATGATAAGAGCTTGATTTCCCATTTGGCTATGAATCCTGTGGCATCTTTATTGTTTATGATATCGTTCACTGGTACTTCTGATGCCATTGTGATTGAACACTCTTGAAAGTAGCGTCGGAGCTTCTGAGATGCCATGAACACCGCATAGGCAATTTTCTGATAATGGGGTATCGTGATTTACATGGTGTGATAACCTCTGGTACATAGTATACTGGTTTTTGAATGGGGAATTTATGTCCCTCTTCCTCTCATTCGACGATGAGTACCGCACTCACTACCTAGTGAGTGGCTGAGATAAAAAGCAGCATTGGCTCGCCAACACCTAGAGCGGCTAGGATTGGGTTGCTCGCTAATAGGGTTTTATCTCCTCCAATCCGGTCATGGCCGCATCCGTCCACTCGAAGTTGTCTGTGCGCCTCAGCAGTCTACAAAGTGGTAGTGCTTTTTCTCCCAATCTGGAGATAAAGCGGCTCAAGGCCACTATGCAACCTGCTAGCTTTTGCACTTGTTTTAGATCAACGGGCGTAGTTAGATGTGAAAGGGCCCGGATTTTAGCCGGGTTCACTTCAATTCCTCTATGTGATATGATGAACCCAAACAGCTTTCCGACCGGAACACCGAAGACACATTTTTCCGGATTGAGCCATATGTCATATCTTCGGAGGTTATCGAACGTGAGGCGGAGATCATCCACGAACGTTTCGACGTGTTTAGTCTTGATGACTGCATCGTCGACGTATACCTCCACTGTGTTGCTAATTTATTTCTCTAAGCATGTTTGAATCATGCATTGATACATGGCACCAATGTTTTTGAGCCCAAAGGGCATAGTGTTGAAGCAAAAGGGCCCGTACAGAGTGATAAACACCATCGCGGCCTGGTCGGATTCTTTCATTTTTATCTGATGGTATCCGGAGTAAGCGTCGAGGAAACACAATGAGTCATGTCCTGTGGTTGCATCGATAATTTGACCAATGCGGGGCAGTGGAAAATGATCATTAGGGAAAGCCTTGTTTAAGTCCGTTAAGTCGACATAAAGAAACCAAGATTTGTCCTTCTTTGCTACCATAACTAAGTTGGCTAGCCTGTCCGGATGTTTAATTTTCCTTATTAATCCGAATTCCAGTAACTTGGCCAGCTCCTCCCCCATCGCTTGTCTTTTGGGTTTGGAAAATCATGGGATTCCCGACGTGTCTGAAGGATGCTAGGCAAATGTGCCCTAGTTTTCGCGGAGGAAGGCATGCAAGGCGCTATCTATCGTCGGGTCTAGCTGTTCCCCAATGGATGCCGTCTTGTTGGGGTCAGTAGGATGCACTTGGAATTTGATAATTTCATCTGGTGGTTTGAAGGAGGTTGATTTTGATCTTTTGTCAAGGACTACGCCATCGTTGTCCCCCATAGATCATAAGGTGGTTAACTCTTCGGCCGCGAGGTCTTCGCATAGTGCCTATAGGGCTAAGGATGCGGTTTTGTTCTCGGCACGGAGTGCTCTGTCCAGATGACTTCTTACTGTGATTATTCCATTGGGCACTAGCATTTTAAGATTCATGTAGCCATAATGGGGTATGGCCTGAAAGCGTGAGAACGCGTCCCGCCCTAGAATGGCGTGGTATCCACTATTGAAGGGGACAATGTGGAAGAGCAGTTCCTCCGACCTGTAGTTCTCGGGTGTACCGAATACTACTTCGAACTTAATGCTTCCTGAACACCAGGCATTCCGGCTGGGAATAATTCCTCTGAAGGTTGTATAACTTTGTTCGATGCGGGATTTATCAACCTGCATTTTTGCAAGCGTGTCCTCGTATATGAGGTTGAGTCCACTGCCGCCGTCCATGAGTACATTAGTATGGCGAAAACCGTCTACTATTGGGTTTAGTACGAGAGCGGCTCTGGCTTGGACCGGCCGGACTCGCGGTTCGTCGTCAGCAGAAAAAGTGATTGCCGCGTCGCTCCATGGGCTTGCATTGCTTATTTGATGAACCTCGGCAAGTTCATGATGTGCTCTCTTGCGCCGGTTTTTTGAGGAGAATGTCTCGAAGACAGTAAGGACGTCAAAGTTGTTCTCCCCTGAAGTTGTGGTGGCTAGAATTGCTTCACCGCTTTTTGCAACCTACCGGAGTACCCAACATGCTCTAAGGCTGTGGGATGGGATAATGACTGGGGCGGCATGTATTTTGAAAGGTTTATCTAAAAGTTCATCCAGAACGGACCCGTGTCCTGTGAAAGGTCTGTTTTTCTTGCCAATGGGCATGTTGTCGGATGTCCTGCTAGGGTATATCCATTTTGCTTTAGCAGCATATTGTCTAGAGACGGACTGCTCCAAATGTGTATTCTGGGCATTCCACGTACTTTCCATAGCGCAATACTTTTTGTACTAAATGCGATAATTCTTTCAAACTCTATATTCAACAGCGGTTGAGGGCGTTCAAGACCCCCTCGTCTTTGCAATTGAGGTGAAATATGGGAATTGTGCATCATTGCTACAGTCCTTAATCTTGTTTTTAACAAGCGGGAATATGGCCCTGAAGTGATAAACTGCCTCTTGGGGCTACTATTGTACATACAAGAGATCACATATGTCCGAAAGTCCGAAGTTACTTGGAGAGCATGTAGTGTGGTGGGTGGGTGTGGATAAATTTGACTCCCGACCCAATGTAGTGTCTAGGGTTCATACAACCTCCGGTGTGGACGATCCAGGTCCTGCGGGATCTGAATGTCCTGCGGGCCAGGCGTCTGTCCCTGAGGTCGAAATACATGAGGTGCCACCTGAAAAAGGTGTGTCTGGATCAAAGGGTTCGGAGATCCGAATAGCGCCAGTCTCCGTTTGAAGAGGGGAAATATCTTTGGCCCGGTCCTCGACGGCCGCCACCAGGTGAGTGATCGGGGTGGAATTGACTTCCTACTGACCGGATTTAAGTCCGATCTAATCATTAGGCAATGAAAGAACCATGGTGGCAATATGATCCAGCAGCTTGTTTAAGGACGAGGAATCCGCCGGGGTCGTGTCTCCGGAGTGTTCGGAGCCGATATAGGAGTGGTGCTCGATGACCACGGGGAGTGCGGTCAGCCTGGCGGCCACGCGGGCACATACAGCGAACCCGCCGAGCTGGAGGATCTGGCCCAAAGCCAGGTTGTTTTCGAGGGTCATATCGTCGCTGATGACGAGAAGAGCCATCAATCGCTTCTCGCGAGCGCACAACGGAGCTCTCAATGAAAGCACCATTGGCGGTGTCAAAGCCGGCAGATCTTGGGTTGGGGTGCCCAAGCTATGCGTCTCAGGATCGATGGTAACAAGAGACTGGGGACATGATGTTTACCCAGGTTTAGGCCCTCTCGATCGAGGTAATACCCTACTTCCTGCTTGATTGATCTTGATGAATATAGGGTTACAAGAGTTGATCTACCTCAAGATCGGAATGGCTAAAACCCTAAGAGTCTAGCCTATGCAATTGTGATTCTGCTATCCTCTACGGACTGGACCCTCCGGTTTATATATCCACCGGAGGAGGCCTAGGGTTACAAATTACTTGGGAATAAAGGAATAATTACATCTGAACATCAATCCAGCCTTTCTACATACATGGGAGTCCTAACCGGACACAGGGGACCCCAGCTTCTCTCCATCTTCATGGCCCATCTGTCCGGCCCAACTTCGGTGGACCAGACTCATGGACACCCAAATCCAGGACTCCCTTAGTAGCCGCCACCCAACAAGTAGATTCCTCATCCACCATTGTAGCACATCCCATTCAGAGCTGGTCTTGTCCACGGCGCCGGTACTCTCGTCAACCGCATCACATCTGCAGTGGCTCCTTCGTACTCCCCACCAGAGACGCTTTGTCCACACCCCCGGAGCCGCCCCACCGACGCCCCCGTCGACAACCTCTGATCCTCCTCGCCGACACCTTACTAAACCCTACCGGAGCCACTTTGCCGACACCATCCCCAACCCTACCGTACTAGCTTCGCATATACCATTCTCAACCCTATCGGGGCCGCTTTGCCAACTCTCAAGTCCACGGCCTCGTATCCGCTTCATCGCACCCTCGTCCAACCTACCAGAGCAACTTCTGACGCCCCGTCCACAACCGTAGATCTGCATCGTCAACACCATCATGAACCCAACCACGAGAGCAGCTTCATCGATGCCCTCATCCGCGGCCTCATATTCGCTTTGCCCACACTGTAGTCCACCCTACTGGAGCCACTCCACAAACACACTACTATACGGTTCTAGATCTCCGTACCGGACCCCGACAGCCAGTGTAACGTCATCACCCTTGACGTTTCTAACCTAATTCCCATTGGCTGGCAAGATGCCAACTACCCACCGCAGACTAGGTACTTGTCAACTTTAAAATCGTCCAACATCACTTGCCCGATGCACTTCAAATATAATAACATGTCGCTATTACTTGTTATGAAGCTGACAAAAACATCAATGATGATATTTCTTCTAGATCTAATAGCGTGGCCAACCAAGATCATGGACTGAGGTATTGTTGTGATCTTGTAAGTGTGTCTCTCTCTTTTGTATTGTGTGTTCCTGCCAGCGTGCTTTGCTAGCATTTTCGACTAGTAATCCCTTTGTGCAGACAATAATTTCCACTAATGGCTGCTAAATTAGAGATGTAGATGTCATACATAATACTCCCTCCGTTCCTAAATATAAGTATTTCTAGAGATTCCACTATAGACTACATACAGAGCAAAATAAGTGAATCTACACTTGAAAATGCATCTAGATACATCTGTATGTGGTCCATACTAGAATCTCTACTAAGATGTATATTTAGGAACAAAGGTAGTACAGTACACAAAATCATAGGTGGCATGTAGGAATTCCAGTGCACTACCTTAGGCTTTCTTAAAGTGCCTGCTAGTCCAGTACACAGAATCATGCCTAGTTTATGCTACGCACATAATCGTTAATTGGTGGTTTAATTATGCGCAAGGGATATGCGATGTATTATCAAGTAGAGATATTTGTTAGCCGTGTCAACTTGCAGATAGGGTTACACAATGAAAAAGTACAAGATTTCTTAGTTCAAGATGTATGTGGCAATTTCATGGAACATCACAACAAAGGAGAGGCAGTGGTGAGCCTATACCGTGTGCTGTGGTAGGTCACTCCCATTACAATCATCGTGACATGTTATTTGTATGTCGGTGATTTTGGCCAAGTTTCTCAGGGACAATTATTTTGAGTTATCCAAAGAAAATAATCACCTTTGAATATAAGCGTTAGATAATAGGCCAACCAGTTCTTTTCATTCCCTTCCTTTTCAACTTATATGTGGTATGACCAGTGAAAAGTCTAGATTGCACTATATATTGTAATTTTTCTGCCCATATGAAAATTAATTTGACTTGCAAACATCACAAATTGAACCCAGTGCAGTAATTAATATGATAGGAAAACAAAGCATCAATATTTGTTCAAAATGCAAATAGAAAGATATTATCTACTTGGCACAATCTACTTTGGTCATTGTCTTCCATAGATATCCGATTGCCTAATTCAAATGAAGAACACATGACCTAAATTTAAATGTAGAACCATTATTTATCGAAATTCGATGGTCCAAGTGGCCGGTTATTATGATATAGCAGCACCACCTGAAAGCATCATATAGCAGCAACAGCAATTCATAGAAACTTATCATGCAGTAGCAGCATCAACAACTAGTAATTCATCATATACCAGCAGAAGCTCATAGAAATTCATCATATAGTAGCAATAGTAGCAACTCATAGCAATTCATCATATAGCAGCAGCACGAGCACCGCGTATCAACTCATCATATAGCAGCAGAAGCTCATATCAATTTATCATATAGCAGCAGCAACTCATAGCAATTCATCGTATAGCAGCAGTAGGAGCAGCTCATAGCAATGCATAGTATAGCAGCAACAGCAACTCATAGCAATTAATTGTATACAGGATCAGAATGAAATTTGGCAAAAAATCAAGGGAGATCCTCACCTTGTTCGTTGAGCTCATCCTTCAACGGCACCTCAAGGTCACAGCCTAGGAGGAGGGGAGAGGGAAAGAGGTGCCTTCTGCTGGAGTGGGGCATCGACCGTAGTTGTGCGGCGACCGATCTAGTAGTGCGTTGGATGGACCATAGCGGAGCAGCTGCTAGAGAACATGAGAGTGAGGGGCGACACCAAAGGGAGGAGCAGTCGAGGAGATTTGGCCCTACCAGCCGGCCATGTAGCCTAGTTGGACAGAGCATCATCGAGGAGTAGGCTAGATGGGACCAGTGGCGATGGCTCACTGGAGGAACCCTAGCGCTGTAGGCAGGGGATCAAGGTAGAGGGAAAGGGGAGAGGAGATGCAAGTGGGCAGGGCAATGAATGCTTGCGTGTTTGTTTTTACATGAGGGCCAGGTGTGATGCTGCCATGAGCAGTGGCATTATGAGTGTAATATAGGTAGACAACAGAGTCATTTCGCTATTCCCCTTCCCTTCATTTTTTAGTGAGCTTCGACCCAAAGCACCCCCGAAAGCAAAATAAGTTAAGGCCAAGCCCATAACCCAAAAATGACTTCTTTACATCTTTTATGGCCTATTTTGACAATAAGCTTTGAAAAGTAGGAATAGACCGGGCCCTTAACCTGCAATTCAATTGTGTGTGCAATGATGAGTCACTCCTGCCTGCTATAGTCTACATTTATGCATCATAGATGGCATAACCTAATACATGTGCATTTTATTATGGAATCTGTAATATGCAATGTTTATGTTAGTTCATACGTTGCACATGATGTTTAAATGCCCCTTAAATCTGGTCAGTCAATTGATGGTCTTTAAGCCTCCTTCTATGCTTCTTTTCTTGATATGTAATCTAGTGTTGTGCAAGATTTGCTCACACATCTGTTCAATTGTGTCACACCCAATATGCGATTATATCCTGATCACGTGATGAACTCATGATTAGAGCACAACCGCATTTCGGGTGCTTAGCAAGATGGATATCATTACATCGTACCATTACATAATAGATGGGATACATACAAAAGGTAACAATTGCCACATGAATACAACAATCATCATACACAAGACACACATCCGACTACGAATGAAAACATAAGAAAGAACAAATGACATCCACCCTGCTATCCCAGGCGGCCGACCAGGAACCTATCCCCTGAACGAAGAAGAAGAAGAAGGAGAAGAACTCCAACACAGGAAAATGTCCCTCTCACATCAAATCATCGCATTATCTGTACCTGCAACTATTGTTGTAGTAACTGTGAGCCGCGAGGACTTTGCAATCCCATAACCATGGTATCAAGACTAGCAAAGCTTAATGGGTATGGAAAGGATAAGTGGTGAGGCTGCAACAAGCGACTAAGCATATGTATTGTGGCTAACTTGCGATTTCCAGAGTTAGATGAGAAGCTATGCAAACGGTCACAACTAGTAATGATCACTGAGTGATCCTGAAAAACCTACGAGTCAAACATAACCCCACTGTGTTCTCTTCCTGAACTTACTCGAAAAGAGGCGATCACGGTTACTCACGCGGTTGGTGTATTTTATTTTGGATCCCGTATCAAGTTCTCTACAACCAGATATTAACAAATTCTAATCTGCCACATAACTGCAAGCATGGCTTTCGAAAGATCATAACCCTGTAGGGGTGGCCCAACATAGCCCATCACATGCTCTCACGACCAGCAGATGTAAAAACCTCCATCTTGGGGATAACCCGATCAAACTCCGAATAGCGGTGCACAAGACATTTTGGCAATGGTAAAACAAGTCCAGCAAAACCTCCCGACGTGTCAACGATCCTAATAGGAGCCATGTATCTCGTTCTCAGGACACGGCGGATGGCCGACGCGTACAGGTAAAACCAGATACCTCGAGTTTCCCCGAGGTGGCTCCACACAGTGCTCTAGTTTGGGACCAACACCATCAGCACTATCCCCTTTATTAAGTTGAATAACAAACCTCGAGTAGCGCTAACTCCCTATGCGTGAAATTTATTATCATGTTTATTATGTTGGGCAATTAAAACCAAAGTTGGGCCTTGATGGAGGAGTTTTATTCAAAGCAAACTGTCTAGGGGGGCCCATAAACCCCGACCGCGTTAGGAACGCAAACTCAAGGAACATAACACTGGTTTAGCGGAAACTAGGGTGACAAGAGTGGAACAAAGCACCAGGCAAAATGCCAAGCCTTCCACCCTTTACCAAGTATATATGTGCATTAATTAAGGTAAGAGATATTGTGATATTCCAACATATCCATGTTCCAACATGTAACAAACTGCAACTGCGCCAACAACTAGCAACGCTATAAGAGGGGCTAAGCAAGCGGTAACATAGCCAAACAACGGTTTGCTGGGATGGTGGAAAAGGTTAGAGGTTGTTTCATGGCATATTGGGAGGCTTGATCAACAAGTCGTGGGTAGCGCAACATAGCGATAGCATCAAGACAACTAGCATAACAAAGATAGTAGTGAGATCCAAGGTGACGGTCATATTTCCCGAGACCCCGCTATGAATAAGATCGAGTCCATGAAGTAAACGAAGCCAAGAAGATGAACCAAGAGTAGTCAAACGAATCCTCACGATCGCAACGAAACAAGAACTAACGAGAAGAAGCAAACAACATGGTAAACACACAACACATAAACATGGCATGATGCTCAATCAAGTATGATGCAAGACAAGTCTACATGATGCAACTCATGGCAAGATATCATGCAAACAAGAACATCACAATCAAGCAACTTTAAATGAGGCCGGAAACAACATGTAACAATTCCGGTAAGTCCTCATGTGCAAATTTCGAAATTGGTTCAGATCTAAACAAACCTTAAGTTAGAGTTATTTAACAGCAAGTTAAGATGCACCAAGATGATCTACATGATTTTCTAGTCAAGTTACATATAAAGTTCATTTAATTCGGAGCTACGACCTAGAAGATATGAGCAGAACAAGTCAAGCATGACATTGATGCAAAATGCATTCAAACATCAAGCACAACACTCAAAACATGGATGCAACATGACATTATGCATATACATGCAAAACCAAGCAAGTTTTATATAGAGCATGCTCCAAACGGAGCCACGGTTCAACACATACACCTGTAACAAGTTTAAAGGACAATCTGTCCAAAACAACAACTAGGCATATTGCCGACATCATAAAAACAAGCTAGAAGAATATGTTTGGCACAAACATGGCATGAAGTCAAAGTACAGATATAATGCTCCAAATATGATCAAGGTTAAGGTTCATAGGCATCAAGATTAATCCAACAAGAACAAAGCAACAAGCAACTTTATAACACAAACTAGGACTTAGTGAAAAACAGAGCATATGCATCAGCAGAGTTAACATATTGACATGTTAGAGGCAAGAAATAATTAAGCTATATTGCAAGAACATGGCAACCAAAACCATGGCATGCTAGTACATAACCTGGACCGTAAATAACACAACATGGCATATACGTAGGAGCAACAGGTTCATGGCATTCATCAAGACAAGATGCAAACGTGAAATAAGCTGATTCTCAGACTTAGTGAAAATCTGGGAATGCAAAACAACAACATTATGATGCTGACTTTGGAGGCATATAACAGAAATTATAGCAATTTTAATAAACATGCAAAGGTCATGAACATGTTGTCAGCATGGAATACTTCCAATAAAACCAAAATCATAACTCAAAAGATGCACAGATTGATTACAATGAGCTTTGCAAAATGGAACATGTTGTTAAAAGTGATAGATTTATCATAATGAAAACATGAGAGCAAGAAAGAGACATGCTACAAAAACTTATAATTGCAAATAAGGATATGGATGGATAGAGAAATACATGGTCTTCAAAACATGCTCACCGGACACTCCAAATATGCATAGATTTGATGGTAGCGTCAAGCAAACATGGCATCACAGTATAATAGCTTCACACTTAGCAGTTTTTCAACAAGTGCAAAAACAGCAACTTTATCGTAGCATGTTTACAAGCTTGTTCCAATCAACACAGGGCAAGTCATGGCATGAAATAAATACCAGAATCAAGAAGACATGAAAATGAAGTCAAATTGCTTGTTTGTATCAACCATCCATACTAGCATTGTTTGCTTTGATTACTTGTTGTTCTTGACCGAACAGAGCTTGTGAACAATTTAAACACTAAAGGCTGATGTAGTGGGGGCTTGTATAACTCATAGGTGACATAAAGGTTTGGCTGTGTACTAAAGTAGGCTCCCCAAGAGTACCTACAGATCCAGTTTGAAGGTATGCCTAGTTTTTACATAGTACACACATATTAAATGCTCATTTCATTGTGTGCAAGAGATGTGGCATGTTTCATTATGTGGTGTTGTTTTTTATAAACTCATCCTTTTGTGTTGTTCGCAGAGTGAAAAGTATGCATATTTATCTTCCAAGGAGACCAGTAACTAGTTTGTGTCACCTTGCAGAGGGGGTGCAATGAAGTTAAGATTGAGGATTTCCAAGCACAAGATGTTAGGAAGGAACCTTGCAAGAGAAGGAGGAGCAGCGCTGAGCCTGTTCAACCAGTTATGGTAAGTCACGATATTACAATTACAAGGACATCCTATTTGTCTCACAGTGTGCATGCGTAGGGTTCTCCACCTGTAACCCAGACATTCAACCATTGATTAAAAAACCCTCCGCTCACCACTATATGATGATCTAACTTTTTTTGTAAATCAGATGTATGTAAACACATTTAATGTGTCTGTTCACTCATTACAGATGTAGTGTACTTTTAAATATCTAAAACATCTTATTGTGGTAAATAGTGTGAAACTGCTTCCTCCTATGGTAGAGTTTTCAATGTCATAAATGTCATAACCAAATGCATATTTACATCATTAGCCTCCCTTTCATTACTAGGATCTCGATTACATACTGTCGGTGCAACAAACCCAGGTGTATATTGCCTTGACCGTAAACAGGCATGGAAGCAAGATCACAACGGCCACGACCACATCAAGGAGAAGAGGTAGATCTTTGAGAAATGAAGGGGCGGACCAAGAGGACCGAGTCCAAAAGAAGGAACATGAGCTCACTAAGGGAAAATCTCCCTTGCTTCGCAGGCGAGCCCAGCGAGGGCAAGGTACCCCGCAAACAAGTCTCAAGGGCGCCCCAGCAAGCCTGCCAGGGACGCGGATGATGGGTTTACCCAAATGAGCTTCCACCACACCAGCTCACAGCAACCCAAGTCACCAATCAGTGCGGTGTCAAGCCTTCAAGTGGCTAAGTGGCCGTAATTCAGTACGTGGCGGCCATTTCCAGAAGAAATAACCTACAGATGACACATGACCAGCAAAGTGTAATGCGGGCAGGCGATCAGGTGGCAGAACCGGCCCGGCAAGGCTTGCTGGGCTACGCCCCGATGTGACACTAAGCGGCGCATTTAATGTGCCTTGTTCTCTCTGTAGAGTTAGGTATGATAGCACTATTTGGTATCTAATTAGTGCACAATGACTGATTTGCCATTGTGGTAACCCCTTGAGCTATTAAAGGACCGTGGCGACCATAGAAAGGATTCAGACCATTGTAAACTCATATGTGCGTAGCTACTCTCGTCCGTAGGCCACGTTGCCGGGCAAGAGCACTGTGTCTCCACTACGGTCGACCTCATCAATATAGCAAATCAGGAGTAGGGATTTACGGCTCACGGCGGCCCGAACCTGGGTAAAAACAGCCCGTGTCATCGCTGTCGCGCTGCCCCGTGGCCTCCACTCTTTGTGCAATGTGCCCTTCCCCTTGCCGAACCAAAAGGGGCGGATGGTCCCATAGATGGCCTTGTTTTCTCATAACATCTTTGGCGCGCCAGGTAGGGGAACACGCTTGCACGAATCTAAGAGTGTATGAAGTGTGACATCATTGTCCTCACCAACATCATCATCTTCTTCATCAATGGCTCCATCACCCATGGCGCCCAAGAAGAATTCCGGTGCTACGGCTCACCCATCTACCTCAAAAGACTCTCCACACACGGCCGCTGAGGCCGCGGGGGCTGCAGAGGCACTCAGGGCCAGGGATACTGCGGGAGACGTGGTCTAAGCAGGCATCATCGTCACCATCTCCCCCACGGCTGAAGTGGGAGTAGAAGGCCCAGAGGAAGTCATCATCAGCATAGCCCTAGCGGCAACATTTCGCAGGACGCATGTGGAGAGATCATTCATTCTCCCCCTTTCCATTATCCTGGAGGACATAGCCGCAGCAGCGACGCTCGCTCCGGAGCTAACCATGCTCCACTGGCTGCCCCCACCATAGGTGTAGCCACTGGGCACACGCCGCCCCTGGGGGTAGTCGTTCGGGCCGATGTGCCAGGCGGAGCCATTGACCCCCAAGTACATTCTCCTCGTCACCATGCCACCTTGGCGACCGGCTCACGACGACGAAAGCACGGTGCTGCTCATACCTGCACCACCAAACGCCAGGCAATGTTGTGGTCTACATCGTCATCCATGCCGAGCACTGCCTCGAAGGCGATGGCACGCTCCTATTGAGATTTCTGCCGGTGGCTGATCAAATGGATAAGTGGAGAGCCACCATTCAGAGTTTATTTGGCTTCGCCAAAGTGGGAGGATCGCAGGGGGCAGGCCCGTCACAGCCTGCATTGGGGGTGATAACCCACAAGTGTAGGGGATCGCAACAGTTTTTGAGGGTAAAGTATTCAACCCAAATTTCTTGATTCGACACAAGGGGAGCCAAAGAATACTCTTAAGTATTAGCAGCAGAGTTGTCAATTTAACCACACCTGGAAACTTAGTATCTGCAGCAAGATAGTTTAGTAGTATAGTAATATGATAGTGACGGTAGCAGCAATAAAAGTAAAGATAATGTTTCTGTAGTTTTTGTAATAATAGCAACGGAAAAGTAAATAAGCAACAAGCAATATAGGAAAAGCTCGTAGGCATTGGATCTGTGATGGGAAATTATGTCGGATGTGATTCATCATGTAGGAGTTATAACCTAGGGTGACACAGAACTAGCTCCAGTTCATCAATGCAATGTAGGCATGTATTCCGAATATAGTCATACATGCTTATGAAAAAGAACTTGCATGACATCTTTTGTCCTACCCTCTCGTGGCAGCGGGGTCCTATTGGAAACTAAGGGATATTAAGGCCTCCTTTTAATAGAGTACCGGACCAAAGCATTAACACATAGTGAATACATGAACTCCTCAAACTATGGTCATCACTGGGAGTGGTCCAGATTATTGTCACTTCGGGGTTGCCGGATCATAACACATAGTAGGTGACTATAGACTTGCAAGATAGGATCAAGAACACACATATATTCATGAAAACGTAATAGGTTCAGATCTGAAATCATGGCACTCGGGCCCTAGTGAAAATCATTAAGCATAGCAAAGTCATAGCAACATCAATCTCAGAACATAGTGGATACTAGGGATCAAACCCTAACAAAACTAACTCGATTACATGATAGATCCCATCCAACCCATCACCGTCCAGCAAGCCTACGATGGAATTACTCACGCACAGCGGTGAGCATAATGGAATTGGTGATGGGGAAAGGTTGATGATGACGATGGCGACGATCCCCACTCTCCGAAGCTCCGAACGGACTCCTGATCAGCCCTCCCGAGAGAGATTAGGTCTTGGCGGCGGCTCCGTCTAGTGAAACGCGATAATTCTTTCTCCTCCATTTTTTCTCCCCCTAAGTGAAGATATAGGATCTGGGGATACGTCGGTGGAGCACCAGGAGGCCCACGAGGCAGGAGGGCGCGCCCTGGGCAGTGGGGCGCGCCCCCCACCCTCGTGGACAGGGTGTGGGCCCCCTGGTGTGGATCTTCTTACAGATATTTTTTATATTTTCCAAAATAAACCTCCGAGGAGTTTCAGGACATTCCGAGAACTTTTTATTTCTGCACAAAAAACAACACCATGGCAGTTCTGCTGAAAACAACGTCATTCCGGGTTAGTTCCATTCAAATCATGCAAGTTAGTGTCCAAAACAAGGGCAAAAGGGTTTGGAAAAGTAGATACGTTGGAGACGTATCAACTCACCGAAGCTTAAACCTTTGCTTGTCCTCAAGCAATTCAGTTGATAAACTGAAAGTGATAAAGAAAAATTTTGACAAACTCTGTTTTCTCTTGTTGTTATAAATCTGTAAGCTAGCATTCAGGTTTTCAATAAGATCATGAACTAACCACATTCACAATAACTTTCAGGTCTCAAGACTACTCACATCAATGGCATAATCGACTAGCGAGCAATAATAATAAACCTCGGATCACAACACTTACTCAAAACAATCATGATATGATATAACAAGATGGTATCTCGCTAGCCCTTTCTGAGACCACAAATCATAAATGCAGAGCACCTTTAAAGATCAATGACTGACTAGACATTGTAATTCATGGTAAAAGAGATCCAGTCATGATCATACTCAATACAAATTAATAGTAATACATGCAACGACAGAGGTGATCTCCAACTGGTGCTCTTTGATAAGTGGATGATGACTCTGCATAAAAGTAAATAGATAGGCCCTTCGCAGAGGGAAACATGGATTTGTAGAGGTACCAGAGCTCGATTTTTAAATAGAGATGAATAACATTTTGAGCGGTATACTTTCATTGTCAACATAACAACCAAAAATCTCGATATCTCCCATGCTACGCGCATTATAGGCGGTTCCCAAAAAGAATGGTAAAGTTAATACTCCCCCAACCACCAACAAGTACACTCCACGGCTAGCCCGAAATAACAGGTACCGTCCAAACCAGCAACAGCCCTGGGGGAGTTTTGTATAATTATTATGATTTTGAGCATGGGACTAGGCATCCCGATTACCAGCCATTTTTCTCATGACTGATGAGCGGAGTCCACTCATCGTGAGAATAACCCACCCAGCATGGAAGATATAGACAGCCCTAGTTGATACATGAGCTGTTCGAGCATACAAAATAGAATTTCCTTTGAAGGTTTAGAGTTTGGCATATACAAATTTACTTGGAACGGTAGGTAAATACAGCATATAGGAAGGTATAGTGGACTCTTGTGGAATAACTTTGGGTTTTGTGGAAGTGGATGCACAAGCAGTATTCCCGCTTAGTACAGGTGAAGGCTAGAAAGAGACTGGGAAGCGACCAGCTAGAGAGCAACAACGGTCATGAACATGCATTAAAATTAATCAACAATGAATGCAAGCATGAGTAGGATATAAATCACCATGAACACAAATATCGTGAAGGCTATGTTGATTTGTTTCAACTACATGCGTGAACATGTGCCAAGTCAGATCACTTAAATTGTTCAAAGGAGGATACCACCCCATCATACCATATCACAACTATTTTAATATCATGTTGGCACGCAAGATAGACCATTATAAACTCTCAGCGAATTAAGCATGGCATAAGCAGTTATGATCTCTAATTGTCATTGCAAGCATGTTTCATTCATAACAAGCTGGATCAGGAACGATGAGCCATCATATTTACAAAAACAAGAGAGGTCGAGTTCATACCGGCTTTCCTCATCTCAATTATTTCATCATATATCATCCTTATTGCCTTTCACTCACATGACCGAACGGTGTGGATAATAATAATAGTGCACGTGCATTGGACTAAGCTGGAATCTGCAGACATTTTAATACAAGAGATAAGACAAGGTAATATGGCTCAAGGTTAAATCAACAACAAAGCATATGAGAGCCACTAAGCATTTCAATCATGGTCTTCTACTCTTATCCCCCAAAGAAAAGAAAAGAAACTATTTACACGGCAAAGCTCCCAACAAGCAAAAGAAGAACGGGAAATCTTTTTGGGTTTTTATTTTTAACTTCTACTACAAGCAAAAAAAGTGAACTAGCTAGAAGCTACAACTAATATATATTATTATTTCTGGGTTTTTCTAGCACACAATAAAAAGACTAAGAAAAAGAAATTGAAACTAAGCTGGATGGTACAGCGAAAGAGTGTGAGCACCGACAACTAGAATAAGTGTGTGAACATGAATGTAAAGTCGGTGAGAAACACGTACTCCCCCAAGCTTAGGCTTTTGCCTTAAGTTGGTCTATTGCCAGCATATTATTCAATAGTAATTCAGCTTGTTCAACTGTTCTTTCCCTGAAAACACAACCAGCACAACTATCCAGGTGGTCTCTGGAAGCATCAGTTAGTCCATTATAAAAGACATCAAGTATATCATGCATTTAAAGAGGATGATCAGGCAAAGCATTAAGTAACTGGACAAGCCTCCCCCAAGCTTGTGGGAGACTTTCTTCTTCAGTTTGCACAAAGTTATATATTTCCCGTAAGGCAGCTTGTTTCTTATGAGCGGGAAAATATTTAGCAGAGAAGTAATACATCATATCCTGGGGACTATGCACACAACCAGGATCTAAGATGTGCCACAACAGTTTCAGATTCATAGCCATGGAAAGGATCAGATTCGACCAAAGTAATTAACTCAGGATCAACAGAGAATTCATAATCCTTATCAGTAACGCAGATAGGTGAAGTAGCAAAAGCAAGGTCATGTTTCATTCTAGCATTCAAGGACTTTTCTTTCGGCTTAGCTAATAATTTCTTAAGATCATATCTATCATTGCAAGCAAGAAAGTCTCTAGCAGTTTCCTCATCCATAACATAACCCTCAGGCACAGCAGGCAATTCATATCTATTGGGAGTAGCTTCATCATCACTTTCATAAATATCATCAGTTTCAATATTTGCATTCTCCCTAACCTTAGCAATTTGTTCATCTAGAAATTCACCTAGTGGCACAGTATCAGGCATAGAAGTAGTTTCATCATACATAGCAGAAGTAGCGTCATCAAGAGCATATGACATATGAGATTCAATAGCAGGAATAGGTGTCGCAAGTTTACTCATAATAGAAGGAGAATCAAGTGCAGAGCTAGATGGAAGTTCCTTACCTCCCCTCGTAGTTGAGGGTAAGATCTTGGTTTTTGAGTCCTTCAAATTCTTCATAATGATCAACAGATATAAATCCCAAGTGAGGTAAAGAATAGAGCTATGCTCCCCGGCAATGGTGCCAGAAAACAGTCTTGATAACCCACAAATGTAGGGGATCGCAATAGTTTTCGAGGGTAAAGTATTCAACCCAAATTTGTTGATTCGACACAAGGGGAGCCAAAGAATACTCTTAAGTATTAGCAGCTGAGTTGTCAATTTAACCACACCTGGAAACTTAGTATCTGCAGTAAGATAGTTTAGTAGCAAAGTAATATGATAGTGACGGTAGCAGCAATAAAAGTAACGATAGTGTTTTTGTAGTTTTTGTAATAGTAGCAACGGAAAAGTAAATAAGCAACAAGCAATATAGGAAAAGCTCGTAGGCATTGGATCGGTGGTGGGAAATTATGTCGGATGTGATTCATCATGTAGAAGTTATAACCTAGGGTGACACAGAACTAGCTCCAGTTCATCAATGCAATGTAGGCATGTAATCCGAATATAGTCATACGTGCTTATGGAAAAGAACTTGCATGCCATATTTTTTCCTACCCTCGCGTGGCAGTGGGGTCCTATTGGAAACTAAGGGATATTAAGGCCTCCTTTTTAATAGAGTACCGGACCAAAGCATTAACACATAGTGAATACATGAACTCCTCAAACTATGGTCATCACCAGGAGTGGTCCCGATTATTGTCACTTCGGGGTTGCCGGATCATAACACATGGTAGGTGACTATAGACTTGCAAGATAGGATCAAGAACACACATATATTCATGAAAACATAATAGGTTCAGATCTGAAATCATGGCACTCAGGCCCTAGTGAAAAGCATTAAGCATAGCAAAGTCATAGCAACATCAATCTCAGAACATAGTGGATACTAGGGATCAAACCCTAACAAAACTAACTCAATTACATGATAGATCCCATCCAACCCATCACCTTCCAGCAAGCCTACGATGGAATTACTCATGCACGGCGGTGAGCATCATGGAATTGGTGATGGGGGAAGGTTGATGATGACGATGGCGACGATCTCCACTCTCTGGAGCCCCGAACGGACTCCAGATCAGCCCTCCTGAGAGAGATTAGGGCTTGGCGGCGGCTCCATCTCGTGAAACGTGATAATTATTTCTCTTCCATTTTTTCTCCCCGAAAGTGAAGATATAGGATCTAGGGATACGTCGGTGGAGCATTAGGGGGCCCACGAGGCAGGAGGGCGTGCCCTGGGCAGGGGGGGCGCGCCCCCACCCTCGTGGACAGGGTGTGGGCCCCCTGGTGTGGATCTTCTTGCAGATATTTTTTATATTTCCAAAATAAATCTTCGTGGAGTTTGAGGCCATTCCGAGAACTTTTTATTTCTGCACAAAAAACAACGCCATGGCAGTTCTGCTGAAAACAGCTTCAGTCTGGGTTAGTTCCATTCAAATCATGCGAGTTAGAGTCCAAAACAAGGGAAAAAGGGTTTGCAAAAGTAGATACGTTGGAGAAGTATCAGGGGGCTACAATGCCCCGAGCCGCTGGCAGCTGGGAGGGGGTTACACCCACGATATAGTCCCCTCCGCGGCGGGCAGCCTGGAGATCGCAACCTAAACCGCATGACCAAGCACCCAACGATGTGTCGATGGCCTCGTATGGCCCTCGAGCACATCAGGATCTGCGGTGTCCCCCAGAGGATGAGTGAAGGGGGGACGCGCGCGTCACCATCGAGCAACACCGCGCAACCCTCCGCCAGTCTGAAAGGTGCGATGGCCTCAGCGTCGAGGGATCGAAGAAGGTGAGAGTGTCTAGAGGGGGGGGTGATTAGACTACTCGACAAGATAAAAATTATGTCTTTTATCAAGGACATATTTTGGCAGATTTTGCATAACACACAAGTCAAGTAGCACACTACACATGCAATTCTAGAGTATGGGCAGCGGAAAGTAAATTGCACAAGTAGTAAAGAGAAGTGGAGAAGATCAAACGCAATTTGGAGACGCAATGATTTTTCCCGTGGTTCCGATAGGTGGTGCTATCGTACATCCACGTTGATGGAGACTTCAACCCACGGAGGGTAACGGCTGCGCGAGTCCACGGAGGGCTCCACCCACGAAGGGTCCACGAAGAAGCAACCTTGTCTATTTCATCATGGCCTACGCCCACGGAGGGCTAGCCTTACTCGGGGTAGATCTTCACGAAGTAGGCGATCTCCTTGCCCTTACAAACTTCTTGGTTCAACTCCACATCTCGATGACGGAGGCTCCCAAGCGACACCTAACCAATCTAGGAGGCACCACCCTCCAAAAGGTAATAGATGTTGTAGATGATGATGAACTCCTTGCTCTTGTGCTTTAAATGATAATCTCCCCAACACTTAACTCTCCTCACTGATTTGGCTGTGGTGGAAGAAAAGATTGAGTGGAAAGCAACTTGGGAAGGTTCGAGATCAAGTTTCATATGGTAGGAGTGGAGCAACTTGATCTCAACACAAGGGTAGGTAGTTCTCTTCTCAGAAATGTAAGGTAGGAGTGGTAGTTCTTTCTGATGGCTCTCTCCACGAATGAAGAGGGGGTGGAGGGGTATATATAGCCTCCACACAAAATCCAACCGTTACACACATATTTGAGCAATCTCGGTGGGACCGAAGTGGACAACTCGGTGAGACCGAAAGTTCAAATACTGTGAACGTTGGGGTTTTCGGTGGGACCGAAAATACCATCTCGGTTAGTCCGATTTGAGTAAAGACAGGAGCATGCCAGTTTCGGTGGGACCGAAAATACCATCTCGGTGACACCGATTTGATGACAGACGGTTACAGAAGCTTGGCAGCCCATGTTTCGGTGAAACCGATTTCAAATTTGGAATATCCGATTTTTCTAGGGTTTGGCTTATGGCTGAGGTGGTTCATCTCGGTGTGACTGAGTTTGGATAATCGGTGGGACCGAGATTACTTATGAGTGTATTTGACAGTGAGAGTTGCTGATAGTTAAGGAGATATATCACTAAGCACTTGAGCAACCAGATCATTAACATAACCTCATCCCCTTTTAATAGTATTGGCTTTTCCTATGGACTCAATGTGATCTTGGATCACTAAACCAAAAATGGAGTCTTGAGCTTTTGCCAATGCTTGCCTTAGCAGTTTGAGGGGTCCACTTCTTTAGTCCTTTTGCCATGCCAATGTGATTGGATTTCCTGAAACATACTTGATAAAGGCATTAGTCCAACCACAAAGTATGTTGTCATTAATTACCAAAACCACCCAGGGAGCAAATGTGCTTTCAAGCGTTGATGAGCCTGCTCTCGGTGAGAGCGAGTACCTACCTTTCGAGATTGGGTGCCCTGCTTTCACCCGTGAGTTGCGGCAAGTCCGTTGGCCATCTTCCCGCATGTTCAAGCCAGAGATACCTGAGAAGTATGATGGAAGATTGATCACGGCAGAGTTCTTGAGCATCTACACCATAGCTATTCAAGCCGCTAGAGGAAGGGATGAAAATGTATTTGCCAATTACTTTCCTTTGGCGCTCAAGACCAATGTGAGATCTTGGCTGATGCACCTGCCGGAGAACTCTATCTCGACCTGGGCTGATCTGTGACGTGAGTTTGTTGGCAACTTCACCGGTGGCCATCAAGAACCGGGGCAGCCCAGCGACTTGCAGCTTCTTCCATAGAAAGAAGGAGAGCCTCTACGGAAGTACATGCAGAGGTTTAGTCGGGTGCACAGAAACATTCCACACATCGACCCAGTAGTAGTGATAGATGCATTCCAGTCCAGTGTGTGCAACCAGGGGCTGCGTTCCAAGATGAACGTGCGGCTGCCCAAGACTATGAATGAGCTGCAAACTATGTTGGATAAGTGTGCTCACATGGACGAAGGGAGGCTGCTCCCTGGATATGAAAATGGCGATGTCGTCGACTCAAAGGATGACAACGACATCACCAGCCAGAAGAAGAAGAGCAATAAGTGCAATCAGAAGCGCAAAGTTAAAGTGGTGATGTTTGTCGAAGGATCAGGCACACCTAGTAGCGGCAAGAAGGCCAGAACCGAGGCCTCCGGCAAGGAAGTTGCCGCATGCACTGACTGCCTGGAAGCCGCGGCTGCCGAGAAAGCTGGGAAAGGTGATGACCCTTACTTCAAGATCCATCGAACTAAGGTCCATGATCTTCAAGATCGCCGTCAGGTTGAGCAGCTTGTCAAGAAGTAGAGGGCTGAATATGAGAAGCGTGACCAGGAAAAGGATCAGAATGGCACTAGAGGGAAGGTCTGTGGCGGTGGAGCAAATCGCCCCCGCAAGACATCAGTATCAAGGAAAACCCGCCTGGGGCCATGAGAATAAGCATTGCGATGACGAGAGTAATGGAGGACATGAGGAGGAAACCAACGAGCAGGAATTCCAGAAAGTCGTTGATGCCTTATGGATTGACGGGGGTGAATCTTTGCACTCCTCTCACCGCCAACTTAAACAGTGGGCACATGAAGTTAATGCTATGGAGCGAGCAACAGATTCTTGGAAGCCGCTCAAGTGGTCCCACACGCCCATCGTCTTTGACAAAGAGGTCCACCCTGATTGCACTACAACGTAGGGTGCTGGCCGTTGTTGGTCTCGCCAACGATCCGCAACCTCAAGGTCACGAAGATGTCGGTTGATAGCCGGGCCGGGTTGAACCTGATTTCTCCAAAGGTCATCAGCAAACTCGAGATATCAGATGTAGAGCTCAAGGTTACTGGCATGTTCCAAGGGATTAACCCCGGCAGGAGTCATCCTAAGGGTAAGATTACTCTGACGGTAACGTTCGGAGGGAAGTTGAACTACCGGACTGAGAAAATCGTTTTCGATGTGGTTAATCCCCCCTGCCGTACAATGGAATCCTTGGTCGACCAGCCCTGGCCAAGTTCATGGAGGCATCCCACTATGCCTGCAACGCCTTGAAGATGCCAGGGCCGATGGGCGTTATCTACATTCCGTCAGATCAGAAAGATGCAGTCATATGTGTGGATAAGATGTATCGGGAGGCAGTTGTGGCAGAGGCCGCATAGATCACAGCTCCCACCAATGAAAACAAGAAAAAGAAGAAAGCTAGCCTGGACATCAGCAAGGAGTCAGGGAAGCATACCTCTCCAGAGTATGATGTTCCATTGACGACTTACCGGAGAGTTCCAATAGCAAGAGATCCAAGGTTGCTGCAGCTCCTGTGAAGAACACTACTAGGAAAAGGGCTATAGCTAATATGAACATTAATGGCGCACCATGTATGTGGTGCGCCACTGCTACATAGCAGTGGCGCACCAGATACAGAAGCGCCATTATTGACATATTACTAATGGCGGACCTTGTGTGTGGTGCGCCATTACTAGTTTTGAAAAAAAAATGTTAGAAGTGGCGCACCAGTGGATAGTGCGCCATTACTAGTTGACATGGTAATGGCGCACATGTAGAAAGTGCGCCATTACTATGTGTATGACTGGGTCAAACCTCGGTCAAACATAGTAATGGCGCACTTTGCATAAGTGCGCCATTACTATGTCAAACTTAGTAATGGCGCACATACACAAAGTGCGCCATTACTAACTTTGACCAATGTTTGACCAAGTCATACACATAGTAATGGCGCACCTCGTGAAGGTGCGCCATTACTATGTGTATGACCTGAACAAATGCACACCCCATGGACAGCCTTTTCCGTTTAAAAAATAAATAAATAAATGATGGAAATGTGAAAACAATAAAAGAAAATAAGTTTCCCACGTGATATGTGGTCTAGTTGTTGGGAAAATTTACAAATATGAAATTCGACATTATTTGCAAAATCTCGCTGGAATTTAGTAAAATGGGCATAACTTTTGCATACGAACTCGGATTAAAAAGATTTTTATATGAAAAAACATCTACTTGAAAAGTTACATCTGAATTAAACCGGAGGAACTATGTTTAAGATTTTCAGAATCCACGAAAACCTAACAGAACAAAAGATACTGGGCTTTTAAGATCTAGAGGGGGGAATGGAAAATAATTCAAACTTACTAGTGGCGCACCATTTGCTAGGTGCGCCACTAGTAACAGAAAAAAAATTGGTTTCAAATTTTTTTTTGGAAATGTATTTCAAAATATGATACGTAATATGACCTGGAAGTTTGAAATATTTTTTCAAAATTTCATCACACTCATGAACATGAACAATGTCCTAGACATCAACAAGGTTTAATAGGATTGATATGATAGATATATCAACAAGTTCCTGATAAGTGAGATGGTGTTGGGTTTGGATAGAACTGTGAAGTTAAGCGTGCTCGGGTTGGAGTACTGTGAGGATGGGTGACCTTCCGGGAAGTTTGACCACTTAGTGCGATTTGACTTGAGATTAAGCATACTGACCCGAGATTAAGCCATAGTGACCCGAGATTAAAAAAAACGAAAAAAAAATCTGAATTTTTTTTTGAAAAAAATTGTTAGTAATGGTGCACTTCTATGTGGTGCGCCAATACTAAGTCAGATAGTAATGACGCACTTCTACTCATACTAATGGCGCACTATAGGTGCGCCATTACTATCACACATAGTAATGGCGCACCTATAGTGCGCCATTAGTATTTGTTACTAGTGGCGTGATAATAATGGCGCACCTGTAGTGCGCCATTAATGGCAAAAACAGGTGCACCACTAATTAGCCTTTTCCTAGTAGTGGAAGGTCCCGGCAGGGCTGGCTGGTGCTGGCGGTACCTTTACCATCAGTGCCACCCTCAATGATAAATAGGAAAGCGCACTCGTTGCCTTCCTGCGAACGAATGTTGATGTGTTTGCATGGCAACCATCTGACATCCCCGATGTTCCCAGGGAGTTTATAGAGCACCACCTTGATGTCTTCCCGCACGCCAGGCCCGTCAAGCAGAATTTCTGGAAGTAAGCATTGGAGCGGCAGCAGTTTATTGCCGAGGAGGTCAAGAAACTTGAGACAGTCGGTCTCATCACAGGAGTATTGCATCCAACATGTTTAGCTAATCCAGTGGTGGTACGCAAGACCTAGGGGAATTGAAGGCTTTGCATAGATTTCACTAATCTCAACAAAGCATGCCTGAAGGACCCGTTCCCCTTGCCGCGCATTGATCAGATTGTGGATTCCACCTCTGGGTGTGACTTGCTCTCCGTCCTGGACGCCTACTTTGGATACCACCAAATCTTCATGTCTAAGGAAGACGAGGAGAAGATCGCGTTCATAACCCCATGAGGCACATACTGTTTGGTACGAATGCCCTTCGGGTTAAATAGCACTGGATCCACCTTTGCAAGAGCAGTACAGATTGGATTTGAGCCATAGCTGCACAGAAATTTCGAGGCTTACATGGATGATATTGTGGTCAAAACCAAGGATAAATTTACTCTCATTCAGGACATGGAAGAGACTTTTGCAAACTTGCGCAAGATCAACCTGAAGTTGAATCCAGATAAGTGTGTGTTCAGTGTATTTTCCGACATGCTACTTCGCTTCTTTGTGTCCCATCGAGGGATAGAAGCCGACCTCGACAAAATCAAGGCTATCGAGCAGATTCAGGCACCCAGGACGGTTAAGGATGTGATGCGTTTGATGGGATGTGTTGCCATGCTGAGCACATTCATTTCCAAATCCTCCGCGCGGGCCCTGCCATTCTTCAAAATCTTGAAGAAGGTAGGGCCCGTGGAGTGGACCTCGGAGGCAGACGATGTGCTACAAGATTTGAAGACCTACCTTTCCTCTGTCCCTACTTAGTTGCACCCAAACCACGAGAGCCGTTGCTGCTATACTTGGCGGCAACCAACCAAGTGGTTAGTGCAGCACTGGAGGTGCAACGGGAGGTAGATGCCACGACGGCCACTACCGCGGACCCCTCCGAAAAGTAAAATGAACCCATCCCGACAAGGTCAGAGGCAGTTCAAGACAAGGATGAGCAGGGCAGTGGAGGCAGCTCTATGGTCACGGCAAGGAAGAAAGTGGTGCAGCGCCTAGTGTACTTCGTCAGCACCTTACTATAGGGAGCTAGATCAAGGAACTCTGGTGTGCAGAAGTTGATCTTTGGCCTCATCATGGTATCAAGGAAACTGTGTCACTAGTTCCAAGCCCACGAGATCACAGTTGTCACCCGCTTCCCTATGCAACGTATACTCCGGAACCCCGAGGCCACTGGCAGAATTGTGGAATGGGCTCTGGAGTTATCCAGCTTTGTTTTGAAGTTTGAGAGCACATCGACTATTCAAAGCAGAGCACTGGCCGATTTCATTGCAGAATGGAGACCTACCCCTAACGAAGAAGTATTGGAGAGAGTGATCCCCGTCAAGGAAGCGCCCCAAGAATGGATCATGTACTTCAACGATACCTTCTCCCTCCAGGGTGCAGGGGCTGGTGCGCTTCTCATTGCTCCCACTAGGGAACACCTCAAATATGCCATCCAAATTTATTTCCCATGGGAGGAGGCCACCAACAACACAACAGAGTACGAGGAGCTCCTTGCCGGGCTCAGAATTGCCACGGAACTGGGAATCAAGAAGCTGATCATTCATGGAGATTCAAAACTCGTGGTGAGACAAGTAAACAAGGATTATCAAAGCCCGTTGATGGAAGCATACGTCGGGGAAGTGAGGATGTTGGAGGAGCCCTTTGACGGGTTACAAACAGAGCACGTACCTCGTGCGGAAAACAACATAGTTGATCACCTTTCAAAGTGCGCTACGCAGAAACTACCTGTGGAACTAGGGACTTTTGTCCTCCATTTGACTCAACCCTCCGTATCTCCAACAACAATGGCTAGGAAGCGGAGGAAGCTGGACTCCGTCAATTCGCCCTCGACAGAGTTTTCCGAAACCCCGGCAGGGGTCTTGGCGGGAACAAATCCTCTTTGATTGGTAAGACGCACCTCCCGCCAAATTTCAACATGTGCGATTTAGGGACGCACTTTTGGGAACGAGGAGGTCCTGTTGATCCTTGTTGCCGAGCCATAGCCTCCAACTTGGGCACGCCACATTGTCCATTTCCTCCAAACTAGAGAACTCACCGAAAGGCAAGAAGAAGCTGAAAGAGTAGCCTGGAGGGCTAGTATGTATCAGTTCGTTGATGACACGCTATATAGAAGGAGGCCCAATGGTGTGAAATTGAAGTGCATTTTCCAGGAATAGGGAAAGGAAATGCTGGTAGAGATACACAAGGGTATGTGCGGTTCCCACATTGGATCGAGGGCTCTGGTTGGGAAGGCTTTCTGGCAAGGATTCTATTGGCCCACCGCCCTCCAAGATGCAGTTGAGCTAGTCACCAGATGTGAAGCTTGCCGGTTCCATTCCAAGAATATCCATCAGCCTGCCCAAGCTCTTCAGACGATCCCTTTGTTGTGGCCATTTTCGGTCTGGGGGCTCGATATCTTGGGCCCCTTTCCCCGTGCTGCCGGGGGCTTTGAATTCTTGTTTGTCGCAATCGACAAGTTTACAAAGTAGCCAGAAGTGGAGCCAGTGAGGAAGTTGACCGCCCAGTCAGCTATCAAGTTCTTGAAAGGATTGGTATGCCACTTCGGAGTTCCTTCCCGGATCATCACTAACAATGGCACCCAATTCACGAGCTGCGCCTTCATGCAATATGTTCATGGCCTCGGCAGCAATGTTTCCTTTGCATTAGTGCCTCACCCAAGGAGCAATGGGCAAGCTGAGATGGTGAAAGCTGAAGTGCTACGAGGCCTCAAGACAAGAACATTCGATATGCTGCAGACGTGTGGCAGACGATGGATGGATGAGCTACCGGCGGTTCTCTAGTCCCTTCGTATGACACCAAATCGAGCCACCGTAGAGACCCCCTTCTTCCTTGTCTATGGGGCAGAAGTAGTTATCCCCACAGTACTCATTTAAGGGTCTCCTCGAGTGCTTGCCTATGATGAAGTAGCGCAAGAACAACACCGGCGTGACGACGCTGTGCTACTTGAGGATAACTGTCTCCGGACTGCTGCGCATGTTGCACGGTACCAGCAAGCCCTGCGTTGCTATCACAGCCACATGGTTAATGCCCGGAGTCTTGAGGAAGTCGACCGTGTCCTTAGGCGCGTTCAGTATGCTAAGGGTACAAACAAGTTGACGCCGAAGTGGGAAGGCCCTTACCGAGTAGTACGAGTCACCAGACCCAGCACAGTCCATATGGAGACCGGAGATGGCATTCAATTGCAAAACTCATGGAATATTGAGCATCTCCGTAAGTTCTACTCATAAGGAGCAGCTATCAGGCCCTGCCCGAAAGCCACCCTTTTGTACAAGCTTTGCCTCAGTGGCATGTAACCCTTTGTACAAAGCCAGGCGCAGACCCTGAGCAACAAAATAATAAAT
>LR738710.1:348743718-348837291 GCA_902687465.1 Secale cereale
AAATAAAGCGCTGGGGGGGGGGGGGCGAAGAAGATACCATGAGCATTGCATGTTCATGTAGATAAGATAATGCATGGCATTGTTTTCATCTGCATCCAACTACATGATTCTTATCGTGGACTTGGCCCCGAAGAGAAGAAATGAAGACAGACCCACGCACCAATCCCCGACAAGCCAAACAGATAAGTTCTCTTCTTATCCATACGTGTTATGTAAAATAAAGACTTGTGCATATGAAAACCTCGTCACCCTTGAAACTTAGGTGCTCCCATCCTTTGGATCGAGCATTGCTTCGGTCAGGATGGTCGTAGTTGCCTTCGGCGAAAAAGGGTTGGCGGGGAGCTGGCTGCCTTTATGGTTTTATGCCTGGTAGGCCTAGCCCCACGGCAGCAAACCAAGGGTACCGACATGATAGACTACCGGGGAAAACTTGTTTACTTTAGTGTATAGAGGCATCCCACCTCTTCATGGATACCGTAGATGCACAAGTACCCGGCAAGGCTTGTCTTTTTGATTAATATGCTAATCAGCAAGTATAGATTTTACATAACACAAACATGGATAAAGTAGATTACATAATTTAGACTAAAGTTTGGCAGTCGCGTACAAGTTTTAACATGAAAAAAGATAAGTGCCCCGGAATCGCCTTCTTTGTCCCTCCTTTCCCAGGCACTGCAGAGGGAGGAGAAGAGGACAAAAGGAGTGCTTGGGCTAAGGTGATGGTGAAGAGAGCGGCATGAGAGGCTCCACAATCACCTCCACCAGGGCCAGCAGGACACAGCAGGGCGAACAAAGCCGGAAGCCACGAGGAGGCCAGCCGGGGTCCAGCAGGAGGACTGTTGGAGGAATCAGAGACACCACCTACGCATGTCCCATCCAATGCCCTGATAGGTTGTCTTATAGGGAAAAAGGTAGGTGCAGGTGGTGGTGCCACCGACTCACGGTGATGGTGCGGCCGGAGGTCAGCCAGAGTCAGAGTCGTCGCCCTCCCCGTTGACTCTGATGTCATCACCGTCACTGCCCTCCTAATCGATGTCGCTCAAGGAGGAGCTTTCTTTATCAGTTGAGCTCTCCACGCACCACCCTAAGCGTGAACCCTCGCGTCCGAAGACCTTGATGGACAGCAGGGTTGCCTCCTCTAACTTGAAATGGAGGACATGTCGTGCCATCAAGCTGTGGACACGTGTGAAGGTTTTTCAACTACGTCGGAGGAGCATGACGTGGGGGGCTAGGAACTCTGTGTTCACCCGCACACTACCATTACTGCAGCCTTTCCTATGCAGCCTCAGTGTTGGCGGTCAATCTACCTCCATCACCCTCGCAAAAGGGGTAGGAAGATGAAAGCGGCCCCGAGGAGGACTGTCGTGGAGTTATCACGGCAGATGTCCTATGGGAAGGACTTGATTGCGGAGCCATAGCGACGTGGTTAGCTTAAAGGGGTTAAACGGGACAAAAACACGGGGAGTTTATACTGGTTCGGCCCTTGCGGTGAGGGTAAAACCTAATCCAATTTGAGGTGGAATTGCTGGGGTGTTGATTGCTAGGAGGCAGATGCGCTTGCCTAGCTCTCGATCTGTTGTTTCCTGCCCTAAGCCACTGCCGGGTCGTCCCCTTATATACACGGGTTGACGCCCTGCGACCTACGGAGTCCTGGCCGGCTCATACAATCGTGTTCGGCCCGGTGACTCTTGTTGCATGCATTACAATACAAGTCACATACATGGCAGTAGATACTCCCGTGAGTGGCCTTGTGGCCGTGAGCATGTATGCATGCTTGTCCGCATGGGTGGATGGATGTGATAGATGTAAGTGTGGGTGCTAGCTTTATATGTAAGCAAGGTGTGTATGGGTGTGTGCTTGGGATGTAAGCTACAGCGGGTGTAGCTTACATCTCAAGCAATGCTTGCTTGAGAGCTAGGCTATGTTTTGTCCCTAGGGCATTTTATAAATCAATGCCTGGGGACAAAGTACACTGTAGATGATGTCGCAGTTGACTTTGCATAGCAGGCCGGCTGGAGCAGCCGGACAGGGACCCGGCCGGGCGGCCGGGATGGCGAGTTCGGCCAGGTCGAGGGACTTTGCCAGGTCGAGGGACTTGGCCGATTTGAGCGACCCGGATTGAGGGTCGTTGCTGGCCCAGATGTTTTTGAAGCGTCGTTTGCCGTCTTGGCCCTACCCGGGGGTCATCCCCCCGACAGTAGCCTCCGAGCCTCCGGGCAACTTGGAAAAGTTGTGCGGAGGTTTTTTAGCGGGCATCGATGTAGTAGATGGCGTCGAAGATGTTGGTTGCAGCCGGCGGTGGGCGTGCAACAGGCGCGGCGTGTTCCGAGTGGGGCGCGCGAGCGCATCCACTAGGTGTAGCCTCCGAGCCTCCGGGTAACTTGAAAAAGTTGGGTAGAGCATCTTGTTACTGATGATGCAGCCGACAGTGACGCCGTGGGCGCCGGGCGTGGACATGGAGTCCGCCGGCTGGAGGGCGCGGAGACCTGCCGGACACGGACGGGGGGTCCGCCGGCTGAGAGGGGGCGCGCGAGCGCACGCACTGGGTGTAGCCTCCGAGCCTCCGGGCAACTTGGAAAAGTTGGGCGAAGGGTCTTCACTGTTGTTGGAGAAGTCGATGGTGACGTCGATGGCGCCGGGCACGGACACGAAGTCCGCCGAGTGGATGGTGCGGAGCCCTGCCGGACGCGGACGCGGGGTCCGCTGGCTGAGTGGGGGCGTGCGAGCGCACTCACTTGGTGTAGCCTCCGAGCCTCCGCGCAACTTGGAAAAGTTGGGCGAAAGGTCTTTGCTGGTGTTGATGATGGTGGCCGGCTGCGTGTTGTAGCCGGCGTGTAGCCTCCGAGCCTCCGAGCGAGGACGGAGTTCCCCACATAGGTGATCGTGCAAAAGACAAGGTTAGTCCACGCAGATATATCAAATGTTTGCTTTTAGCATTGTCAGTTTTATGCAGAGGGTGCCGACTCAGTTTCGTCCAAGCCCCCTTCAGTCTTTTTCATGTCCCCTCCGCTCTTTGGTTTTGCCTCTTGTTAGCTAGAAAGTCTGGAGCCAGTATGTAGCTGTTACGAAGAGTGGTCGCCGAGTGGAGCGTACAATACTCGGACTATAGGAGCAGATTCGACCGAGCAGATTCTCATAAAGGGAGCGGCCGTGTTACCCAAGCCGTCTTCTCCCGGACGTTTTTCGCGTGGGGTGACTTCCGGCTTTTGCTCTCACTTGCCGAATAGCCGCACTGCGGTCTGCGGCTGAGAGGTGGGCCTTTGGTACCATATGCGCTACTAAACCGTCTGCGGGAACGAACGTATCGGGCCGAGCGGCCAGCCTCCAGGCCGAGATGAGCCGACGCCGGGGCGAACAGTGACGCACCTGTAATAAAGACAGAGGTGGTCCCCGAGTGTCGCTCAGGTTTATCCGTGTTTGCACGTGATGCGAATGTATACGGGTAAGAAGCTCACATTGGTTTTCGTGTAGACGAGGCGGGTTTTGTCGATGATGACCGGCTGTCAGCGGGAGCCGGTGGGTCACACCCACCCACTGGGTGTAGCCTCCGAGCCTCCGGGTGGCTCGAGGGGTGCCCAGCCGGTCGGTCCCGGCCGACCAGGCGTTGAAGAGGACAGGCAGTCGGGCCGGCTCTCCAGCCGGACAGGCATCAGCGGGCGATGACGTTGATAAGCATACCAGCCGGCCACACAAGTGGATGTGCATGCATGTGTAGCCGGCCACGCACAGCCGGACATGCATGTGGACCCGACCAAGCATGTCAGCTAGACCTGGCCATGGGCAGCCCGGCCCGGTCGGCCCGACCCGGACTGGCCTGAAAAAGCCCGACCCGGCCCGGCCCGACCTTGTCCACGGGCCGGGCTCGGGCCTGGTTTTTAAGCCCGAAGCACATGTCGGGCCGGGCCTGGGCCCGTGATATATGGTGTTTGCTGAAGAGGCCCGGCCCGTGACCTGAGGCCCGACGGGCTTTTTGACTGATAGGCCGGGCTCGGGCCCGATTTTTAGGCCCGATGGTCGGGCCGGGCCGGGCTCGGGCCTAGGCTTTTTGGCTCGGGCTTGGCTAGGCCCGGCCCGAAGCCCGGCCCGGCCCGGGTTTTGGCCAGGTATAATGTCAGCATGTACCAGGTGAATACGTACATCCTCTTCTTCATTTTTTTTAGCAGACGGGTAGCGGGCGCTAGCCGCGACCCAGTAGGCGCCGGGTGCCGGGCGCGACCCGGTCGGGATGGCGAGGCCGGGCGACAGACGGCAGGCGCCCGGGTCGAGCAGGCATGCGAGAGCAGGCATGCGAGAGCCGGCCTGGCCGGGTTCCACGGAAGTCGGCACGGGCGACACCGGCAGGCCGGAGGCCAGGATGCGGGCGACGCGGGGCCGCTTGTAGGGCCGGAGCAGCGCGACACGGACGGAGGAGTCCTGCAGGGGAGGCGCTCGATGGAGGCAAGCGCGGGCGACGCAATGCGAGGAAGAGGCCGGGGCGGCCATGCGTACAGGTGGCCGAAGCAGAGTGAGGCCAGTGCGTGTGGGAGGGGCAGAGCCGGCGGGAGGCCGCAGGCGTGGGAGCCGGCGGGCCGTCGGAACCGGCCGCGGGGCTTGCGGCGGGAGGCCGAAGCCGGCAGGTGGCTAGAACGCGCGGGGGGAGGCAAGCCTGCGGGTGGCGGCGACCCGGCGCGACGAGGTTGGGCCGGCACGGGGCAGGGCGGAGCCGGACCCGGGAGGAGCGGTGCCGACCGGGCCGGGTTGCGCGGAGGGCGCGGGGCGAGAACCAGACCGGAGCCATGGTCGGTTGGAGGCAGCGGCGCGAGGCGCGTAGGGCGGAGGCCGGCGGGGCGCGACCGAGATGCATGAGTTGGCCGGGAGAGGCGAGCAGTCGGAGCCGGAGCGCGGCCGGTCCAGCACCACGGTGCCGCTGAAGGCGGAGCAGTGAGGAGGAGACGCGGGTGCGAGCGCCTTCCGTCTGGCTCGGTGAGATGGTCCTCAGGACGAGGCTGCATGACGGGCGCATGGGCGTGGAAGAGGAGCAGCCAGCACGGGGTGGAGCCGACCGCGGGCGGTGCAAGCACGAGCAGGAGCCGGCTGGTGTGGTGGCAGCAGGCGGAGCAGCAGAGCAGCGCGCCAGGAGGAGCAAGGCAGGGAGCAGCACATGCGCGCAGTTGGTGGAGCGGAGCGAGGCCAGGCGAGCTCGAGGCGTGCATGCACCGTCCATTGGGTTTGCTAGCGAAGCTAGTCATGCACATAGTTGAATCCATTTGTTTACTAGCTAGCTTAGCTAGCAATGCATGGATACATGCATGCACAGGAACCGGAGGTTGGTCATCTCGCTTGCGAGTGGAGGTGCTGCGGAGCACGGGCCGAAGCGGCGAGCGCGCAGACCGAAGGCGGACGGCGACGACACGCCGGGAGCATGCTGACGACGAGCCCCCGACCGGCGCCGAAGAGACGACGACGACGCCGGGGTGGTGATGACAAAGAAGGCGATGCCGATGACAAGGGTGCCGCCCCCCGTGCGGTCGCTTCGGGGGCGTGTCGATCTCGAGCCCCCGAGCGCTACCGGACAGACGGCGCGTCGCCACAGTGATGATGAAGATGGTCCCGGTGGGATCGCGGTTCCGCGGCAGCTGTGTCAGCATAGTACCCCGCCACGGTGGGCACCAACTGTCGTGGTGGTCTCGCGGGCGGGTTCGTGAGACGACAGATGCCACGATGTGGCTTGAGGTGAGGGCAAGACTTCTTTTGAGATCAAGGGACGGGATTGGATAAACAGACACGATGATTTACTGTAACGCCCCGGACACACCCGTCGATGGTCGTTACTCCTGGCGGAATCTAGATTGGCCTCACATATCAATACTAGCCTTCTCTGCGCACTTTGTCCTCAGTCGTGCGCACCCGGGACCAACTTCCCGGTCGGTCACCCATCCTGAAACTACTCCAAGCTGAGCACTCTTAACTTTGGAGTTCTATCCGAATGGGTTCCCGGAAAAGAAGGAATTCCTTATTGATATGAGTAGTCTATCATCCCTAATAAGCCAGGCCATCACATACACCCTCACTCAGAGGAACCGACGTCCTCGTCGGGCCACAGGAACGTTCCCTTTTGGCACAACCGTCTGTGCTTCCAGGACAGCACATGTGCCATGCCGTGTGCCACGACGGGTCACAAACGTCATGCACAACATGACTGCAAACTGTCCGCAAACATCCGTGTAACCGCGAGGGTCGGCTCTGATACCAACTTGTAACGCCCCGGACACACCCGCCGGTGGTCGTTACTCCTGGCGGAATCTAGACTGGCCTCACATATCAATACTAGTCTTTTCTGCGCACTTTGTCCTCACTCGTGCGCACCCGGAACCAACTTCCCGGTCGGTCACCCATCCTGAAACTACTCCAAGCTGAGCACGCTTAACTTTGGAGTTCTATCCGAATGGGTTCCCGGAAAAGAAAGAATTCCTTATTGATATGAGTAGTCTATCATCCCTAATAAGCCAGGCCATCACATTTACCCAGGTTCAGAGCTCTCCGGAGAGATAATACTCCTACTCCTGCATGTCTGGATAAATATGCAGTGTACATGTCTGGCAGTACGGAGTGCTCCTAGAGCTGTATTGGAGTGAAAATAGTACCGGAGCGCTATCTAGCTAGTGTGCATGGCTTGAGAGCCTCATGCTCCCGTGAGTGGCCTTGTGGCCGTGAGCATGTATGCATGCCTATCCGCATGGGTGGATGGATGTGATATATATAAGTGTGGGTGCTAGCTTTGTATATAAGCTAGGTGGGTATGGATGTGTGCTTGGGATGTAAGCTACATCTCAAGCAATGCCTGTTTGAGAGCTAGGCTATGTTTTGTCCGTAGGGCATTTTATAAATCAATGCCTAGGGACAAAGTACACTATAGATGATGTCGCGGTTGACTTTGCGTAGTAGGCCGGCTGGAGCAGCCGGACAGGGACCCGGCCAGGCGGCCAGGATGGCGAGTTCGGCCGGGTCGAGGGACTTCGCCGGGTCAAGGGACTTGGCCGAGTTGACCGACCCGGCCAAGTGCGAGCCGGATTGAGGGGCGTTGCTGGCCCTGATGTTTTTGAAGCGTCGTTTGTCGTCTTGGGCCTACCAGGGGGTCAACCCCCCCCCCGACGACAACCCGGCTCTAAATTCTTCAGGGATGTTATGCACTTTTTTCAACTCCATCCCCAAGACATCGGACCCAATTCCGTGTCAAATATCTGCAACTTTCAGGTTTTCTGTGAATTATATCTTCAAGAGGAGGCCAGCATCTTGCTTTTTAGGGAGTTCTTTTATTTAAACCGTCATAATGAATTCACCAATGGAACCCGTTTGGAGCTTGGAGCTGTCTCACTTCAAAGAAGAAGAGACTCTAATTTACATTATGCCTGTCTGCCGAGTCATCCAAAAGATTGGAATAAAACTTAGTTTTATTGTAAAGACACTTCCTCGGCTAGCGAGCATCCATTGTCGGGTTTCCGTATTCAACATTTAGATACCAATCATCATCTGGCTCAGAAACTCACTGCTGCAGAGCGCAAAACAATTGCTCCCACTCTTTCAAAGGTGAAAGCCCTACTGGGAAACAGGTTAACCGAAATTGATTTAGCCCGGTTCTAGCTCGCTTGGCGGATCATTACTTTGAGCCGCAGGACCGACTTAATGTGTGATTATACTGGAGAAAATATGATCCATGACGTCATATCTCTGAGGATCTGGAAGAGGATGTAATCGCAGATATGACCAAAACTTTTTAAATGAGTCCCTGGCTGACTGCAGCAGAGTGGGCCTGCAACCCTTTTGCAAACTTAACCCGGCACCAGAGGTAAATATTAACTTTAACTGTTTTCATCTTATAATTTTGATTCCCCTTTCAATCTTGAATTTTCCACCTTTCGCAGGCTAAGTTGGCCTTCTGGAAAAAAAATCTTATGACCATGAAGCTGCCAAGAGGGCCAGAGCCGCTAAGAAAGCCGCCAAAAGAGCCGTAAAAAAGTCCAAGAAGAAAACAAGTGCTTCCGAATTGTTGGAAATGAACTATGGCACTTAGTCGGTCGTAGTCCTTGACTCTCTTGGTTCTTAGTTCAACTATCTTATTGACACTGATTATTGTCAGGATGACACGGAGGCCAGCCAGGCCGTGGATGAAGAGGTAATTACTATTTCCTCCGGCTCAGAATCCTTGCCAAGACAAAAAGTTCGACGGGTTATCTGGAAAGTAAGATTTTCACACCCTTCAGCTCATTTGGATCCTCACTTTCTTTTGAAGCAACAGCAACACGAGAGTCGGCGGTAGACTCGAAACACCGGAGAAGAGGAATTGTCCTCCGGTTTACCAAATACCCCAACTCGTCGAAAATGCCGGAATGAGGTCTTTCCATTCTTAAACTCTCGTTACCCACTAGCGGGTCTTATACGTCAACCACTGAATTCGTCCGATTCAAACTATCAGGAAACCTCCCGTTCTTCATCTAGCGACTCATCCCAAAGTCAACTCCCGGCTTTCAATACTGCCCCTGGGTAAGTAATTTCTTCCTGTTCATCTTTTCCTTCAAACTTTGTAACTTTACAATGACTTACTTTCACTCATGCAGAGGCCAAGCTAAACCTATCAAAAGGGCTAGGGTGAGTGAACTGGCAGAGGATCCAAAGGTCATTGAACCGGAACAGCAGGTCTTGGTAGCAGATGCCCATAAGACGACCGAGGAAGCCACTCATGATGCTCCTCCTGAAATTCTTGACACCTCCATTGACCCTGCCAAAACTAATTCTGTAACCGCCAACCCGCCAGCTCTGTCTGAGCCGGTAGAAGACCGGACTGAAGATGTTACATTCATTGGTACTGGTTTCAGAGAGCCGGGCAACCCGACTGTGCTAGCCAAACATACTGCTAAGCAAGAACTCGTTGAGAAACGAAGAGTGAGGTTTGACACCTCTCAGTATGCACAGTTGAGTAATGGTGAAGTCCTTTCTAGATATCTTAATCAGGTCCATAGCAACCGCGACCTTGAGATTGATATGATGAAGCAGATGCACCAGAAATTTGAGGTAAAATTCTTGACCAAACTATAATCATCCTTCCAGCCCCCAACTCTATTGGATATGATAAAAATGAATATGATGTAGACTTAGAAACAATTGTCACCTTTTAAATCGGCACACCTCTTCAAAAATCTGTCCTGGAAGAACATTGCATGTGTAGCCCCCAAGGAACGACTTAATCATCTTGAATGAGCCGGTCCTTATTATCATTGCATAGAACTTGCCTGTACACCCTCCATGAGACGATGGTAATAACTATGTTGCCGCCGGGTAAATATAATTAACTGATAATACAGAAGCAATACGCATTAGCCCCCAAGTGACAAGTACTGTTGCTTGCAAAGTGCCTGGGACTTTATTTGTATGAACTGTTTACTTAGAAAAATTCCGCGCCCATTAGCCCCTAAGGGTCAAGTCCTCTTGCTTGCAAAGTGCTTGAGACTTTAGTAACATGAACCGGTATGGAAAGAAAAACTTTCAGCGTCCATTAGCCCCCAAGCGCCAAGTGTTTTTGCTTGCAAAAGGCTTGGGACTTTAATCATGGTAAACCGGAACCTAATTTGTTTCATGTTCTCTTTGTCTGCTCAGGATACCACTGCTGAATTGCAAGCGCAGTTAGAGGACGCCAAGAACCGGCTTAAGCATCAAGAGTCGGAGACCTAGAAGGCTGAATCAAAGTTCCGATTTAGCCTGTCTGACTTGAATGAACTGAAGAATAAACATAAATCGGAGCAATTTGCATGGGCGAAAGAGAAGACTGCCTTGGTGCAACGAGTTGATCAAGCCGAATCATCTCTGGAAGTGGTGACAACTGAGCTCACCGGCTTAAAGCATCGTGTCTAGGAAATGACTTCAGCCATCCTTGGTAAGCCGTCGTGTTGTAACTTAAATAATATCTTGAGGTAACTTAACTCATTACTGATCAACTTATGGTTCATGTAGGCAGGAGAGGCAGCAATATTGGCAGAGATTCACTTGTAAAGCTCAAGGCTATCTACACCCTTGTGGAGCAACTATAAACTGGAGCACAGTGTGTCCTGGCTGCTGCCTCTCCGTCCAGCTAGGCACCAACGTTGTTTGTGGATATCTTAAGAAGACTCTCCATTCTACCTGCTAGAATAGATGAAATAAAGCGGTCGTCTGCAAGAGCTGGTGCTGTAACAACCTTGAGCCGGTCTAAGGCATGGCTTCCAAAACATGACCCATCTGACTTGCCTACTGGTGACCCAAGCTTGAAAGAAGACGGCACAACTTTTGACCATAAAGACTTTGCTGCCTGTGTCAAGGACATCCGCCCGCTGGCCATCTTAATTGTGAATGAAATGGACTTGTCCAAATATTAGCTGGTTTATAATATGGAGAACCAAGAGATGTCCACTCCATCTTATAAAGTGAGGGATCTGATTCCTCCAATAGTAAGCATGCCTTTTCCCGTGAAATTGATCCCTCTGAACTTATTTATGAGGAGGCTAAGCTTGAAGCTTTAGCTGGCTTGGATTGGTTGGCATGGAATTTTCAGGCAGAGGAGGACGAAGAACCAGAGAAGGATGACCCGGAATCATCAAAGCAGCAAAGCCAAGGAGAATGAACCACCGGGTGGCTCACGTACTTGTCAGAAAAACATTTTAATTTTTTCTGGCTCACAGCATCTTGTAACAGGATAGCGAAACTTTTAATCTGCCGGTTTATTGTGCCACTTGTCGTGCCATCGTGCATGCTTCCTGTATTTTGATGACATTATTGATCGTCGAGTGTTGAAATCCTTACTTTATGCTTGTGATGGTATTGGCTTGTGTAGACTAATATAAACTGTATCATGCATATAAACAGAAAACAAATGCCCTGTCGGTTTACCACCGGGCGGGTCATTATGCCCAACCGGTGCCACTGGGGACAAATGTCCATAACCAGGGCCGGTTTGATTATTATAAAAATGGTCATACTTGAAGATAAGATTTGGACTACCGGCTTGATAGGTCTTCATATAGTCATAACCTTGTAAAGGTATAGTTCCAGAAATAAGATTGTCATTTTCCGGCGGCGTAGAGCCATTCATTAGGTTGGGTTGTAGAGACCCGGAGAGGCTTCAAATATAAGCCATGAAGGGATGCAGCTTGGCTGAATTTTGCAAAGAATGAAAATTAAAAGGAAAACTCACAAGAAACAAAAAGAACCAGAGAAAAAGATCGAAAAAACACTCGAGGCTTTTGCAGGCCGCCAAGCCAATGGTTCTTCTTCAATGAAACTGGCCTTGGTGGCCCCTGGAAGGTACGTGCATGCTATGAGCCGGCTCTTAGAGTACCCAATCGACATTTGAAGGTAGACAAGTGCAGGTCTTTGTTTTAAAGATAGACTTGCCTAGAGTATGCGGGGTCAGAGTTGCATCTTGCATCATAGGCCGAATTATCCAAGTTTCAAGGAAGGCGGCATTTTGAGCCTGGATCTATCCTGACTATCTGTAAACCGTGCTCTCGCAGTGACAGCCAGCATTTGAACCTTAGCAAGCTCAGGTCTTGGTCAAATACGCCATATAAGACTGATTGCCAAGAGTTTGCCGGGTCAATCAGGATGAGCTGATGGAGTTGAAGCAGCTGGGTAGAGGTAGGATGACCAACAGATTATGTCCTCTTTGGTCTAATACGCCTATGTTTGAACATAACCCGGTCAAGTGGGTAGTAATGTTGTGTTCTTTTTGGTTGAATACGCCTATGTTTGAGCAGGAAGCCCCCAAGTTACATACTTGCAGATTATTCTCATCAAGGGCTTATGCTGGAGATGTGCTATGCATCCAATTCTTTGTGATCCCTGTGGTTTGGATAGCAAGCCTCTTGAGAAAACGTGTATGATGATGACAAGGACTCAACTTTGAAGAAAAAATGGGAGAGGCCCCGACTTAGCGGGGATGCTGGCTTTATTATATTGTACTAATATTTACATCATCGAATTACAGCATGAGAGCCGGAGGCTTAGGTATAGTAAGGCCGGACGTGGGCAATATTCCATGGCCGATTAGTCTCCGCTTTTGATGTGCGTGAGTCCTTGTGCTCTCGAACGTCGATCAGATAGTATGACCCGTTGTGCAGATTCTTGCTGACTACAAAAGGTCCTTCCGAAGGCGGCGAAAGTTTATGCATGTCAGTCTGATCTTGGATGAGCCGGAGAACTAAGTCACCTTCTTGAAAGGTTCTTGTTTTGACCCGCCGGCTGTGATATCATCGTAAATCCTGTTGATAGATCGCTTAATGAGCCGACGCGAGATCATGCTCTTCATCCAATCGATCCAACGCATCCTAACGTGCCTTCTCATTATCAGCTTCGACGTAAGCCGCCACTCGGGGAGAGTCATGACGGATATCGCCGGGAAGAACCGCCTCCACTCCATAGGCCATGAAGAAGGGCGTGTATCATGTAGATCTATTGGGTGTTGTATTAACGCTCCATAACACAGAAGGTAATTCTCTTGAGAGGAACCATGAGCCGGGGCTTGATCCCTCGTAGAATCTCTTGGTTAGCCTGCTCTGCTTGACCATTGGACTGGGGTGAGCCACAAAAGAAACATGTGGGGACCCCGACTCATAAGTCGTGATCACCAAATGCACGTGTACAGTGATCCCAGAGATCAATGCTCACTGAACACACAGAAGCTAAATAACAAGAGTCTTACATCCATACATACTGTATTACACAAATAGGACCATAATGGTCAAGTCTTGAGTATATTGTTGCAGCGGAAATCTTCAATGACAACTTGGACCCATGCCATCTGCCTTAACCCTACAGGCATTCTGTAATGCCCAGGATGGAGTTATACCTCCTACGTGTCGAGGCACGACTTAAAGGCATAAATCCATCCTAGAATGATCTCAAGTTCGGTAATCTTTGCACATCTCATGTAAAAGAGGGGATTGTAAACAGAAAATAGTTGGCTTACACTCGCCACGTCACAGAATTACAATTCAAGTCTCAAACATCATACATTAAGAACATCACAACCCTCTAAGGGCAAAATCCAAAAGTCAAAGTACCAAACTTAGATAAATAAACCACAGGCGGATCGAATCCTAGTAAGAGTCTCCACTACTGATCATCCGGGTATCGCACATAGTACCGACTACGCTCCTCGTCGTACTCCCAATCCAGCTCGGTGCCATCACCTGGATAGCTCACAACTGGACCTGCATCTGGTGTGTGAAGTAACTGTGAGCCACAGAGGACTCAGCAATCCCGTTTCCGGGTAACAAGACTATTTAAGCCTTTGGGAGAGAAAAGGCTGAAGAAAAGAATAAGTGTCTGCAACAGCAACTAGCAACTAGCTTACGTGAGTGAGAGCGAGAAGAGAAAGCCTCGGCGAGAAGTGATCACGAAGTGATCCTAGCTACAAGCTCCACAATCATAACCCCTCCGTGTTCAACTCCCGAATCCCTATTCGGAAATTGACAGTCACGGAACACACGCTGGTAGTGTATTAGAAACATTGTGTCAAGTTATCTACAACCGGATATTAACAAGCTCCCATCTGCCACATAACCGCGGGCATGGCTTTCGAAAGTTCAAACCCTGCAGGGGTGTTCCAACTTGACCCATTACAAGGCCACGATCCGCGGAGTCGCAACTCCAAAGTGGGAAGACCCGAGTATCCTCGGAATCCCGTGCTCAGGATATACCAAACTAAGGTAAGGCTAATCCAGCAAATCCTCCCGGCGTGCCGACACCCTGATAGTAGCCGCGCATATCTCGTCTCAGGCCACGTCCGGATGAGACATCCTACGGGTTTTTACCAGACCTCGAGTTTCCTTGAGGTGGCCCCACAGTCCGCTCATTTCGGACCAACACTCATGTGGAGCACTGGCCCGGGGTTGTTGATTAAGAAAAAGGGTTTATAACTCCCTATGCAAGTTTAGTTTGTTATTAGGCAAATAGTACCAATGTTGGGACTTGCTGGAAAAGACTTAGCACTTAGCGGTTTATCGAGGGGGTCCCATACACCCCAACCGTGTTAGGAATGCATAATCAAGGAACATAACACCGGTTTATACGGTTCCTAACGGCATGAGTGGAACAAATCACCAAGCAAAAGGCTTAGCCTTCCACCCTTGCCAATATATAGATGATTTCATTTAAAGCATTTATATAGTGTGATATAACCCAACCAAACTTCAACATGAAGCAAGCATCTTCGATCTTCACCTGCAACTAGCAATGCTATAAGAAGGGCTGAGCGAAGCGTACTTAGCCAAGCAACGGTTTGCATAGGTAGGTTGGTTAAACATGGCAATTGGTTACAAGTAGGAGGCTGACAAGAAGATCATGGGCATCGAGGCAAAACTATAGATCGAGACTACTAGCAATAGGCAAAGATAGTAATGTTATCGAGGTTCGGTCATCTTGCCTGAAGAGAAGTCGTTCGGATCGTAAGAAGGGTCCTCGTGCTCAACCTCGTTGGAAACCTCGTGCTCGAACTCGAACTCAGACTCTGCTTTCGGCTCTAAACAAAACAATCACACCAAGCACCAGTCAACAAGATGCAATGCGCACTCGAAAAAGATGAATGCATGATGGATGCACTAAGGATGCACACGGAGCACGGAAAATATCACTCAAGCAAATCACCTCAAAACATGATAACAATCTGATATTATTAATCTACACAGAAAAACAATCAATTTTGATATAAGATTCGCTAAAATCGGAGTTACGGGCTAAAAGTTATGCCCGAAACAAGAATTGAGCGAAAGCTGAAAAATTACAGCAACATAGTAACTTCGGAGCACAAAATAATTGAGCTACAGCATTCAAATGTCATGGCAAAGGACATGAACACAAACTAGACATATACTACAGCAACTATGTCCAAAGGTGCACCCCCAACGGAGCCACGGATCAATAGCAATGATCTTGGACATATTGAACTTGACAATAAAATTATGGCAGCAGAATTTTATTGAAACTTTGGAGCAAAAGATAAACATGCTACAGCCACTCAAATAGGCATGTGAAGACATGAATGGAAAGACAACAATATATACTACAAGGAACAGTCAAGATCCACGCCAAAACTAACATGGTTTGTCCTAGAACATCACACGAACATGGCATCGGAACGTTACAGATTTCAGACTTAGTGAAAATCCACTAAGTCCTAAAACAGCAATATCATCATGGCATCTAAAAGAGCATGTTTAAGTCACCTCGAAACTAAACATGGCAAGAGGTAAGCACCTCATCAAAATACACATGAAGGTGATCCCGAAACACACAAGCATGCATCATAGAGGTGAACACAACGATTGCAACGAGCTCAACAAGATGTCATTTCATAACACTTGAAACAACATCACAGCCACATGGCACTTTGCAACGATGATAAACATGGCAAGAATAAATCTAACATGCTACCTAGCACATACAACATGTAGAGCATGGCAAGACGAACACGTGGACATGTCATTTGCATCATTCGGACAAACGAGCTAAAAGATATCACATGGCAAAGATGACATAAAAACATCACATAGCAGCAGTTTATATCATGATGCACTCTTGCAACAGCAAAACAAGCACCTAGATGACTTCTAACATGCATGACAACAACAGATGAAACGTAGAGCACGATCCCACGAACGTCTGGACATGCTATATGCGTGAATCGGAGCAACACACAAAAAGTTAGAGCAGTTGAAAGATTGCATCACAGATAAAAATTCTGGGACTTAGGATATTGGGGCAACCTCCACTCAGATCTGAAGGAAGTCAACGGCCCGAAGGGATCCGGCGGCCCGGCTGAGATGCGGCGGCCTGGTGGCTGAGGGAGGCCCACGGGGCGGAGGCGGCCCGCGGTGGAGGCAGATCCGGCGCTGGAGCGGCCGATCGGTGGCCCGCGGGGCGAGGCCCGCTCGGAGGCGGCGGCCCACCGAGGCGGAAGGCGGGAGGCGACGCGGGAGTGGCCCACTTCGGCGGAGGGGCGAGGCCCGCTCGGGCGGCTGGGATGCGGCCCGGCGACCTGGCCCGACGCGGGGCGAGCGGGAGGAAGCGAGGCGCCCGGTCGGCTGGCAGCCTGGGCCCTGAGGCGGCGGAGGAAGCCTCGCTCGGCTGGCCCACGCCGTTCTGGCTGGCGAGCGGGAGGACGAGCTGGCGACGAGACGCTCGGGCCGAAGTGCGGGGAGGCGAACGGAGGGAGAGAGTCCGGCGGCTGGTACGGGCCCTGGATCTGGGCCTCGCGGTCGAAGACGCTGGGCCGGCGAAGTGGTCCCGAACGGGATCCAGAAGAGGATCGATCGGGGCAGGCTCGATGAAGGAGGCGCCTGGCGCGTTGACCGCGGCGGTCGCTGCTGCTTCGATCTGGGCGCAGATCGCGGCGGCGATCGAAGCCGGCTCGGGATCTGAAGATTTTTTTGGAGATGGACAGCCAAGTGGCTGAGAGGTGGTGGCTGGATTCAGAATTTTTGAGGAAGGAGGAGGAAGAAGAAAGAGATGCCAAAATTAGACTAGGGTCTAATATATAGCAGTTTTTTAGGGTTAGGGGAGATTTAGATGTGCTAGGAGCCCTCCGATCGCGATCCGACGGATCCGATGGCGGGGGTAGTCTAGAAGGGCCTAGGAGAAGATAGAGGACTGCTGTAGGGGTGTTTCTGGGACACGAAGTGAAGGCACTTTGGACCCACACGAACAACGGATGGGAAGCCAATGGAGTCCAAACGAGACGAGATTTGAGAGGCGGGTTGCACACAACAAAACAACAACACATACAACAACCTCGCGGCACACCGGTAACGTTACACGCCCGAACAACAAAGTAGGCCTACGGGACGTCACGGACACGTGAGGGAGCTTCGGAACGCGAAACGGACAACGGGAAGAAACGCGACGAACCGGATGCAACCGACAACACAAATGCAAAGCGATGCACATGTCTACATGATATGAATGAATGCCACACACTCACACAACAAAACGACGAAACCCGAAAGACAAATAACCCGGAATGGAAATAGATGAAGCCGGAGATATATTATATACCCAAAAGGGAAAGTATTACATCCGGGGCATTACACATTCTGACTGGGAAGCATCCTAGCTCGCATGCTCGTCGCCAAGAAATCTTCATCATATCCTGTTCTCTCATGCCTGGCCAATAAAATAACCAGTGGCAAGCCAATGAGTACTTTGAATGTACTCGCAAGCAACCCAAGTGTGATGACAGAATAATTATGCAAGGCTCTACTGCTAAATTGGCAGTTTTTGCGGAAAGCTAGATTTTCATATGCAAGTATGATCAACATATAACATGGACATGCATGTGTCTGCAACAAGTATCAGGAGGTTTCAGACATCAATATCGAGAAAGAGTCATGAACAACTCTTGCTCACGCTCATCGTGACTTTCTCACAATCACATCAACAGATTTACCAAACCGTGTTGTTTTCCAGAAACTTATGGACATAGTCTAAGTAGCACCACCCAACTGTCCTTGACCGTGGACACAGCTATTCGAATAGTTTTACACTCTGTAGAGGTTGCACACTTTACCCACAAGATCCGGGGAACTTCCATGTCATCCACGACCCGCGGTACCCCAAGTACCCGGGGTAAGCACCCGATCACTATCTTTCCCTAGACGACACTAACACAGAGTCCACTCGACTGGTAGCAACCCCCGTGCCCCACATTTCACATCTTAAGATTTTGGAGCCTCGCTCCCATATTCATCACATAACACAAGCACGGGGTACCAACGGTGTGTCCGGTGCCCTGTAAAGACAGTCATGGCCGCCTATCCAAGCACGACCCCGTCCCGAGAGTGACCTCATGTCACCCCCGTCACTAGTAATGCAGACACCAGGCTAGTATCGACCTAGGTAATCAATAATGCCCTTTCCCATATAAGGGTAGAGTGGTTGCGCATGTTTGGTTGGGACGGTAGTCACACATAAATCTAATCCATCTCTATAAACAACACTTTCATCAAGCCTCGGCACACTACTTCTCTACCGAGTAGTGCCCTAGTTTCTCATCATCTCCAAGGGGCATTAGTGGCACCCACTGGGTTATTTGCAAGTATGTCAAACCACACTTGTTTCTCTCAATGCATATCCCTGACCCATTTGCGTAGCCAACTACTATAACACACATCTATCTATTCCCACCGGCATGACCCTCATAAGAAGGTAGGGTCATGCTCAATGCAAGTATCAACGAGGAAGTGCAGTGGCAAACCATCAAAGTTGTTCCACCTCATCATGATTCCGTAGAAACAACATTATGGTATTATATGACATGCATAAAAAGGTTTCTCGATCATGGTCAAAGGGCTTCTTGCCTTATCCTTTCGAGTCTTCAAAACTTCTGGTCCATCTCCGAGTACTCCGTTATTTCGTCAACTAATGATGGAAACAATCATAATAAGCAAAAATAAAAGTGCTCTAAAAATAGGAGTTGGACTTTTCTAGGATACCTCTGGTCATATGAAAAATAACCAAGGTGGTTTCATTGGAGTATGATCAATGGATGGTTTGGCATATTTCAATATGATGGAATCAAGGGGTTTATGGACTTGAAATAAGTGTACAGAAATATATTTTTGAAAGATGAGCAAGGGCACCCATTTAACAACTCATGATTTTAGAAGCATCTAGGAGTTGGTTTCACTGGATTTGGAGTTCAAATGAATTCCCTAGGATTTTGCAAAGTTGATAAATATGAAGAAATGGCTCATTATTTGGTGGGGTACACAAAGTATTAATAAAAATGTTCCAAAACTAAGTTTGGATATGACAAGCACCTAGGAATTTGAACCACTGCATTTGGATCAAATTTGAGCCCTCTGTGATTTTTAAAGTTCATCACAGAAATGGAATAATGACATTTGATAATTATTTGTGAAGAAAAGTCTCTGGAAAAATGTGCATGTTGCATCAACAGGTAGATCATGATTTTAGGAACTCCTAGAAATTTGAATCATCAAATTTGGAATACATTTGATTTATTTATGGGTTTTTGAAGTTTACTAGAAACAGAAAAAGGATAAGGAAAGGGTTTTACCCTTATACAACGCACTAGGCGGGAGATAGCAGTGGGCCGGCCCAGCGGCTTGGGTGCGCGGGCAACAGGGGCGACGTCGAAGGCGCCCACGCGTACGGCGCCTTCACTGCGGGGACGCGGGACCAGGTGAACCCGCCTCCACTTGCCGGCGTGGCCCGGTGGCTGGGCCACTTACGAGCGGGGCCTGCCTGCAGGGCCTCCGTCTTCTTCTTCCTCCCGCGCGCTCGCCTGGCCGAGGGAGCAGAGGACCCCGACGGCGACTGTCGGCACTACGGAGCACCTCCGGCGATGCTCTGGCTATGGATGGGCTCGGCGAAGTATGCCGCATCCACTCATGTATGCCACGGCTGTGAGGGATGGTCGAGTCGACGGCGGCTTGGACGCCGGCGGACGGTGGTGTCGGCGAGATTGGGCACGACGCTATGGTGCGCCCTTGGATGAGAGGAAGAGCATGGGAGGTCCGCCTTGCTCAGGGGAGTTTGTCGGTGGAGAGAGGAGAGGGAGAAGAGCTCGGGCTTGGCCAAATTTGAGGGGAGGGCGGCGGCTCGGCTCTGGCCATGGAGGTGCATTGAGGGCGCGGGGAGAGGTGTGGGTTGGTCCAGGGGGTCGCTGGGAAGGAGAGAGAGCAAAGGGGCTCCAGATGGAGGCCTAGGGCTGCCCTATATAGTGGGGCGGCGGTGCACCGCGGACGACGTCCACGGCCACGCCCTAGGTGATGGCAGAGGCTAAATCGGCACTCTTGATCATGTCTAGGGTGTTCGTGAGGGTCGTCCAGGTCAAGGGGAAAGGAAAGGGGGAGCGGGGTGTGCCAGAGGCTACGCGCGCGTGCGAGGTTGCCCATTGGAGTGCTCTGGCGGCCAGCGCGCGTGCGAGAGGAGGCAGGAGGAGGAAGAAAGAGAAGGGGCCGACCAGCCAAGCGTGTCCCGGATGTCGAGGCGGCCTCGGGGGACACGAGGGGAAGGCCCGAGGTGTTCGGGTGCTGGTGATTGGGGGTGGCTATAGTGCGCCAGGGCAATATAGCGCGCTCTAGAGCGCGGCCATTGCATGCCATGGCATCTTTTTGGCGCTCAGAGCGTGGCCACCAGTGTCTAGGAGGTAGAGGGAGTAGTAAAATATAGGGAGGTGGTCTTGGATGCCATGGAGAGCCACTGGAGTGAGGAGGGAGGTGAAAGAGGAGGAGAAGCTACTGTCCAGAAGAGTAAAAATGTGGTTTTCACCCCTCAATCATTGAGCTCTGGCCATGGGGAAGTTACTGGAGGTACAAGATGACTAGGAGAAGCTGTGGTAAAAAGTTGAGCTCAAGTAGAATAGTAAGAGGGGGCAAAACAGTGGTTTTGGTAAAATGGCAGAAGGTGTTTGATGTAGTTTTGGGCAGCAAATGACTTCCAATTGACATGGGACTTAACAGGATGAAATGGCACATACATTTAGGCCCTTCCACCAAATTTGAGCTCATTTGGGCAAAGTTGCCAATGCAACTTTTGTAAACCCTAGAAATCAACAGAAATGGATTTTCCAAGATTAGGTTAAGCAAATCATCTCCCCTTGATGCACCACTTGGTGTAGTGTCATCATTTGGGTTTGTGAGCATGTCCACCAAATTTGAGGCCCCAAGTAAAAAGTTGGCAATGTAGAGTTGTTCAAATTTGGATCTGGTCAGAAAGGGTTTTGGGGCATTTAGATCAAGTTGTCCTTCTCCACAACTTGTGCCATTTGGCATAGATGCATATTTACATCATTTTAGCATGTGCACCAAGTTTGAGAGCATTTGGAAAAGTTTGGCAATGTAAAGTTGCTCAAACTCCAAAATGGGCAGAAATAGTTTTGAGGGGATTAAATGATGTTTCCTTGATCTTCAAGGCATGAGGCTTTGTAAGATCATCAAATATGTCATATTTGACATGATAGAATTTCCCTGGAAGTTTTGGAGAATATTTCCTTTGTAAATATTTCAAAAGCTTGAAATATCTAGAAAGGGTTTTGGAAGGATTTGTCCAATATTTTGAACATGACCATGTGTTGAAACTCTTATATATGGACAATATATGTCCTATGAGTTTCCCAGAATTTTGGAAAATATTTTTGAAATAATTAAATAATTTTTCCCTTTTAAAGACCATTTCTCGCCTTAAGAAAAAGCTTTTAAATAAAATATAAAAATAACTTTTAAAATTATAATTTTGTGGTTTATGGGAGTCCTATACCTAATAGGATTCAAATATACTTTTTGAAAGATTTTTCACACCCTAAATAAGGTACTTGTAGTGCACACCTCAATTCAGGGTTTTTTGGAAAACTAATTTTAGAAAATACTATTTGGCCAAAATAGTTTTATAAGAAAAATACTATACTAGTCTATACACATGGCATGATCATTGGGAAAAGGTTTTGGATCAAGGAGATGAAGTATAAGAGTTGGATGATTTATTTGATTTTTAGAGCACTATCAAACAGCAGACAAAAAATCAATCAAGCAAAGTCAAAAACACCCAAAAGTTCTTGTCAAACCACATTTTTAGCACGATTATTAGCTTAAGTGTTGTGGCATGAAAATTAGGGTGTGACAGACCTACCCCCCTTACAAGAATCTCGTCCCCGTGATTCCCAGACTAGGCGTGGAAAGGAATACGGAGGCTTGGATACGGGGTAGTCTTCACTTCTTCTTGTTGAATCTGCTCCCTGGAATCTTGAAGTACTTGGTGGTGTGGCTTCTTGCTTGTTACCCTCTTTGATGGAGGTTGCTGAGGGGTCTCTTGTATGGGTTAGGTTGAGCTAGATGTCAAAGGCTCGGTGATCGATGTCCTTGCGGGGACCGGGCTAGTTAGGAAGTAAGAAGTACTTCCAGAGTGGTGTCTCGTGGAACATTTGGTGTACGGTGGGTATCTCAGGTGGTAAATCTAGCTAGTAGTCGTCTACTATTTGACTGGCAGTGAACTTGAAGAAGGTCGATAAATCTTGGTGTGAGCGTCCCTTCGACACGGAAATGCTCGGTTTCTTCGAGAGGAGTGGTTTGCAGATACGCCCGATCTTCGACGCGGAAGTTTATTTCTTGATGATGGTGGTCGATGTAGTCCTCCTTTCTTGACATGTCGGTCTTAAATCGTCTTCTAACCAGCTGCACAGCTTTCCCTTCGTCTTCGGGTAGTCAAGTATGTTGCCAAATAAAGATGACAACTAACTTGTCCAAGTACTCCATGAAGTCTATGGGGTACGCAAGGTAGGCTGTGGTATTGGTGGTGGTCTCCGTTGAGTATTGGCAGGGGTCTTCTTGACTCAGAGCCAAGGCCCGTGGTCGGGATCTGACCAGGTTGTGGCTTGGTGGGGCTTAAGGGTTTCAAGGATTCTAGTGAGTGAGTGAACGTATATTATCTTGTCCTTAAGCACGGTTTCTGAGATGCCAATAGCTCCATCTAGTACTCCAAACAAATAACCTTATACTACTAAATGCATCCTCTCGTATAGACCAACTTCAATCACCACTCATGCCATACATATCCTCATGACTCTCAAGAGGCGGTCTAACAAAATTGCACTTGTCTACGACCCCCAAATCCATATGTATGTCTACCCCAAAAATCCATGGGTAGATCATACATGCTGCTAAGCTTAAATTAAACTCCATAATCCAAGCACTCAATCTATTCTTGCAAGGCACACGATAATGCATATCTATTCTATGGAAACACGTCATATGCCACTCCAAGATCTTGTTTCCTTCCTATAGATCAACTCCAATAGGCCATTAACTTCCATTGATCACAGCTTAATCCAACAATTCTACAAATCCGATGTCTACGGTGTCCCACAAGATCTCAAGTCCCTATAATGTCCAAATACTTGGACGGGATATGCATTACGATAGTAAGTCCACCAAATTCCCATCATCCGGGTCAAGTAAACTCCGAGGTCATGATTATATAGATCCCTAAATCAATTCCGACAAATAATCCAATCTCCTAGTTTATTGTCCACCGAGAAGCATGATATCATGATCGAGATCATTAGTCTAATCCAATTTACTCCAAACCATGCACAGATATTCAGCATCTATACCCAACCAGAATCACCTACATAAATCCAATCTCCTGTCCAACGAGAATTCCTACATGCTTCCCCAAAGTCATGATCCCACCGATATGAAACCTCACAATCCATCAAGGTCTCAGATAATTCCTCGAAGACACTTATCTGAAGCCACCCAGTCATCTGTCTTATATCCTCAAATTGGTCTATCTATGGCATCATCAGTTCTTGTGCTATATTAGGATGAAAAGGTGCTCACTCACCGTGTCCACTAGTTCCATTACGAACCCAGGGTTGTGCAAGGTTGTAGAGGCTTAACTGGTTCTCTTGTAATACTATAGGTTAAGTGCATGGTTAAGGATCCGAGCTGGGGTGCCTCGTGGAGTCTCAAAGGGTCTAGGAATGGGTTTCTAGTCTGGAGGGTTAAACATAATTCTACGAGGTTGCACTTGGTCGTGGAGGTTGTAGCAGAGGTCTTCATTGTTAGTCGGTTGCCGAGTTGGAATCCTTGGTACTTCTTGTCTTGCTGGTCTTCGGTCGAGGGGATAGAAGAGAGGTAAAAAGTAGCACAAAGGAGGGGAATGCCTAAAGGGGGTTCTATAGTGCAGGTGCAAACAAACAGGTGCAAAAAGGCCGAAACAAAAGAAACAAGGCAAGGAAGGTGATATAGTCGTGTACTTGTTGCCTAGGGCAACAGTGCGACTTATATCAAAACACAAACAATTAAAATCAAGCAACACACAATCATAGTTTTATTCAAACCATCATACGGACTCGACTGCGCATAGGGGGTACACGACTCATCCTACCCTAGGGGTTCTCGGACTCAGTGTCGTGACTTGTGCCTCGTGCAGTCTTCTGAGTTTTCCTCAGGTGTTGCTATGTCCCTTGTAGTTGCTTGATGAACGATCCGGGTTGAGCCTGAAGAATCTTCAACAACTTCTCGCATGATGAGGTGATGTGATGAAGGTGTCTCCTTGTAGCTGGCATTGACTTGGTCTTCTCTTGTCTCTTTAATCATGACGATCCCTTGTGCCTTCTGGGAGTCGAGGGTACCAGGTAGTCAATCCGTATGCAATGACAATAACAAGGCATAATAGGGGTCCAACATGTCGGTTTCGTTGGTGACAACATCAACACCAAGAGAGGGGGACGAAGAGAACCGTTTACTTCCTCACTATAGTGAGGCGGACCAAATGGCGAGGTTCTCATCCACCGGTGGTTGCCGACACAACAACGGTAGTGACAAGGTTACTCTATTAGCGAGGTATATCATGATCTTGCATAACCTATACCCTGGTCATCGTAGGCCAATGTTGCACCATCCTGGGGGCACTGTCAAGGGTGTCACCATCTTCTGGGTCTTCATGTCCTCATTCCTCGAGGATGGATTTTCTGTTAGTATCGTCTTGTCGTGGTGTCGCCACTCTTGTGTTCGGAATAGGTGTGTGAGTGTTTGGCAAGGTGTACTCCACAAGGATTACAGAAAATCCAGTGGTCAGGGGCATAAGGGTTCTAGCGACCAAAGTTTTGAAGGGGAAGAGATCAAGTATAGCCTAGTTTTCGAAAAACTGAGAGGGGAAGAGAAGTATAGATAGTTTTGAAAAGTAGTAATAGTTTGGAAATAGTTTTACCCTAACTAACGACCATGCTAACTAAGGCTTCCTACAGTCAGGATGGCTCTGATACCAGCTCTATGGGGACCCCGACTCATAAGTCGTGATCACCGAATGCACGTGTACAGTGATCCCAGAGATCAATGCTCACTGAACACACATAAGCTGAATAACTAGAGTCTTACATCCATACATACCGTATTACACAAATATAACCATAATGGTCAAGTCTTGAGTATATCGTTGAAGCGGAAATCTTCAATGACAACTTGGACACATGCCATCTGCCTTAACCCTACAGGCATTCTGACTGGGAAGCGTCCTAGCTCGCATGCTCGTCACCAAGAAATCTTCATCATATCCTGTTCTCTCATGCCTGGCCAATAAAATAACCAGTGGCAAGCCAATGAGTACTTTGAATGTACTCGCAAGCAACCCAAGTGTGATGACATAACAATTATGCAAGGCTCTACTGCTAAATTGGCAGTTTTTGCGGAAAGCTAGTTTTTCATATGCAAGTATGATCAACATATAACATGGACATGCATGTGTCTGCAACAAGTATCAGGAGGTTTCAGACATCAATATCGAGAAAGAGTCATGAACAACTCTTGCTCACGCTCATCGTGACTTTCTCACAATCACATCAACAGATTTCCCAAATCGTGTTGTTTTCCAGAAACTTATGGACATAGTCTAAGTAGCACCACCCAACTGTCCTTAACCGTGGACACGGCTATTCGAATAGTTTTACACTCTGCAGAGGTTGCACGCTTTACCCATAAGATCCGGGGAACTTCCGTGTCATCCACGACCCGCAGTACCCCAAGTACCCGGGGTAAGCACCCGATCACTATCTTTGCCTAGACGACACTAACACAGAGTCCACTCGATTGGTAGCAACCCCCGTGCCCCACATTTCACATCTTAAGATTTTGGAGCCTCGTTCCCATATTCATCACATACCACAAGCACGGGGTACCAACGGTGTGTCAGGTGCCCTGTAAAGACAGTCATGGCCGCCTATCCAAGCATGACCCCGTCCCGAGAGTGACCTCATGTCACCCCCGTCACTAGTAATGCGGGCGCCATGCTAGTATGGACCTAGGTAATCAATAATGCCCTTTCCTATATAAGGGTAGAGTGGTTGCGCATGTTTGGTTGGGACGGTAGTCACGCATAAATCTAATCCATCTCTGTAAATAACACTTTCATCAAGCCTCGGCACACTACTTCTCTACCGAGTAGTGCCCTAGTTTCTCATCATCTCCCAGGGGCATTAGTGGCACCCACTGGGTTATTTGCAAGTATGTCAAACCACACTTGTTTCTCTCAATGCATATCCCTGACCCATTTGCGTAGCCAACTACTATAACACACATCTATCTATTCCCACCGGCATGACCCTCATAAGAAGGTAGGGTCATGCTCAATGCAAGTATCAACGAGGAAGTGCAGTGGCAAACCATCAAAGTGGTTCCACCTCATCATGATTCCGTAGCAACAACATTATGGTATTATATAACATGCATAAAAAGGTTTCTCGATCATGGTCAAAGGGCTGCTTGCCTTATCCTTCCGAGTCTTCAAACCTTCTGGTCCATCTCCGAGTACTCCGTTATTTCGTCAAATAACGATGGAAACAATCATAATAAGCAACACAACAAAGCAAAAATAAAAGTGCTCTAAAAATAGGAGTTGGAATTTTCTAGGATACCTCTGGTCATATGAAAAATAACCAAGGTGGTTTCATTGGAGTATGATCAATGGATGGTTTGGCATATTTCAATATGATGGAATCAAGGGGTTTATGGACTTGAAAGAAGTGTACAGAAATATATTTTTGAAAGATGAGCAAGGGCACCCATTTAACAACTCATGATTTTAGAAGCATCTAGGAGTTGGTTTCACTGTATTTGTAGTTCAAATGAATTCCCTAGGATTTTGCAAAGTTGATAAATATGAAGAAATGGATCATTATTTGGTGGGGTACACAAAGTATTAATAAAAATGTTCCAAAACTAAGTTTGGATATGACAAGCACCTTGGAATTTGAACCACTGCATTTGGATCAAATTTGAGCCCTCTGTGATTTTCTAAAGTTCATCACAGAAATGGAATAATGACATTTGATAATTATTTGTGAAGAAAAAGTCTCTGGAAAAATGTGCATGTTGCATCAACAGGTAGATCATGATTTTAGAAACTCCTAGAAATTTGAATCATCAAATTGGGAATACATTTGATTTATTTATGGGTTTTTGAAGTTTACTGGAAAAAGAAAAAGGATAAGGAAAGGGTTTTACCCTTATACAGCGCACTGGGCGGGAGATAGCAGTGGGCCGGCCCAGCGGTTCGGGTGCGCGGGCAACAGGGGCGACGTCGAAGGCACCCACGCGTATTGCGCCTTCACTGCAGGGACGCGGGACCAGGTGAACCCGCCTCCACTTGCCAGCGTGGCCCGGTGGCTGGGCCACTTAGGAGCGGGGCCCGCCTGCAGGGCCTCCGTCTTCTTCTTCCTCCCGCGCGCTCGCCTGGCCGAGGGAGCAGAGGACCCCGACGGCGACTGCCGGTGCTACGGAGCACCTCCGGCGATGCTCTGGCTATGAATGGGCTCGGCGAATAATGCCGCATCCACTCATGTATGCCACGGCTGCGAGGGATGGTCGAGTCGACGGCGGCTTGGACGCCGGCGGACGGTGGTGTCGGCAAGATTGGGCACGCCGCTATGGTGCGCCCTTGGATGAGAGGAAGAGCATGGGAGGTCCGCCTTGCTCAGGGGAGTTTGTCGGTGAAGAGAGGAGAGGGAGAAGAGCTCGGGCTTGGCCAAATTTGAGGGGAGGGCGGCGGCTCGGTTTTGGCCATGGAGGTGCATTGAGGGCGCGGGGAGAGGTGTGGGTTGGTCCAGAGGGTCGCTGGGAAGGAGAGAGAGCAAAGGGGCTCCAGAGGGAGGCCTAGGGCTGCCCTATATAGCGGGGCGGCGGTGCACCACGGACGACGTCCACGGCCACGCCCTAGGCGATGGCAGAGGCCAAATCGGCGCTCTGGATCATGTCTAGGGTGTTCGTGAGGGTCGTCCAGGTCAAGGGGAAAGGAAAGGGGGAGCGGGGCATGCCAGAGGCTACGCGCGCGTGCGAGGTTGTCCATTGGAGTGCTCTGGCGGCCAGCGCGCGTGCGAGAGGAGGCAGGGGGAGGAAGAAAGAGAAGGGGCCGACCAGCCAAGCGTGTCCCGGACATCGAGGCTGCCTCGGGGGACACGAGGGGAAGGCCCGAGGTGGTCGGGTGCTAGTGATTGGGGGTGGCTATAGAGCGCCAGGGCACTGTAGCGCGCTCCAGAGCACAGCCATTGCATGCCATGGCATCTTTTTGGCGCTCAGAGCGTGGCCACTAGTGTCTAGGAGGTAGAGGGAGTAGTAAAATATAGGGAGGTGGTCTTGGATGCCATGGATAGCCACTGGAGTGAGGAGGGAGGTGAAAGAGGAGGAGAAGCTGCTGTCCAGAAGAGTAAAAATGGGGTTTTCACCCCTCAATCATTGAGCTCTGGACATGGGGAAGTTACTGGAGGTACAAGATGACTAGGAGAAGCTATGGTAAAAAGTTGAGCTCAAGTAGAATAGTAAAAGGGGGCAAAACAGTGGTTTTGGTAAAATGACAGAAGGTGTTTGATGTAGTTTTGGGCAAGCAAATGACTTCCAATTGACATGGGACTTAACAGGATGAAATGGCACATACATTTAGGCCCTTCCACCAAATTTGAGCTCATTTGGGCAAAGTTGCCAATGCAACTTCTGTAAACCCTAGAAATCAACAGAAATGGATTTTCCAAGATTAGTTTAAGCAAATCATCTCCCCTTGATGCACCACTTGGTGTAGTGTCATCATTTGGGTTTGTGAGCATGTCCACCAAATTTGAGGCCCCAAGTAAAAAGTTGGCAGTGTAGAGTTGTTCAAATTTGGATCTAGTCAGAAAAGGTTTTGGGGCACTTACATCAAGTTGTACTTCTCCAAAACTTGTGCCATTTGGCATAGATGCATATTTACATCATTTTAGCATGTGCACCAAGTTTGAGAGCATTTGGACAAGTTTGGCAATGTAAAGTTGCTCAAACTCCAAAATGGGCAGAAATGGTTTTGAGGGGATTAGATGATGTTTCCTTGATCTTCAAGGCATGCGGCTTTGTAAGATCATAAAATATGTCATATTTGACATCATTGAATTTCCCTGGAATTTTTGGAGAATATTTCCTTTGTAAATATTTCAAAAGCTTGAAATATCTAGAAAGGGTTTTGGAAGGATTTGTCCAATATTTTGAACATGACCATGTGTTGAAACTCTTATATATGGACAATGTATGTCCTATGAGTCCCTGAATTTTGGCAAATATTTTTGAAATAATTAAATAATTGTTCCCTATTAAAGACCATTTCTGGCCTTAAGAAAAAGCTTTTAAATAAAATATAAAAATAACATTTAAAATTATAATTTTGTGGTTTATGGGAGTCCTATACCTAATAGGATTCAAATATACTTTTTGAAAGATTTTTCACACCCTAAATAAGGTACTTGTAGTGCAAACCTCAATTCAGGGGTTTTTGGAAAACTAATTTTAGAAAATACTATTTGGCCAAAATATTTTTATAAGAAAAATACTATACTAGTCTATACACATGGCATGATCTTTGGGAAAAGGTTTTGGATCAAGGAGATGAAGTATAAGAGTTGGATGATTTATTTGATTTTTAGAGCACTATCAAACAGCAGACAGAAAATCAATCAAGCAAAGTCAAAAACACCCAAAAGTTTTTGTCAAACCACATTTTTAGCATGATTATTAGCTTAAGTGTTGTGGCATGAAAATCAGGGTGTGACAAAACATCAAGCCGAATATGCTCACGCTGACAAAACTCCCTCATAGCACCTTTAGATAGATTAGTGCCATTGTTTGTTAGGATACTATGGGGAAAACCAAACCGGAAAATCACCTTGTTGATGAATTGCACCGTTGTTTCCGCGTCACACTTGCTGACTGGCTCTTCCTCGATCCACTTGGTGAACTTGTTCACTGCCACCAACAAGTGGGTTTTCTTATCTTTGGACCTTTTAAAAGGCCCTACCATATCAAGCCCCAAGTCGCAAATGGACAGGTTATCGGAATCATCCTCAACTCTTGAGCCGGAACATGAGCGCACCGGGAAAATTACTGACAACTGTCACATCTGCTGACCAAGTCTTCAGCATCAGCATGAGCAAACCAATAGAATCCGTGATGAAAATCCTTGGCCACCAGAGATTTAGAGCCGGCATGATGACCACAATGTCCCTCGTAAATCTCCCACAGGATCTCACAGCCTTCCTCAGGAGAGACACAGCGTTGAAATGCACCTGTAACACTGCGATGGTGCAACTCTCCATTGACAATCGTCATTGACTTAGACCGCCGGGTGATTTGTCTGGCCAAGATTTCATCCACAGGTAACTCACCCCGGGTCATGTAAGCCAAATATGGAATCGTCCAGTCCAGTATAACATGTAGAGCCGCCACCAACTGTGCCTTCGGGTCAGGGATAGCATGGTCCTCCTCTGTAGGCAACTTGACAGATGGGTTAAGAAAAATATCCAAAAAGGTGTTGGGGGCACCGGCTTACGCTGAGATCCTAACCGGCTTAAGGCATCGACTGCCTCGCTCTTCCTTCGATCAATATGCTCAACTTGGTAACCCTAGTAGTGACCCGCAATAGCATCAACCTCTCGGCGATAAGCCTCCATGAGCGGATCCTTGGAATCCCAGGTGCCAGAAACCTGCTGAGCTACCAGGTCTAAGTCGCCAAAACATCTCACCCGACTTAAGTTCATCTCCTCAGCCATCCGATGACCATGGAGTAGGGCCTCATACTCAGCTGCATTATTAGTACATGGGATCATTAACGGAAGAACATAAGAAAGTTTATCACCTCGTGGGGAAGTTAACTCCAGCCCCCGAGCCTTCCAATTTCTTGGATCCGTCAAAGTGAATTGTCCAATATGTATTATCCGTGTTTTCCTCAGGCGTATGTAGTTCTGTCCAGTCATTGATAAAATCCACCAGTGCTTTCGATTGGATGGCTGTCCGAGGCATATATTTTAAATCATGAGGCCCAGGCTTGATGGCCCATTTGGCCACTCGTCCTGTAGCTTCTCTGTTTTGGATGATATCCCCTAAGGGAGCATAACTCACCACCATAATAGGATGACCCAGAAAATACTGCTTGAGTTTCCGGCATGCCATAAAGACCCCGTATACCAGCTTCTGCCAATGTCCATATCCTTGTTTAGACCCGATGAGCACCTCGCTGATATAGTAAACCGGCCATTGAACCAGGTGTTCCTTGCCAGCCTCCTTCCTTTCCACCACAATGGCCACACCGACTGCCCTGCTATTTGCAGCAACGTAAAATAACAAAGGTTCTTTATCAATGGGGGCCGCTAGAACCGGCGGCTCAGCCAATTATTTCTGGAGTGTATCGAACGCTACATGAGCAGCTTCACTCCAGACAAAATCATCTGTCTTTTTCATCATCTGATATAGAGGGATAGCTTTTTCACCTAAGCGGCTTATGAACTGGCTTAATGCTGCTACCCGTTCTACCACACGCTGGACATCATTTAAACACTTTGGTCTCGCCAAGGAGGTGATGGCCTTGATTTTCTCCGGGTTATCGTCGATGCCTCGCTCAGAAACCAAAAAACCCAAGAGTTTGCCAGCAGGAACACCAAAAACACACTTGGCCGGGTTAAGCATCATCTTGTACACCCGGAGATTGTCAAACGTTTCCTTTAAGTTATCGATCATGGTCTCCTTCTTTCTGGACTTGACCACAATGTCATCCACATAAGCATGAACGTTACACCCAATCTGACTGTGCAGGCAATTCTGTATGCACCGCTGGTAAGTCGCCTAGGCAATATTAAGCCAAAAGGCATAGATACATAGCAGAAGGCTCCAAACGGAGTAATGAAAGTCGTCTTCTCCTGGTCCTTAATTGCCATCTTTATCTGGTGATATCCAGAATATGCATCCAAAATACTCAAGGGCTCACAACCCGTCGTAGCACCAATGATCTGATCAATACGAGGGAGGGCGAACGGGTCAGCTAGACAAGCCTTGTTTAAGTCTGTGTAGTCCACACACATGCGCCACGTGCCATTCTTTTTAAGCACCAAAACCGGGTTAGCCAACCACTCAAGATGAAAAACTTCAACAATGAACCCGGCCGCCAAGAGCCGGGCTAGCTCTTCACCGATGGCCTTCTGTCTCTGTTCATTAAAATAGCGAAGAAACTGTCTGACCGGCTTATATTTTGGATCAATATTGAGAGTGTGATCAACGAGTTCTCTCGGTACACCCGGCATGTCTGAAGGCTTCCATGCAAAGATGTCTCGGTTCTCACGGATGAACTCGATGAGAACACTTTCCTATTTCGGATCCAGATTAGCGCCGATACTGAACTACTTATGTGAGTCGCCAGGAACAAAATCAACCATCTTGGTATCATCTGCCGACTTAAACTTCAGCAAAGGGTCATGCTCTGTAGTTGGCTTTTTTAAAGACGTCATATCTGTTGGTCAACATTATCTTTGTAAAAATTGAGCTCCTCTGTGGCACAACCCGACTCTGCATAAGCCGCATCGCCCTCTTTACATTCCAAAGCCATCGTATGACTCCCATGCACTGTGATATTCCCCTTGTGACCCGGCACCTTGAGCTGCAAATAAACATAACACGGCCTTGCCATGAATTTAGCACCAGGTGGCCTTCCAAATAAAGCATGGTACGGGCTGTGGATCCTCACAACTTCAAACGTTAAAATTTCTGTCCTGGCATCATATTCATCTCCAAAGGTTACCTCCAGATAAATTTAACCACCTGGGTACGCTGACTTACAAGGCACAACTCCATGAAAGACAGTGTTCGACGGCCTAAGCTTCTTGTCAGTTAATCCCATACGACCGAAGGTATTGTAATAAAGGATATTGATGCTGCTACCTCCATCTATGAGCACCTTGGTGAACTTGTATTCTCTGACCTAAGGGCCACCACTAGAGCCAGCTGACTCGGATAATCAACTCGGGGCGGGTGATCTTCGCGGATCCACATACTGTGCTGCTCAGACCATCGCAAGTAACAGGGCACTGCCAGCTCAACAGCATTCACCATCCTCTTATGAAGCTAGTCCCGTTGGCACAGACTCGTGGTGAACACGTGGTACTGCCCGTTGCTTAATTGCTTCGGGTTACTCTGATAACCGGACTGCTGCTAATTCCCTTGGTTGTTCTGCTGATTGTTGCCGCCTTGACCACCTTGGCCCTGAAATCCGGAGTTTGAGCCGCCGCCACCATGACCAGGACAATGAAAACCGGATCCCGAGCCACCGTTTGGTCCATAACCGCTCTGGATAAACTCTTTGTAAGATCTCATGATGTTGTAGTCTTTCCACGCATGGGCGGACGGTTTTTCGTCTGTCCCATGCTTCGGACACGGCGAAGTCATCACCTAATTGATGTTGTATCTTGCAGGTGGCTTCCCCTTGCGACGCTGGTTAGAATTCCGTGCCCCCGTATTGGCTACGAAAGCATCAACCTTGCGTTTATTGCCACTGTGCTGATTGGCCGGGCTATACTGCTGTCCTCCCGGGTCATTACCCTTTTTTCCCTTTCCTGGTCTTTCAGCCTCAGACTCGGGGTCCTTGGCACTATGAGAGTCTGCATACTTGACAAGAGCCGCCATAAGCTCCTCCATATCACTACAATGGCGCTTAAGCCGCCCTAGCTTTAGCTTGAGTGGAGGAAAACGACAATTCTTCTCCAACGTTAATATCGTAGACTCGACGTTGATATTATCTAAAGAATGCATGATGGTTGAGACCCGACGTACCCAACTGGTCGTCGACTCACCATCGTTCTGGATGCAAGAATCTAGATCCACGATTGACATCGGCTGCTTGATAAACTTTGCCTTCAGCTCCGCCCATGACCCAATGGAGTTGACGGGCAATCCTTTCAACCAGTTACGAGCCGTACCTTCCAGCATCATCGTGAAATACTTGGCACATGCGGCTTCGCTAACGTCCAACATCTCCATAGCCATCTCGTAACTCTCTATCCAAGTCTATGGGGGCTGATCTGCTATGTAATTGAGCACCTTACGAGGGCCCTTGAAATCCTTAGGCAGCAGCTTGTTTCGTATAGCCGCTGTTAAGCACGGCACTTCCCAAGGTCTTGAACTCCTGCCTGTCTCCACTGAGGTTGCCTGGTAATATGGTGTCGGCTGATGATTGGCCGCCTGAGCCGCCAGCTCGGCCTCTCGGTGCATCCTACCCTGACCCACCAGATCCTAGCATTGGCGTCATGCCGCGTCGGGTTATTTCCGTGAGGTGAGTTACGGCACCGCTCTATGGTTGAAACCTTTGGCGAGTCAACATGCCTGCTGTAGCTGGCACTTGGACGGGGGGTTGAATGAATGCAATCTTGACTATAAGAATATGCCTGCTCCTACTACAACGCTACCTGAAGCGGTTCCTGAGCCCTCCAGGTTTCCACCGCTACCGGAGTTTCTCATTCAACTGGCAAAGCCGCCAGCCTTGCTTCCGCTGCTATCATGTTATCCAGAGGGTTGGAGTAATGACCCAGTGGCACCCCTGGGTAACGAGGTGCCGGGCGGCTTTGATCTGCATACGGAGAACCTGTCATACGCTGGTGAACCGGACCATCGGTCCTAGGTACCTCTGCCATCCGGTTTAACACTGGTGGACTACTGCCCCCTGCTCCATTTATGTTAAAAAGATTCATTGGCTCAAAAACGAAGGGGAGATGACGTTGTTGCTTTATCCTCATGGCTTCATTAGCCGCGTTCTGACCCACCGAAAGCCGGTAGGACTCCACTTGAATCTGCTGGGCCCGGGCGTCTAAAACAGCACGTTCCTCAGTCATCCTGGCATTCTCCACTGCCAGGTCTTCCTTAGCTTGTGCTATCTCCTGTCGCAACTTACCCACAGCTATCTTGTGTTGATCCTGGTTTTCTGGGCTTACCTATGTCCCCATCAGAGTCGCCAGATTCTCCAACAGATCTGACAAAACTTGAGTTGGCGGACGTGCTGAGCCGTCTATGCCTGCCGCAGCTGTCGTCGCGCCGGGTGTTATGGCCCCGACAACTATTGATCTGAGAGACGGCTGGGTGCCCATCATGAAAATCGTCACCCTGCTTGGCGGCTCACTGAGGTCCGGAATACTGCTACCGTCGGACGAGCCCCCAAGCCATCTGCTCTGCATCCAATACATTGAGTTAGTTTCACCTGTGGATGACTCACCGTCGGAGAGAACGGCCGTCTCTTCCTGAGATCCGGCGCTTCTAGTGCCCTGGTTGTATCCTACAAAGGCACGCTTCCTAGCGGGCCAAATCCGGGAGGGTCGCCCACGCTGAGCCGGCTTGACGATGTCGGTGCAGGTGTCCGGCTCAGGGTCCGGTTGGCCGATCTTGCCGATGAAGACGTGAATTCCGTCGAAGGGGACCCGGTACCCCATACTCAGTTGAGCCGGCCTCAGGACCCCAACCTTCATCATCGATGTAAAGCTTGTCGCGACAACTCTTGGTCATTCGGCTCACAGCGTATCCCTTGAGCCCTTCGAAGTTGCCCTTCAAGAATCCGAAATCACAGGCCACAGGTCCCATGGTGGGCACCAACTGTCGTGGAGTTGTCACCGCAGATGTCCTAAGGGAAGGACTTGATTGCGGAGCCATAGCGACGTGGTTAGCTTAAAGGTGTTAAATGGGACAAAAGACATGGGGAGTTTATACTAGTTTGGCCCCTTGCGGTGAGGGTAAAACCTAATTAAGTTTGAAGTGGAATTGTTGGGGTGTCAATTGCTAGGGGGCGGATGCACTTTCCTAGCTCTCGATCTGTTGTTTCCTGCCCTAAGCCGCTGCCGGGTCATCCCCTTATATACACGGGTTGACACGCTGCGGCCTATGGAGTCTCGGCCGGCTCATACAATCGTGTCCGGCCCGGTGACTCTTGTTTCATGCCTTACAATACAAGTCACATATATGGCAGTTGATACTCACATGCTTTAAGCCGCCTTAGGCATTGGGCCCTTATCTAAACCGCCATTTTTAACGTGCTTCTGGTCTTGGCCATGATACGCCACTGGGTAAACCGGCCCATCCTGGGCGGGTCACATGAAATACTTATATCCCCAACAGGGTACGTGCAACTTGACTACCAATTCCAGCGATTGGTCCCCGACGTGACCTTCCGGCGGCCCAAGAGCCACCGGGGGAGGAAGGATCACGACGCCACCGCGCCCCCCTTGACCCCGGGGATGGCCTCTCCCTCGTTCGGCACCTCTACCATGAGCGCTGGGTCCAGCCCCCACATCATCAACCTGGGGAGGAAGGCGCTGTCGAGAATAAACTTTCCTCGGCACTGATGGAGCGCCGACACGTCTTCTTCCCCTTGCCATCAGAAGGAAAGGGGGAGATAGATGTGAAGAAGCAAAAGATGTGTGTGAGTTAGCCCTCGCCCATCTTCCCTTTTTATAAGCGGATTCGGTTCGGGGGCTGGCCCCTCACTAAGAAGGTCGCCGCCCCGCTCCACCAATCAGGCTTCTTTGCGGTACTAATGGCACGACGAATCAATGCCGCCCATATGCGCCAATCCTTGGCGCCTAGATTTCCGCCATGATGTTCCTTCCCGCGTCTGGCGTATCTGCCACAAGCCAAGCGGAATGCATGTGGTATACGTGGCAAAAATGGCAGGGGCTACGTGGGAAAAATGGGCAGTTACCATCCCATGAGCGTCAAATACGGGCATCCAGCGAGCCGTGGGCCGAAAATCACCGCACGATGGCTCACACGACGATCCTGAAGAACGGAAACTTCCCTCATTCCATCACAGGTTAATGAAGAAGCAAGGAAGATATCGTGACGGCGTCAAAGCTAGTGCTTGTGTACCTGTTGGAGCCTACCCCGACGACACCCAGCGACGCCTTCATGCCAGGCTCGGGGGTTTCTGACGGTGCAACAGACCCAGGTGTATGTTGCCCTGACTTTACACAAGCATGGAAAGCAAGATCACAATGGCCACGACCACGTCAAGCATAAGAGATAGCTCTTTGAGAAATAAAGGGGCGGATCGAGAGGACCAAGTCCAGAAGAAGGAACAGGAGCTTACTAAGGGAAAACCTCCCTTGCCGGGTAGGCGAGCCCAACGAGGGCGAGTTACCACGCAGACAAGTCCCAAGGGCATGCCGGCAAGCATGACCGGGACGCAAAGGATGGATTTACCCCAACGAGGCTCCACCGCACCACCTCACAGCAACCCAAGTCGCCCATCAGTGAGGTTTCAAGCCCTCAAGTGGCTAAGTGGCCGTAATTCAGTACGTGGTGGCCATTTCAAGAGAAAATAACCTACAGATGACACACGTTCAACAACTTGTCATGCGGGCATGCGAGGAGGTGGAAGAATCAGCCCGGCAAGGCTTGCCGCGCTACACCCTGATGTGACACTAAGCGGCGCATTTAATGCGCCTTGTCCTCTTTGCAGAGTTAGGTATGATAGCACTATTTGCTATCTAATCAGTACACAATGACCAATTTTCCATTGTGGTAATCCCTTGAGCTATAAAAGGAGGACCGTGGCGACCGTAGAAGGGATTCAGACAATTGTAAACTCATACGCGCGTAGCTATTCTCGCCCCTGGGACACCTTTCCGGGCAAGAGCACTGTGTCTCCACTACGGTCCACCACATCAATCCACCAAAGTAGGAGTAGGGTTTTATGCCTCACGGCGGCCCAAACCTATGTAAGAACTGCCCGTGCCATCGCTGCCGCGCGCCCTCCACTCTTTGTGCAATGTCCCCTTCCCCTTGCCAAACCAAAAGGGGCCGATGGTCCCATAGGTGACAGTGTTTTCCCACGACACATACTAGCCAAAATACTTCATAGGGACAAACAATATTACATTACATGTTCCTTTATATAGTAAATGTAGCTAGGCCATGGATGTTATTGAGGCGTGGATGTATGCATGCTGCCAACTCAATAGTTCAATTGCTTGTTTGTTTCATGCTGCCAACTCTTTTCAATTGCTTAATTTGTCCTCAGTTAATGAGATGCCCAAACAATGATGCCTGATGTTGGGTACTTGTATAACTATTAGTTGATATAATCAAAGACCTTACCATTTAATTACTCTGACGAAGTGTGCCTGAAGCATTGAAGTCTATTAACCAACTATTACTACATGAGGCTCACAATCTAGTTTATACGAGGCTAAGGATTGCATAGTTTTGCTTGTTGTAGTAGGTTTGTGTGAATCCCTCTGCTGTTCATTACACTCCCTAAGAATTTAATTGAGCTACAGAATGGCCAATTGCTTGCTAACTTATATGCAATACATACATATATCTCTATCTCTAATCTTATGAAAAACAGAGTTGGTGATGATGGTGTGTCTGCCACCCTGCAATATAGGCTGTGCAATTTATATCTGACAGATAGGAAGGAAACTATGGTAATTTTGCAAAAAGATACCCACACCCTCTCCACATTTTCAAATAAGGCCTTCCCTCGTTCATCCTTTTCTCTCATAAGATAAACTACTCATACAAATGCATCTTGATGTTCCATGCAACGCACGGGCATCTTGCTACTATATATATAATGTCCAGTAGCTGCGCGTGGTTTAAATTTGTAACTTGTTTGTGTTTTGGATTTGGTCCCAACATCATGCTCCTCTGGTGAGCTGAGAGAGATTTTTGTATGCGGGCTGCATAGACTACATTTTTACAATTTTTAAAATATCACCTGTTTATGCTTCATGACATGTAACATTATTATTAGTCATGTTTTGCCATGTAGAAAATAGTCTGTCTTGCTCGCTTCACTCTTGTAATCATATTTTTGCCCTAGTCATGTGTACTTACAAAAACATTTCAGGATGAAGTGACATCTACACAAAGATCTGAGAGCAGTGTGGCATGGTCGTTACCAAATAATTATGGATTGTAATTGGAATGTGCTGATGTTCTCGAGCATCAACTAGAGGTGGAAAGACAACATGTACATGACTCTCAACATGCAATCAAGATCTTGAGACTAGAATGGTAGGTATTAGATGCAGGAGTCAAAAAAATGAAACAAGACACTAAGGTAACCACAATAGAATTGGGGATTTTGTAGACTGGTATTTGTGCTATCTGATTCGGCCAATCCTATTTTTTGAAGAGATTATAGTTCAAATGGTAAGTTCTGTTGATGCGTGTCCATGATGTATGAGCTTTATTTGCCTAGTGTATGTAATTTGTTGTTTGTGTACGTTTATTATCACTAGTGCCGAATGCCAAACTATAATGCCTAGTGGGTATAATCTACTGTAATTTCTTTATTGTATAGTGTAGGATTATTCTTTGTTTATATGCCTTAGTCTCTTTATTGTATAGTGTAGGTTTTTTCGAGGTGATAGTATAGAGTAGGATAATTCTTTGTATATGGTATATCGTTGAAGCTGGGGCCAACACGCCCAAACATTACCTAGACACCATCCGAACGAACAAACATGTAAGTCAAAGCGGGCCTTAATTGGGCTCGTCAACTTAATCTTTAGTTGATCCCAAGCGATGTGGCCCAACATAACAATGGCTCTTAGTACGATGTTAAAAGGCCGACAGCTCGATAGGGCCATATAAATGGAAATGGCCCGCGAGCCCTAGCAGGCCGAAATAAATGTCAATTTTGCTCGGCCCTTTTACTTGACGGGACAGTAAGAGGCCAAAAGTGTGTTGGGACAGAAGAGGCCCAATTTGCAAACTAGGCTTTTTACAGGCCGAAAGTCATGTCGGGCTGAAATTGTGCTATGCAGAACATGGGCTGCTAATGGACCCAAAATCAAGTTGCACCGTCAAAGGCCCAACTATTGTGCGAACCGTTAACAGGCCAAAAGACAAAATGGGCTAGGAATTGGCCCATTTACCTAGTGGGCCGAGGAAAGGCCGAAAGTCACAATGGGCTAGAAGTTGGCCCAACTACAGAATGGGCCAAGAAAAGGCTGAAAGATAAAGATGGCAATGGGTCGGGTTTGGATCGGGTTGAACAATAGCATATCCACATCCATATCCATGAAGATAGTGTTTGCCCGCCCATGAAAGAATCCATGGGTAAAAAATTGTGTCCATGTCCAAACCCGATGGATATCCATACCCATTGGACATCCATTGGGTCCTCTCAAGACATATAAATAAGATAGAAGAGAATGTTAACATGAGATTTTCCATTATTAACCTTGTGGCAAGATAGGCTTCACTTATTGTAAACATCAACTTATGGTAAATCAACGTCCACTAACAACCCAATATCACTTAGTATTTTTCTAAAAGATGAGAATGACAAGTCATTTAACGAGGAGGTAAAAATAAGGGAAGGGGCGCTCAAGTATATAAGTGGGGATTGAATGTCAACTAATAAAAGTTACAGTGGGGATTGTGTAATTTATTTTGTATGTTTTACATAAGAAAGTGTAAAATTGTAGTGGGATATGAGACTGTGGGCTAGGGATAGCAGATTTTTGCCCATTTATGCATACAATCGGGTCGGGTTTGGGTATATCCATGGATACAAGATTATATACATGCCCTACCGGCGAGAAATTTGGTCGGGTTTGGGCGCCACCCATGGGCACAAAAGCATATCCAAACCCTATCCATTCGTGTCGGATATCCATGGGTATCCATGCCCATGGGTAGAATTGCCATCCTTACTGAAAGACGTACCGGGCCATTTACAGGATCGAATTGACGATGGGCTGCTAACATGCCGAAAGAAGGCCGGGCCGTAATTGGGCCCAAAGACGTAGCGGACCATTAACGGGATGGAACTGACGATGGGATGGAAATTATCAAATATAGAATGGGCCTTTGATGGGCTGATTCTGTGTAACTTGTATGGGCCGTGCTTGTGAATGGGCTTGACTCAACTAGGCCGCTAATGGGCCGGCTCGCTTATTTGATAGGCCTGGCCTTTTATCCTAAAGGGGCCATTGTTGGGACGAGCCATGTGTCGACGTACCATAGGCTCGTCCCATCACTCATTTGATCCTACATGTCCCAACCCGGAGCGGACACGTGGATACTAAGGCGAATTAGAATTTTACACGTGGAAAATCCTCATTAGTCCGGGTAGTTAACGGGTTATCGAATCCAAACCGAAACCCGATAGCTTAACAGTGACCCGTTACGATGGATGTCACGTGTCGGTTACCTTTGACGAAAGCACTTCCATGATGCGCTATTTATCGTCACGGAAGTGGACACTTCTGTGATGACAATTTTGGTATTGTCATGGAACACTTCTACGACAGCACATGTTTGACTATCTTGATTATGTAAAAAAATCATCATGGATGGACATGCATGACAGAAAACATGACCGACTGTGACAAACACGTATCATCATGGAAGTGTGTATATTTGTAGTGAAAACTCAACAAGAACTCATGAGATAAGTTAGTATAAATCAATACAAAAACCTTATCATTCTCTACTGTAGCAAATCACTAAAATTAGTAGTTATTATTGCATACTAAATGCCTTCATATATTTAATAGTCATATCCTCAAATAGAATCGTTAAACAAGAAAACATATGCAAACAATGCAAACATAACAGCAATCTGTCTAAACGGGACAATTTTTAAAGAATGTAAGAGGATCCATACTTCTATAAATCAAAGAAATCAAAAAGTTTGCCACACTGAAAAAGTTTACCATAGCTTGATGTGCAATAAATTTCATCATTTTATAACATTTTGACTTTTCTCAGGAATTTTGGCAACAACGATAAACTTTTTTTTTCAAACAGCAACATGTAGACTTGTAAAATAAGCATGGTAAAGGCTATACTTGACATTTTTATTGAAGTAAAAGATGCAAAAAATTATTCTAAATATCATAAGAAAAATAAAAACGAAATAAAATGATGCTCCAAGGAAAACTCATATCATGTAATGAATACAAATATAGCTCCAAGTGAGGTTACCGATAGTGTTGAAGACGAGAGAGGGGATGCCTTCTGGGGCATCCCCAAGTTTAGTTACTTGGGTATTCCTTGAATATTACCTGGGGGTGCCTTGAGCATCCCCAAGCTTAGTGTCTTGCCGCAATTTATCCTCCTCATATCGATATCTCACCTTAAACTAGAAAACTTCAATCACACAAAACTTAACAAAATCTTCGTGAGATCCGTTAATATGATAAAGCAAATCACCACTTTAAGTACTATTGACGACAAGATTAATAATTGTTTCCACATAATTCGTACTACAACATATCATTTCTACATTTTATATTCATCAATATAAGCCATAGAAACTAGAAAACAAGCAAACTATGCATTGAAAACAAAATCTATCATAAATAAAACGGTATGTAATGATCTGAACATTCACCATACTTCTGTAACTCTAAAAATTATAAAACATTAGGACAACGTAGAAAATTTCTATATCAATCATTTGGAAAAAATTCAGCATTTTAATCTCACTATAGTAAATTATAGGAATTTCTACTCTGAACGCAAAAGTTTCTATTTGTGCACAGAATCAAGTCAACTATCATCCAATCTATCCCAAATGTTTTACTTGGCACTTTATTGAAACAAAAGGTATAAACCATGATTACTAAAATAGCTTAATCATGTGAAAACACAAAAATAGTAGGTATAAATGTTAGGTTGTTTCCCAACAAGCGCATTCTTTATTGCCTTTTTAGCTAGGCATTGTGATTTCAATGATGCTCACATGAAAGTAAAGAATTCAAACACAAATAGGGCATCATGAAGAATATGAGTATCCCATTTAAGTCTAACCCACTTCCTATGCATAGGGATTTTGAGAGCAAAAAATTTATGTGAACAACAATCATCCGGCATACGAAGGCAAAACAAGCATAACTTCAAAACTATCAACATAAAGAGAGGAAACTTGATATTATTGAAATATGTAGAAGCATATGTTGCTCTCTCATAATAATTTTCAATAGCATCATGGACGAATTAAACAATATAGCTATCACATAAAGCATTATTTTCATGATGTGTGAGCATAGAAATTTTGCTACTCTCCACATAAGCAAATTTATTCTCATCAATAGTGGTGGGAGCAAACTCAACAAAATAACTATCATTGGCATGATCAATTTGAGAATTAAAATCATGATGACAAGTTTCATGGTTATCATTATTCTCTATAGCATACATGTCATCATCATAATCATCATAAATAGGATACATGCTACGATTATAACAAATTTGCCCATCAAATCTAGGGGCACTAAAAATATCATCTTCATCAAACATAGCATCCCCAAGCTTATTGCTTTGCGTATCATTAGCATCATGGATATTCCAAGAATTCATACTAACAACATTGCAATCATGCTCATCATTTATGCCAAACATTACATTAAATTCTTCTTCTATCAATTGAGCACAGTTTTCCTTTCCATCATTTTGAAGAATGACATGATAAAGACAAATAATATGAGTCAATCTCATTTCCATTTTTGTTGTAGTTTTTTTTTATAAACCAAACTAGTGATAAAAGAAGAAACTAAAAGATTCGATCGCAAGATCTAAAGATATACCTTCAACCACTCACCTCCCTGGCAACGGTGTCAGAAAAGATCTTGATGTCTACTACGCAACTTTATTCTTGTAGACTCGTGTTGGTCCTCCAAGTGCAGAGTTTTGTAGGACAGTAGCAATTTTCCCTCTAGTGGATGACCTAAGGTTTATCAATCTGTGGGAGGCATAAGATGAAGATGGTCTCTCTGAAACAACCCCGCAACCAAATAACAAAGAGTCTCTTGTGTCCCCAATAGACCAAATACTATGGTAAATTGTATAGGTGCACTAGTTCGGCCAAGAGATGGTGATACAAGTGTAATATGGATAGTAGATATTGATTTTTGTAAAAGTAACAATAAAAAATAGCAAGGTAGAAAGTAACAAACGTGATCACAAACGGTATTGCAATGCTTGAAAATGAGGCCTAGGTTCCATAGTTTCGCTAGTGCAATCTCTCAACAATGCTAATATAATTGGATCACATAACCATCCCTCAATGCGCGAGGAAGAATCACTCCAAAGTTTATATCTAGCGGAGAACATACGAAGGAATTGTTTGTAGTTATTCTTTCCATTTGATCTATCCAAGAGTTCATACTAAAATAACACCAAGTTATTTTTTCCAATCGATCTATCAAGAGTTCATACTAAAATAACACAAGTTATTCTTTTCGATCGATCTATCAAGAGTTCGTACTAAAATAACACCAAAACAAATTCAAATTCATAATACTCAATCCAACACAAAGAACTTTAAAGAGTGCCCCAAGATTTCTACCGGAGAAACAAAGACGAGAACGTGCATCGACCCCTATACATAGACTACCCCAATGTCACCTCGGGAATCCGAGAGTGGAGTGCAAAAACAGATATCAAGGGAATCAATATGATACACCAGTGTCACCACCGGTATTCATAGCAAGACATACATCAAGTTCTCTCAAATCCATAAAAGTATTCAATCCGATAAAACGAAATCTCAAAGGGAAAACTGAGTTCATCACAATAAGATAGAGAGGGATAAACACCATATGATCCAACTATATTAACGAAGCCCGCAATACATCAAGATCGTGCCATCTCAAGAATACGAGAGAGAGAGAGAGAGAGAGAGAGAGAGAGAGAGAGAGAGAGAGAGAGATTAAAAACATAGCTAATGGTACAAACCCTCAGCCCTGAAGGTCGACTATTCCCTCCTCATCATGGTGGCTGCCGGGATGATGAAGATGTCCACCGGTGATGATCCCCCCTGGCAGGATGCTGGAACGAGGTCAAGATTGGTTTTTCGTGGCTACAGAGGCTTGGGATGGTGGAACTTCCGATATAGGGTTATTTCTGATGGTTTCTCTATTTATAGGATTTTTTGGCGTCGTTTTCACGCGAAGATGGCCCTCGAGGTGAGCACAACCCACCACGCCTCGGGTTGGGCTCCATGCGCGCCCCGGTGGGTTGTGCGCTCCTCATGGCTCTTCTGGTCCTCCCATGAAGCTTCGTGGGTCCCATTTGTTCCAAAAAAATGTCAAGAACTTTCAACTCATTTGGAGAACGTTCATTTCTGCACAAAAAACAACACCAGGGTTGTTCTGCTAAAAACAACGTCAGTCCGGGATAGTTCCATGCAATTCATACTAAAACCATATAAAATTGTTCTAAACATGGCGTGAATACTCCATAAATTATAGATACGTTGGAGACGTATCACGATGCTTGACGGACGCACACATGGTTTCGCCTCATATGCGTGTGTAATGGCAATACCTATCGCACACTCATATGTCTCCAACGTATCTATACTTTTTGATTGTTCCATGCTATTATATTATCGCATTAATATGCTATTTTATATTATTTTTGCAACTAACGTATTAACCTAGAGCCTAGTGTCAGTTACTGTTTTTCCTTGTTTTTGAGTTTTACAAAAAAGGAATATCAAACGGAGTCCAAACGAGCTAAAAATTTACGATATTTTTTATGGACCAGAAGAGACCCACGGAGCATCGGAGTTGGGCCAGAATAGTCACGAGGCGACCACAATCCCAGGGGATGCGCCCCCTGTCTTGTTTTCTCATTGGCAACCCCCCGGACTTGTTTCCGATGCCAAAAAATCCTATAAATATAGTAACCTCCGAAAAGAAACCTAGATCAGAAGTTCCACCGCCGCAAGCCTCCGTAGCCACGAAAAACCTATCGGGACCGCGTTCGCGCACACTACCGGAGGGGGAGATCATCACCGAAGGCCATCTCCATCCCGGCTGTCACTATGATGAGGATGGAGTAGTCCACCCTCGGGTCTGAGGGTTTGTACCAGTAGCTATGTGTTTTATCTCTCTATCTCGTGTTCTTGATTTGGCACGATCTTGATGTACCGCGTGTTGTGGGAAATCCATGGCCACCTATGGGACCAGGAGGCCCTTGCTGGTTCAGCAGGGGGACGCCGTGTTGCACAAAGAACAGATAAGCATGGGGCAGCATGGCAGAGATCACGCGGGCAGTTTACCCAGGTTCGGGCCGCCGTGGTGGCGTAAGACCCTACTCCTGCTTTGGTGGATTGATGGTGGAAATGAGGTGGTGGAGGATAGTACACTTTCCTGGCAAGTGTTGCCTCAAGGAAGTAGCGACTACGCGCATATGGGGGTGTGAGTTACCCAATCTTGTAACCGTGTCTATGGTTGCCACGGGCCTCCATTTATAGATCAACGGGTTACCACAATGGAAAAGTAGTCATTATGCACTGATAAGATAGCAACAGTGCTATCATACCTAACTCTGCGTGCTGACTCGACGCATTAAATGCACTGCTTAATGTCACATCACTGGATGCCCAGCAAGGCTTGCTGGGCTATCTTGCCAGCTCCGCGCCAGATCGCTTGACATGTTGCAGGATGGGTGTCATCTGTGGGTTTTTCCTGTAGGAAGATGCTGCCATGTGGAGAATTGCTGCGACTTAGTCACTCCGCTGCTTGACACTGCACTGATCGACGACGTGAGTTGTGGTGGAGTGGTTGGTGAGGTGGTTTAGCCTCCGTGAGTCCCGGCAGGCTCTGCCGGGGCGCCTTGGTTGTCTTCTCTCGAGGTGGCCTCGCCGTTGCCGGGCTCGCCTGCCCGGCAAGGGAGGCCTTTCTTTTGGCGATATCTTGCATCTTTGGCTTGGTCTTGGTCCCTCTAATCTACTTGTTGGTCCTTCGAACCTCTTGGTTTCTTGCCCTCTGACTTGGGCTGGTGATCCAATTTTGTTCCCGTGTGTGTGCATAGTCAAGGCAACAGACCCAGGGTTTGTTGCACCGACAGAAGCCCCCGGGACTTCCCCGAAAGCACTTCCGAGAGTTGTCGGGGTAGGGCCTAATAAGTGCACAGGCGGGGTTGCTGAAGAGGCTGGTATCTTGAGGTCTTCTTTGCTTCTTCATTAGTCTTGATTCCGGGCCAGTTTCCGGTTTCCCGCGCGTTGTGTAAATCCAATAGTGGTGGGGCCGCTCCAGTCATGGCCTGTGAATGACTTTGACACACGGGGTAGAAACTGCCAATTCAGTCTTCCTACCACGCCCTTATCCTTAGCCACGTACGATGCATGTATCGTGTGTTGTAGGTAATGGAGGCGCCTGGCATGGGAGGGCATCAAGGCACGGGCCCGGTCGTCTTGAATTAGCGGGGGTGGATGGTGGTCGCCCGTCCAGGGAGCAGCTCCCCTCCTTGGCCTGCTTATAAAAGGAGGGGTGGAGGAGCACAGAGTCATCCATCCACACATTCTTCCTCTTCTGTCTTCTGCTTCTGCTGGTTATGTCGAAGAGAAGAGCCTGGGGCCAGCCCCCGGGCTCTTGGTCGGGGCTAATGTTGCCACACGCTGGTGCAGGCGCTCGGGGAGTAAAACTGGTCCTTGTTGTGGCGAATCTCTTGGTTCCTTCAAAGCTCAGCCAGGAGGCGGGGCTGGAGATCATTAGTAATCCCAGCACTGCCCCTCCCGGAAGCCTTGGGGCTGATGTCGATGAGAGGCGTGCCTTCCTGCCTGCCAAGGTGGGGAGCAGCGCGCTTCGAGCCCCCTGGCCATCTTGGTCGCTTGTCGTCCCTCTGAGGAAGGCGCCGGGCTGGGGTCTCGGCCTTCCCTCGGAACGGCGGTGATGAAGAGAAAGCGAGGGAGGACGGAGAAGGCGGATGGCGCGGGGTCGGATCAGAGTATGGTGACACCAACGCGTTTGTCTCCATATGGGGACCTTCCGCCTCATCTTTCCGCTCCTCTCCGCCCTCCCCAGCACCATCGTAACCAGCCTCTCGGGGTGATGGCGGAGGAGGGATGTCCTATTGGTGACTGCGGCTCCCCTCCAGCAGTCTTCCGACTGAGCTTTGGAGAGTGGCTCTGCCATTGCTCAAGCTGGCGCTTCCGGCCGGTCGCGGAGGTGGTGACCAGGGCATCGCTGACCTGCTCCCTGTACTCCTCCTTTGCAGCCTCGCCACTCCCGATCTTGTCAGGCTGCGCCCGGCAGGCCTTGACGAGACCGGCGTGGGCTCCTTCGCAGTCTCGGGGGCCCCTGCAGCACTCCTCTTTTTTTTTGCACGAGGTCACCGCCCCGTCTTTGTACAAGGTGTTACATGCAGCTGAGGCAAGGCGGGTGGTTGGCGGGCAGGGCCGACAGCCGCGCCTTACGGGTAGAACTTACGGAGATGCTCAATATTCCATGAGTTTTGCAATTGAATGCCATCTCTGATCTCCAGATGGACTGCGCCTGTTCTGGTGACTCGTACTACTTGGTAAGGGCCTTCCCACTTCGGTGATAACTTGTGTGTACCCTTGGCGGACTGAACGCGCCTAAGGAAAAGTTCACCTTCCTAAAAACACCAGGCATGAACCATGCGGCTATGATAGTGACGCAGGGCTTGCTGATAGCGTGCAGCACGCGTAGCAGCCCGGAGACGGTTCTCCTCGAGTAGCACAGTGTCGTCAAGCTGGTGTTGAACTTACGCTACTTCATCGTAGGCAAGTACTCGAGGTGGCCCACAAATGAGTTCCGTGGGGATAACTGCTTCAGCCCCATAGACCAGGGAGAGGGGAATCTGCTCGGTAGCCCGGTTTGGTGTCATTCTAAGGGACCAGAGAACTACTGCCAGCTCCTCGACCAACCGCGTGACATGCTTCTACAGCGTACCAAAAGTTCTCGTCTTGAGCCCATGCAGCACTTCAGCATTCGCCCTCTCAGCTTGTCCATTGCTCCGGGGGTGTGCCATAGAGGCAAATGAGATCTTGCATCCCAGGGCAATAACATATTGCATGCAGGCGTAAATGGTGAACTGGGTGCCATTGTCGGTAATGATCCTTGCCGGGACTCCAAAACGACACACCGGATCTATCAAGAACTTGGTAGCTGACTGAGCAGTCACCTTTCTCATGGTAGTCACTTCCAGCCACTTTGTAAACATGTAACACCCAGGATGCGACTATAGCTCATACGTGTCGAGGCACGAGCTAGGGACATAATCGCATTATGGTTTATTGCCGCAAGCATGGTATCTTTGCACAACCCATGTAATGAACAGGATGAAAGAGAGTTTAATAGTTGGCTTACACTCGCCATGTCACATAATTAATACAATAATCATACATTCATCCAGAGAACACAAAGTCCGGCTACAGATGAAATCAAACGAAGAAAAAGATACCACAACATGCTAAGTCCGATCGCCCCTAGTAGGAACCACTACTGATCGTCGGGGTACGTCACGTACTTATGGCTACGCTCTTCGTCGGACTCCGAGTGGAGCTCTTGTCCATCTCCTGAATCTTACTCACTGGTACCTACACCTATTTGTGTAGTAAACTGTGAGTCACAAGGACTCAGCAATCGTGTTCCCGGGTATCAAAACTATCAAAGCCATTAGGTGTGGAAGGTTATCAAGGGGGTTTACAGCAAGTTCTAAACATTAGAGTGAGGTGAGACACTAAGCGAGCGGTCGCAACTAATATTGATCAAGAAGTGATCCTAAATACTTACGTTCATGCATAACCCCACCGTGTTCACTTTCCGAACCCATCCGGAAAGAGACCATCATGGTTACTCACATAGGTTGTGTGTTTTATACGAGCTTTAGTGTCAAGTTAGCTACAACCGGATATTAAAAACTCCAATCTGCCAGATAACCGCGGGCACGGCTTTCGAAAGATGATAACGCTGCAGGGGTATCCCAACTTAGCCCATCACAAGTTCTCACAATCAGCGGAGTAACAACTCCATGTTGGGAAGACCCGAGTGTTCCCGGAATCCCGTGCTCAAGATATTTCGACAATAGTAAAACTAATAGAGCAAGACCTCCCGACGTACCATCACCCTGGTAATAGCCGCGCGTATCTTGTCTCAGGCCACGATCGGATGAACACTACGTATGACAGCCAAAGACCCGAGTTGCCCCAGGTGGCACCGCAAGTGGCTCTAGTTTGGACCAACACTCATGAAGAGCTCTGGCCCGGGAGTTGATTAAGAAATCCACTGGGTCCAGAAAGTCCCGATGCAAGTTTTTAGTTATTAGGCAAATGGAAAACCAAGGTTGGGCCTTGCTTGAAAAGCTTTAAACAAAGCGAATTATCGAGGGGGGGGGGCATAAACCCCAACCGTGTTAGGAACAAAGAATCAAGGAACATAACACCGGTTTATCGGATCCTAAGGCGGCATGAGTGGAACAAAACTCAAAGCAAAAGGCCCAGTCTTCCACCCATTACCAAATATATATGTGCATTAATTTAAATAAGAGATATTGTTATATCCCAAAGAATCCATGTCTCATCATGGAACAACTTCCATCTTCACGTGAAACTAACAATGCTATAAGAGGGGCTGAGAAAAAGCGTATCTTAGCCAATCATCGATTTGCTAGGAAGGTGGTTAGAGTGTTTCATGGCAACATGGGAGGCTGACAAACAATAATGGACATCGTGACATAGCTATAGAGCAAGACAACTAGCAATGCAAAGATAGAGGTGATATCGAGGAACGGTCATCTTGCCTGATAAGTCCTCGGTGGTATCGAGACCCTGCTCCTTGCAATCGTACTCAACGGGTGTCTCAACCTCGGCCTCAAACTCGTCTCCCGGTGCTACCCAAAGAAAAAAAGCATCCACATAAACACATATGACAAGGAAAAGAACACATACTACATGCACGATGCACATGAATGCTAGAACGAAGCTATGGAGCTACCGGTACGGATGGAGATGGTGCCAGGAAGGGCATGGTGAAGGAAAGATGGATGTGGGCAAGCTCTTGGCAAACCAAGGATGCCACTGGATAGATTGGAAGATTCTAGTGTGAAACGATATGAAGTTCACGGAGAACGGATGCACAGTTTGCAAATGACAACAAAACAAGATGCAATGCAAAGCGGTTTAAAACAGCAACATAGCTAATTGGATGCATCATTTAATTATGCTACAAAACTCTAACATAAAAACTAAAGGCATGGAAGTGAGGTACACATGTTTTTCTGCAATTATGAACAACTAGAACCATCTCAAACTTACAAGAGCATAATTAAAACAACATGGCAAAATTGCAAAAGATAACATTTTTCTGACTTAGTGAAATTTACTGGACATGGCAGAAAACAAAATTACGAAGCAAGTTTATGGCCTTCAAACTAAAAGCTATAACAACATAACATGACATGTAAAGGCATGGAAATATGGTGAAATATGCATACAACAATAATCCCCCACTTAGAATGACTAGATGTTCATGGATCAAATGCTAGCATGAAGTTAACATGGCATCATGATTAAAACTGTCTCAGACTCAGAAATCTAACATCACGATGGCATGTTTTCAATCTTGTCTCACTCTACTCATAGCATTTCATGGCATGTGGATTATATTGGCATAAAGTAGACATGACGCAGAGCATGTTCATGTGCAAAACCACCCCAAAGACTAACTGGATTTAAATGCACAAAAATAACAAAATGCAATATGCAGCAAAAATGACATGTTTGAAAACTTGCTCCAATGCAAAAACTAATGCCACCACTGGATTCCTTGGATTTTTCTAGCCCAAAAACATATATAATATGTATGTGTTACTGAAGAAAAAAATAATCATAATGCAAGTTTTAAAATACAACTAGAATTAGAATGAACAGAAATGGCAATATTCCCAGAAAGGAATGTCCATATTTGGGCATTACCCGAAATGGAAAGATGTCAATGCCCAGAAAAGGAATATTCGTTGGAGTATTTTTTTTAAAAAGGAGAGAGGGAGGGTCTGAGTATGACAGGTGGGGCCTACCTGTCATACTGTCAACTAAATGGAAAAAGGGGGATTTTAACTACGCCCATGGGGGATCAAACCTGGGTCGCCTGGGTGGAACAGCTTGGTGCAAACCACTACGCTGCAGTAGCTACTGTTGGTAGGAAGGGATCGCTGGGCCATTTGGCCTAACGCTAGGCCGGGGTTGGCTGGTCCTGCCGGCGGCAAGGAAGTAGACCAAGCTGCCAGCGGGCGTTCTGGCGTCCACCGGAGCGGAGGGTCACCGACGGGCGTGCGGGTTTTGAAGGCGGAGCCAGAGCGTGCAAGCCGTGCAGCTGCAAGAGGAGGTGCATGTGTTGCACAGCGTGCGTGCGGGCAAAGGATGGAGGCTCGAGCTCGTCTCAGCTATGGTGCTCAGCGAGGCGAGGCAAGGCAAGACAAGAGCCCGGGCGGGCAACTGTTTCGTGGCCGTGTGTGAGAGAGTGAGTGCGTGTGACGCCGCAGGCGAATGCGGAAAGCATCAAACCGAAGCATCATAGGAAGGAGAATAAACTACAGGCCTGCAAGAGCACGGTGGACAGGAACTTGACATGGTGCGTACACGCTCTACGGGACGGGATCTACGGAGATATGAGGTAGGGAAGACCAATTGCTCACCCAAGTCCCAAATGGCATGGATAAGAATCCGGGTTGATGACGTAGCAGGTGTGGGAAGGCGCGGACCTGGTGGTGCTCCCCTGATCCATGAAGGAGACAATGAATTGGAAGAAGGGGATGTCGAGGAGGAAGCTTCAGAGTCCTTGTGGTTGCTGCGCTGCGGTAGGGGACATAGCAGTACTCGTCGGTCCTCACCACGGGGCCGAAGGGACGAAGGGGCTACATAGTCTACCCCGAGCTCGCGCTACAACTCTCTCAGTCCATGGCTTTGGCGTGCGCGTGGTGATTAACCAAGGAAGCAGAGAGGGAAGGAGAGTGTCTGGATGGATAAATGAGAGGTCGGGGTAGGGTTTGGAAAAGATTTAGACGGACTAGGGGCGTCAGACGGTTGTCAAATCAATCAGGCGGTGATGTGGACATGTTAGATGCGCGTCATACAGGAGGTTGACAACACCTCTGTACGTGTGGGCTGGATAAGCTGCTGGGCTGCGCCTGGAGCTGGGCTACTGGAGCTGTTGTGGCTGTGGTGCCTAGGTGGGCTTCCCCCTTTCTTTTCAATCCATGTTTATTAATAAACAACTGCAAAAGAAAAAAGGCCCAGGTTCTAAGAGAGGAGTTTGGGAAATATGAAAATATCCCCATGACCCTGGTAAAATGTATTATTTGAATAAATTGCATTGGACATTTTTAGAGGCAGAAACATAAATCAAGTTTGAATTTAGTTCAAACTTAATGCATTTTTGAACCTAACAAAAACAAGTCCAAATGATGAAACCTGGAAGAGAGGTGAGTGGCAAGATGTATGGTTTGTGAGGCAAAGTTGAACATTAAAGGAGTGTGGAAAGAATGATCTTGCAAAAAGAAATGAAGGAAGGAATGGAAGATGGTGGTGATGCTTGGGTCCACATAGAGCATACAAGAACATATGATGCATGAAGATCACTATGCACAACAACATGGCAAGGAACATGATGCACCACATGAGCAACAAGAATGAGCAAATGCAATATGACAAGTTAAGCACAATGCGACGCTTTATATGACCATGATGCAACATATGATGGCATGGCAATGCAATAATAAGTAACAAGCAAAACAAAAGAAACCACAAATGAAGGACCCACAAGGAATTGGATGAGGACCAAGTTGGATATATTGCCAAATAAGGAGGTTTTACATCTGGGGTGTTTAAAACTTGTCAATAGCAACGAACAAGCATTCACAGCCCCCGATTGCTCGGGGGAAGGGGCCAAGGATATCGAGCCCTAAGACCGAAAATAGCCATGATAGAGGGATTTTTTGAAGAGCTTGGGCAGGAAGGTGGGTTTTCTTGGAATGGAACTGACAGGCTACACATTTTGTGACGAGCTCGACCGCATCTGGAGGGCTGTAGGCCAATAGAATCATTGTTGTAATGCTTTCCCAACTAATGCCCTTGATCCAATGTGGGGGCCGCACATGCCATTGTGTATTTCAGCCAGCAGTTCCTTTCCTTCTTCCTGGTCAACACAATTCAATTTCACACTGTTGTGCCTCCTTCTGTACAGAGTGTCATCGACAAACTGGTATATACTGTCCCTCCGGGCTACTATTTCAGCTTCATCTTGGTTGTTGGGAAGTTTTCCGGTTTGGAGGAAGTGGACAATGTGCCTTGCCCAAGATGGAGCCTGGTGCTCGATAACGAGGACTAGTGAGACCTCCTCTGCTGCGAGAGCACATGCCTCGTTCGCGGGGTCCATTTTCCCGGCTGGAGGGGGTGGTCTGGCATGATGTGAGGAGTTGTTTCCGGTAGGGTCACTGCCGGGAGCGGACGGCTCTACCGGGAGAGGCTTATCGATCTACAACTTCCTCCTTTTCCGGGCCATTGTTGCTGGGGATACAGAGGGCTGAGTGAGATGGAGAACAAAAGTTCCTGGTTCACAGGAAGCTTATGTGCAGCACACTTTGACAGATGGTGAGTTATGCTGTTTTCCGCACTGGGTACATGCTCTGTTTGCAATCCATCAATGTGCTCCTCCAATCTCCTCACTTCCTCGACGTATGCCTCCATCAATGGACTTTGGTAATCCTTGTTGACTTGTCTCACCACAAGCTGTGAATCTCCTCGAATGATCAATTTCTTAATTCCCAATTCCACTACAATCCTCAGCCCGGCAAGGAGCCCTTCATACTCAGTTGTATTGTTGGTTGCTTCTTCCCGAGCAATATGCATTTGGATGACGTACTTCAAGTGCTCCCCTGAGGGTGCGAAGAGAAGCATGCTAGGTCCTCCCACTTGCAGGGAAAAAGCACCATTAAAATACATAATCCATTCTTGGGTTGATTCCTTGCCGGGGATAATTGTCTCTGTTATTTCCTCATCAGGGGTTGGCATCCATTCTGCAATAAATTTTTCCAATTCCCTCCTCTGAATAGTTGAAGTGCTCTCAACCTTCAAACCAAAGCTGGATAACTCCAAATCCCACTCCACTATTTTGCCGGTAGCCTTAGGGTTTCGGAGCATCCTTTGCAACGGGAAAAGAGTAATGACTGTGATCTCATGGTCTTGGAAGCAGTGGCGCAGTTTCCTTAAGGCCACGATGAGACCAAAGATCAACTTTTGCACGCCAGAGTACCTCGATCTATCCCCTTGTAATAGAGAGCTGACGAAGTACATTAGGCACTTCATTACTTTCTTCCTTGCTGCGTCCTTGGGGTTGCTCTTGCTGCTGTGCTCACTGCTTTCCTGATAATTCTCTGACTCTGCCGGCCTCTTCCACTCTCTTCCTCATCCACTTCTCACTGTGTTACTAAAGCTGCACTAACCACTTGGTTGGTTGCCACTAAGTACAGCAACAACAGCTCCTGGGGTTTGGGAGCGACCAAGGTAGGCACAGAGGACAAATAGTCCTTCAGCTCTTGCAAAGTTGTATCCCCTTCCGGGGTCCACTCCATGGGTCCTGCCTTCTTCAAAATTTTCAAGAACGGCTGGCCGCGCTCGACAGACTTGGAGATGAACCTAGTTAGTGCGGCAACGCATCCTGTTAGATGCCTCACATCCTTAACTATCCTCGGTGCTTGGATCTGCTTGATAACCTTGATCTTGTCAGGGTTGGCTTCGATCCCACAATGGGATACAAAGAACCCAAGTAGCTTGCCGGAGGGAACGCCAAATACACACTTCTCTGGGTTGAGCTTCAATTTGATCTTGCGCTGGTTAGCGAATGTCTCCTCTAAATCCTAAATAAGGGTGTCCCTATCCTTGGTCTTGACCACAATATCATCAATATAGGCTTCTATATTTCTGCGCAGCTATGGCTCAAAACCAATTCTGGACTGCCCTTGCAAAAGTGGACCCGGCACTCTTTAATCCAAATGGCATGTGGACAAAGCAGTACATACCACATGGAGTGATGAACGACGTCTTCTCTTCATATTCCATGGACATGAAGATTTGGTGGTACCCAGAGTATGCATCTAGAAAGGAGAGAAAATCACAACTTGAACTTGAATCCACAATCTGATCAATATGCGGCAAGGGAAACGGGTCCTTCGGGAAAGCCTTGTTGAGATCTATGAAATCTATGCAAAGCCTCCACTTCCCGTTAGCCTTCCGGACTACCACTAATTTGCAAACCACGTTGGATTCAGCACTCCTCTGACCAAACCAGCTGCCTTAAGTTTCTTGATCTCTTCTGCAATGAATTGCTGCCTCTCCAAGGCCTGCTTCTAGACTTTCTGCTTGACTGGTCGGGAATGTGGGCAGACAGCAAGGTGGTGCTTGATTCCCTCCCTGGGAACACCGGGGATATCAAATGGTTTCCATGTAAACCCATCGATATTCGCCCACAGGAAGGCAATGAGCGTGATTTCCTATTTGTCATCGAGGGTGGCACTGATGGTAAATGTACCATCAATGCCAGCCAGCCATACCGGGACCTTCTTCACCGGTGGTCTAGCGACCCTAGATCTCTTGATGTAGGAACACTCCGGCACGTCGTCAACGGGTGTCGTGCACACAGTGGGGGCACGCTTCCTAGATTCTTTGCCGGAGGTCCTACAATCCTTCTTATTTCCTTTCCTTTCCTTGGCGGGAACTTCTGCTGCCGCTGCCGCTGCCACGACCGCGTCCCAGTACATCTTGTCCACACAAATTAGTGTGTCCTTCTCATCTGATGGGATAGTGATAACTCCGAGTGGCCCAGGCATCTGCAAGGTGTTGTAGGCATAGTGGGATGCTGCCATGAATTTAGCCACATCCGGGCGTCCAAGAATCCCATTGTACGGCAGAGGCAGATCAACCACATCAAACACAATCCTCTCGGTCCTATAGTTCACTTCTCCCCCAAACGTTACATGCAACGTGATCTTTCCCTCAAGATGACTCCTGCTAGGATTAACTCCTTGAAATGTGCCGGTAACCTCTAACTATTCCTCTGGTATCTTAAACTTGGTGATAACTGCTAGGGAAATCAGATTCAACCCAGACCTGCCATCCACCAACATCTTTGTGGCCTTGAGGTTGTGAATTGTTGGGGAGACCAACAACGGCAAGCATCCTACCATGGTGGTACCATTAGGATGAACCTCCTTGTCAAAGATGACGGGCGAACATGACCATTTGAGCGGCTTCCAGGCCTGTGGCGCTGGCTCCACGACATTGACTTCTCGTGCCCACCGCTTGAGTTGACGATGATAGGCGTGTAGAGATGCACCTCCGTCAATGCACAGGGTGTTAGTGGCCTTCTGGAACTCTTGCTCACTGGTTTCCTCTTCATCCCCTCCATTACTCTCATTATCACAGCCTCCCTTTTCTCTACCTCTGACAAGCTTTCCTTGGTTCCGAAAGTGTTTGCCAAGGTGATTTACTTCACCACCTCGGCCCTTACCACTGGCAACATTCTGACTCTTTTACTTATCACGTTTCTCATAATCTGCTCTCTATCTCTTGACAAGCTGCTCAACCTAATGACACTCTTGAAGGTCGTGGCCCTTGGTCCGATGAATCTTGCAATACGGCCCATCATATTTCTCGGCAGCAATGGATTCCTGACAGTCAGTGCACAAGGCAACTTCCTTCCCGGGGCCCCAGCTTTGGCCTTCTTGCCGGTACTAGGCGTACCCGATCCTTCAACAGTCATCACTACCTTATATCTCTGCTTCTTACCACGCTTCTTGCTCTTCTTCAAACTAGTTGATTCATCATCATCCTCTGAATCAACATTGATGCAATCTTCCCCTCCGGGCAACTTCCTTCCCTCCTCCATCCGAGCACACTTATCCACCAGCGTGTATAGCTCCTTCACAGTCTTGGGCAACCGCACATTCATCTTAGAAAGAATTCGACGGTTGCATGCAATGGACTGGAAGGCGGCTATTATGGTTGTCAGATGGATACTTGTGATATTTCTATGAACTTTGTTGAATCTTTGTAAATACTTACGAAGGGTTTCTCCTTCCTTCTACTGGAGAAGGTGCAAGTCGTTGGGCCTGCAGAGTTCTTGGTGGCCACCCGTGAAGGCACCAATGAATTCGTGGCACAGGTCATCCCATGAAGAAATGGAGTTCTCCGGCAGGTGCATCAGCCAAGACCTCACATTGGAATTAAGGGCCAAAGGAAAGTAGTTGGCAAACACCTTCTCATCTCTTCCCCCGGCAGCTTGAATAGCGATGGTGTAGATGCTCAAGACCTCTGTCGGGTTCAGCCTCCCGTCGTACTTCTCAGGTATCTTTGGCTGGAATGTGCGAATGGACGTCCAACGGACTTGCCGTAGCTCACGAGTAAAGGTAGGGCAGCCAACCTCAGAAGTTAGGCACCCGCCAATACTGGGCGCGGGCTCGTCGACGTTGGGGCCGTCGCACCCATTGGTCGGGTGAAGGTCGTCGATTCGTTGCTCAAGCATGATGCATGCGTCTCCTCTCCGCCTATCCTCTCGGGCTTGTCGTTGGCCTGGACGTGCTTGCCGGATTGAGGGCTCCACAAAACCCTACTAGGTTCGAACTCTGGGGTGCGTGCGAAGATCTCAACCTCGCCTATATATCTATTGCCATCTCACGAACTGGCACGATGAACAGGAATGTAAAGGAGACACGAGGCAGTTTATCCTGGTTCAGGCCACCTAGCGATGAGTGGCCCTACTCCAGCAGTATGGTGGATTAGCCTCAAGATGGGTTGTGGATGAACTAGTACAATGGGTGAACGACCTCCGGAGGCAAGGTGTTCTTGCTTGGTGCTGGAGGAGAGGGTCTGAATGATCCGTAACCATGTTGGGTGGTGGCTATCTGTGACACCCTGAAACCGATGCGCCAGGTGTCTTCATCTGATTTGCTGCCATTGCCTTGTCATCTGCTTGTGTGTTGCACTTTTCCATGTCTTCATGTGCATTTCATCTGAATAGTTTTCAAAACTTGCATCCGTCCGTAGTTGCCGGATCTCTCCGTTGTCCGTTCTGAGCCTAGAAACAGTTGCACGTGCCCGCGGCACCTTCCAATATTTATTGTATAAGTGGCCAGAAAATGTTCTCGGAATGGGTTGAAACTTGGTGCGCGGTCTTATTATAGTGTAGACAGACCGCTTGCCAAATTTCGTCACATTCGGAGCTCGTTTGATATCCCAACCATCATCCGTAGAGGTACCCTTGCCGGTTAAATCGTCGGACGTTTTCGTTCTCTGAAAATCCCTCCGGGATTCACTTCCCTTCTCTCCTCTTGGCCCACACCACTCTACACAACCCACTAGCCCAACTATGCAACCCTCTCTCGCCGGAGGTGTCGTGGATTTAGCACGGTAGATGTCCTAAGAAAAGGACTTAGTCGTGAGGCCATCGCTACGGGTTAGCTTAAAGGGGTTAAAGCGGACAAAGGACATAGAGATTTTATACTAGTTCGGCCCCTTCGATGAAGGTAAAAGCCTACGTCTAGTTTGGTGTATATTGCTGGGGGTTCGATGACTAGGGGGCGAATCCGCTTTGCCTGTGTATCGATCTATTGTTCTCTGTCTTGAACCGTAGCCGGGTCGTCCCTTTATATAAGAGGTGACGCCCGGTCCGGTTTACGGTGTCCCGAGGCCGGCTCATAAACGTGTCCGCCTCGGCCTTTGTTCTTTCTATCTTACATCCCAAGTACATAGTATGACGGTTTACAAATCATGGGCCCTAGCACTTGGGCTCTAAACCTCTTGGGATGAAATCTCCTACTGCATGCTCTGCTGGGCCTTTGATATGATCATCTTGATAACGTAAACCGGCCCCTCCTGGGTGGTTTATACCTCGTAGTAATATCCCTGACATTAGGCCCCAGCTTAATTTGAACCTGTTCATGTCAATCTTCAAAGTCTTGTACAGATCTTCCTTTCTACTGCTTCAGAATGCTTTGTAAACCGGCATGACGTCATCTCCTCAAAACACTTTAAGCCATCGTGACGCCATCTTGCGCATTTAATACTTGTACCTGCTTTTTACCTTTACTCATTAAAGCTCCGAAGATCGAGGCGACAACATCGTCCATATCCGCTTTTTGGGCTCCTCGATTCCCGCGCCTGCCGTTTTTATCCCTTCGGCTTAGAAATAGGGCCGAGGGGCATCTCTTTTCCCCCCTTGCTTCTTCTTCCTCTGTCCTCTAACACTCGAGCTCCGCCGCCGTCCGCCGAGTTCTGCGCCTCCGTCGAGCCCGACCGCTGCATAAACCTGAACGCGTCCAGAAATTCGCTAGTGCCTTTCCGATTCCATTGCCTCAGGTACGTTCACTTATTTCCTTCCCATAGATCCAGTTCTAGGGTTTCATGCGCGTTCATTGATGAATCCCTGTTCTTCGCAGGTTCTTCGCCATAGATAGTGTTTAGCCATAGATCTTCAAACTTTTAGGTCAACTACCGTTAGCATGACTCCGCTCCGTCACTGTAATCTTTCCTTTCCAATATGATTAGTCTGGACTGAAACTGCTAAAGACCATCACTGTTTCCGCTGAATATACTTTGAATTAACTTTGAATTTTCCATATGCTGTAGATCTATATCTTACTTCTGCTTGTGTGAAAATTGTTTCCCCCCACTTTAGATCTGCGCCTTACCTGCCTGTGTTTGGCGGTTTAACTTTCCCTTTCAAACTTCATAATCCTGTAGACGTCGTACTTATAGCTGTTCCGGATGTTTAATTTGGTAGATACCATTAGGCCCCTGCTTAAACCACCATTTAGACTGATACCTTCGTATAATGTGCCGGTTTAACTCTGCTTAGATGACCAAACCAGATCTTTATTGTATTTTCAGCCTTCCCTTTTGAAAAGTTGACTTCTGCTGCCAAGCAGTTTGTTGCTTGCAACTAGGTCCCATCCCGGATCACCGAGGACTATTTAGAAAAGATGGCCTCAATTGGCGCTTTAGGTCCAAAGGATGTCCTTCACTTCAGGGCTCCTGGGAAAGAATGTCCTCCAAAGCCCAAGGACGGAGAAATTGTTGTCTTCATTGATCACTTGGCCCAGGGATTCAACCCTCCTGGGTCAAAGTTTTTCCGTGATGTACTGGCAAACTTTCAGCTTCACCCACAAGATATCGGCCCCAATTCTGTATCCAACGTTTGCAACTTCCATGTCTTCTGTGAAGCATATCTGCAAGAGGAGCGAACAGTAGAGCTATTCCGGGACTTCTTCCATTTAAACCGTTGGACTGAATTCCACGATGGCCCAAATACTGAGCTGGGCGGAATGACTATCCAGAAGAGGAAATATGTAAGCTTCCCTCACGCCACTCTCCCCAGCCATCCCAAGGACTGGAATCAAACTTGGTTCTATTGTGTAGACACTTCGCCGAAAGGTGAAAATCCACTGCCGGGTTATCGCCCCCATCGTCTTCCAGAAGATCATCCCTTTCCACAGCACTTGAGTGCCCAGGAACGAGCTCAATACGCCCCTCAGCTTTCAAAGCTCATGGCCTTTGTAGCCAACGAATTGACCAGAGTTGATTTCGTTCGCTGCTGGCTTTCTTGGAGTATTCTCCCGCTAAGTCGGCGTTCCGGTTTAATGTGTGAGTATACTGGGAACCCCAAAGACCCCTTGCGCCACACATATCTGGTGCTATGAGAAACCGAGGTTAATGAATCTGTCAAGAAATTGCTGAATATAGCTCTAGAGGAGTGCAATCAGACCGGATTGGCACCCTTCTGCGTGACTAAATAACCGCCATCGGTAAGAGGTTCTTCTGTCCCTTTAATTTGCTTTAATCCATCCATATTGCTCGGCTTAATGTGGGTTTATTCCCTTAAACAGGCTAATGACCCTTTCTGGAAGAGGAAAACCCAGGATAAATCGGCGAAGCCATCTCGCAAAAAGACCCTGGCTGTGAAGAAGCACAAGAAGAAACCCACTTCCGCCTCCGGATCAAATGCGGAGGAAGATGATCCGGCCTCTGAGGTACCACCTAGTTCTTATGACCTTTTAGTCTTTCCATTACCTGCATTTTTATTAACAATGATTGTTCCCAGGGTCTGGCTGAAGGCAGTAAAGCGGGCGATGTTGAGGTAATCTCTCTTTCCTCCGACTCAGAACCACCGCCACCAAAAATTCGTCGGGTAGTCCAGAAATTTCAGTTTTCTCATCCTTACGCTCAACTGGATCCAAACTTTCTTTTGAAGGAGAAGCAACATGAAGCTCGCCGCACCACTCGCCACAGCGGCCATGTGGTTGAATCCACCGGACTAACGCACACTCCGGTTCGAAGGCGTTGTTCCGAGGTTTTACTTACTCCAACTGCTCTTTTCCCCAAAGCAGGTCTTATTCGTCAACCCCTTAATTCGTCTGACTTGAATTATCAGGAAACTCCTCTCTCTTCTTCTGGCGAATCAACCGCCACACAAGTCCCTGCGCTCAAGACTGTCCACGGGTAAGCTGTCTTTTACTCCGTCCGGTTTAACTTTTCATTTTTGACTTCTGATTTTCATCATCTCTTTAATTCTTCTCAGTATGCCCAAGCCTAGCAAGAAGGCCAAATTGAGTAAACCGGCAGTCGATAATACCACTTCTGGGCCGGCAGACGACCCTAAGCTTGCCAACCCCTTGGAAGATACTTTTGAAATTCCACATGATGATCCTTCTCCTATGGATCGAGAAGACCTTGCTGCTCCGGGGGACGACCCGATGGAGCGTACTGCTGAACCGACCAGCCCTGCCCGGGTTAGCCCTGCTTGGGCTACTCCGGCTCCTGCTAGCCCTGCTCACGTCACTCCCACTGTTGTCAATCCTTCTAGGCTGACTGCTGCTTCAAATGATGACATTGAGATTACTAGGACCGGTTTTACCACCCCAGGAGAGCCTATTGTTCTGGCTAAACACACTGCCAAGGAAGAGTTTTTCCACAAGGACAAGCGCAAGTTGAATTCCGACCTCTCCAGCTATGCGCAACTCAGTGCTCAGGAACTTCATTTCGGGTACTTAAACCGGCTATACACCAGCCGTGACCATGAAGCCGGCTTGGTGAATTTAATGAAGGAACGCTATGAGGTAACTTCTTTTCCTTTGTCTTTCATTTCTGCTTGTGCCTTGTAGCTGTACATTTAGTCCATCGTAGCCCCCAAGTGCCGGTTTAGCCTTTTAGGGCGAATCGGGACTTCAGTAGATCAAACATAGAACTTTGACTTGTACCTGTAGCCCCCAAGGGCCGGTTTACTTTATTGAGGGTAAACCGGGAATTTTCCTATGCTTAGAATAATGTCACATTAGCCCCCAAGTGCCAAGTATATAACTTGTTATGTGCTTGGGACTTTATCTGAAAAAATTGACTGCTCTTACTGCAAATGCACATTAGCCCCCAAGTGTCAAGTGCATAACTGGTTATGTGCTTGGGACTTTGATTAAATTGCTCTATGAATATCTGATATGCTTTCACTCTTGGCAGACTGACTTGAACCGGAGGTCCTCTGAAATAACTGAGCTCCGGGATAACTTAAAATTCCAAGAGACTGCTTCTATAAAAGTCAAGGAGGAGCTTACCCTTGCCTTAGCTAACATGGAGAAGCTCAAAAATGATTTTGAAGCGGAGCGGTCAGCTTGGGAGGTGAAGAAGGCTGCTTTGTAGAAAAGAGCCATTGATGTTGAGGCTGCCCTTAACCCGGTGACAGAGGAGCTATCCGGATTGAGGCTGCCCTTAACCCGATAAGTTTTTCACCATAAGCTTATCCTTGAAATCATGTACTTCTCCGATTTAACATTATAATTCCAACGCAGGGAGGTGCATCACTCATCTTGGAGATGATGTGCGAAAGAAGCTGAAAGCTACGTATAGTTTGGTGGAGCAACTTTATTCCGGCGCTCAGAGGGCCATCAGTGCTAGCTCACACAATAAACCGTCTCCTACAACCATCCAAGGTACTTTAGAAAAGCTGTCAATTCTGCCTGCTCGTATTGTAGAAGTAAAGAAGTCATCTGCCAGAGCCGGCTCTCTGATGGCTTTAACCTGTGCAAAAGCGGGGTTCCTGACTTTGATCCGGCGAAAGCAATGAACGGCTATCCAAGCATGAAGGAGGACGGATCAACCTTCTCTAGTGATGATCTTCGTGCATTGACCAAGGATATGCGGCCTCTTGCCAGTAAACTTGCTGATGAAGCGGACTTATCAAGATATCATCCGGGCTATGATATGGAGAACGTACGGGTGGAGCGTCCGTCCTATGATATTGAGAATCTTATTCCACCTGTCCGTAAGCACACCTTCGCTCCTGATATTGAACCGTCAGAACTTATAAATGACGAAGTTTATTTCCAAGCCCTTGCCAAGATTGACTGGAGCACCACTGATTTCCAGCTGGAAGAAGTCACCGAAGACCAGGAGCATGCTGACCCTCAATCGTCACGACAGGCTGATGCAAAGTCTTAAACCAGCTCCGGTTTAACTTTATGTTCCAGTAGTTTGAGAAAGACTGATATCCTTTTGGGCCTTCCAGCGCCTTGTAATAGGATAGCTCAGATACTATATTTGTGAGATTGCTTTAAGTAGCAACTTCTGAAATATATCCTGCTTGCAATTCTTTGACGCTTTATACTACATGTTTCTGCATAAAACAATGCTCAAAGTGTCCTGGCGGTTTATCGCCGAACGGGTCATAATGCCCCAGCACACGATCTAAGTTGATAACTTTGAACTGTGTATAAAAATATAAGTATACACCATACCTGCGATTAAGTGTATCTTAATAAACCTTAATCTGACAGGAATGATCCAAGGTGTAAGTGCTGATGACTCCCTTTATTATTTGTCGGCTCGTCATTAAGGCCGGACCGGGTTACAATGAACTCCGGTTTATCTGTAAATTAGTACTGGTGTTTATAACCCAGACTATAACTCTGTAAATACAGATGTAGTGGCAACTTTGTAGCCATCCATTCCTTGAATCAATGGACTTTGTTGATAAACCAATGACCTTGAAGATAAAGATTTGAGAAATCGTAAAAAATAGAAAATAAAGTTTTTGGGCAAATAAGACCATGTAGTCGAGGCTTTTTACGAGCTGCCAGGCTCCAAATTCGAGGCTTTTTATGAGCTGCCAGGCACTGTCATTAACCATTTTAGCAAAGCCTGTTAAGATGGTCCGCAATCCTTAACCAAATCATCAATGTCAAATGCTACCAAGTTCAAAATCCCTTAAGGATTAGATTTGTGTAATCACTTGATGATCGTCAATTTCGTTACCAAGTTCAGGGCCCATAAGGATTGACTTGTGTGTACGTTCGACGGGTCGTACCAGGTTTACCTGGGCGGCGTGATTTACTTGATGCAGGCAGGTTAATCCGGGGTTTTAGGTGTATACACCAAGCTTCCAAGCCGTGTTACTACAAGGGTCTTCAACTCGTTGATGTCTTGCACCAAGAGCCCCTAGGTAGCATTTGAGCATGGCTCGTCGGGGCCTATGTTTGAGTTGTGCTAGGCATCAAACTCTCTTTTCCCCCTCATCATCATGTGGAAGTTGCTGTAGCAACCGGAGTTGTGCTCTTATGATGGTCTTGATGTGGCCGCCGAATTAAGAGGCCATAGGAAACTCCCTTGCCTACGCAAGCCCCCATGTGATACTCTTATGAACAAAAAAGACGGCTGATACCTCGATTTATCGAAAGCGTCGGTTTAAGAGGCCATAGGAACTCCCTTGCATACGGAAGCCCCCATTTGATACTCTTATGAAAAAGATGGCTGATACCCCGGTTTACCGGGGGCGCCGGTTTATTATATTGATCATAATATATACATTGTAAAGATATGTACATAAAGCGGAGCCTATGGCTAAAGTATAATAAGGTCGAAGAAGAGCGATGTTCCACGGCCGCTTGGTCTCCTCTTCCGACGTACGTGAGTCCTTATGTCCTCGAACGTCCACGAGGTAATATGATCTGTTGTGCAGGTTCTTGCTGACCACAAAGGGTCCTTCCCAAGGTGGAGATACCTTGTGCATGTCTGTCTGGTCTTGGATGAGTCGAAGCACCAGGTCTCCTTCTTGAAACGTCCTGGTTTTAACCCGGCGACTTTGGTACCGGCGCAGATCTTGCTGATAAATCATCCATCGAGCTGCTGCCGTGTCCCGTTCTTCATCTAGCCGGTCGAACGCATCTTGCCTTGCTTTCTCATTATCCGCTTCAACATAGGCCACCACCCGTGGCGAGTCATGACGGATATCACTAGGGAGGACCACTTCAGCTCCATATACCATGAGGAAAGGCGTGTACCTTGTGGACCTGTTAGGTGTAGTATTGATGCTCCATAGCATAGAAGGTAACTCCTCCACCCAACAACCCGGCGTTCTCTGTAAAGGAGCCATAAGCCAGGGTTTGATGCCTCGCAAGATCTCTTGATTGTCTCTTTCTGCTTGGCCATTAGACTAAGGATGAGCTACTGATGATACATCAAGGCGGATGTGCTCTCGCTGACAGAACTCCTCCATAGTCCCCTTGGATAGATTGGTGCCATTACCACTTATAATACTGTGTGGAAAGCCAAACCAGAAAATCACCTTTTTGATGAACTGAACCGCGGTTGCCGCATCACACTTACTGACAGGCTCCGCTTCAACCCATTTGGTAAACTTGTCCACTGCCACCAAAAGGTGGGTTTTCTTATCTTGGGATCTCTTGAAGGGTCCAACCATATCAAGCCCCCAGATCGCAAACGGCCAAGTAATTGTGATCATCCTCAACTCCTGCACCGGTATATGAGCACGCCGTGAAAATTTCTGGCAAGCATCACATTTTCTGACCAAGTCCTCTGCGTCAGCATGAGCCGTTAACCAGTAGAACCCATGACAAAAAGCTTTAGCCACCAAAGATTTTGAACCGGCGTGATGACCACAATCCCCTTCGTGAATCTCTCTAAGAATATCACAACCTTCTTCTGGTGACACACATCGCTGAAACGCTCCAGAAACGTTGCGATGATGAAGTTCTCCATTGACAATAGTCATGGACTTAGACCACCGGATTATCTACCGAGCCAAGATTTCGTCCTCTGGTAACTCACCTCGGTTCATGTATGCTAGGTAAGGAAGCGTCCAATCCGGAATGACATGAAGTGAAGCGACCAATTGCGCCTCCGGATCAGGAACAGCCAAGTCCTCCTCCAAAGGTAACTGCACCGACGGATTATGCAACTCGTCCAAGAAGGTATTAGGTGGAACTGGTTTACGCTGGGAACCCAGCCGGCTTAATGCATCGGCCGCTTCATTCTTTTGCTGGTCTATATGATCCACCTGATAACCCTTGAAGTGTCCAGCGACCGCGTCCACCTCCCTTCGATATGTCCAGCGACCGCGTCCACCTCCCTTCGATATGCTGCCACGAGCGGATCCTTGGAGTCCCACTTGCCAGATACCTGTTGTGCCACCAGGTCTGAATCGCCAAAGCACTTAACCCGGCTCAAGTTCATTTCCTTGGCCATCCGCAGACCATGGTGGAGAGCTTCATACTCAGCAGCATTGTTAGTACAAGGGAACATTAAACGGAGGACATAACAGAATTTATCACCTCATGGGGAAGTTAACACGACTCGAGCCCCCGAGCCCTCCAATTGCCTTAAACCGTCAAAGTGAATAGTCCAATAGGTGTGATCCGGCTTCTCCTCAGGCGCTTGCAACTCTGTCCAATCGTTGATGAAATCCACCAATGCTTGGGACTTTATAGCCGTACGGGGCACATACTTTAATCCGTGCGGGCTAAGTTCAATAGCCCACTTTGCGACCCGCCCCGTAGCTTCTCTGTTCTGGATTATATCCCCTAACGGAGTTGAACTAACAACGGTGATTGGGTGGCCTTGAAAATAGTGCTTCAGCTTCCGGTTTGCCATGAAGACTCCATACACTAGTTTCTGCCAATGCGGATATCTGTGCTTTGACTCGATGAGCACCTTACTGATGTAGTAAACCGGCCGCTGAATCGGATATTTTTTGCCTGCCTCCTTGCGCTCTACCACAATGGCAACGCTTAATGCACGGGCATTAGCAGCCACGTATAACAACAGCGGCTCATTGTCAACTGGGGTAGCACGGACCGACGGCTCTGCCAATGGCCTCTTCAGGTCCTCAAACGCAGCATCAACAGCATCACTCCAGACGAAGCGGTATGTCTTCTTCATCATCTGATAAAGCGGGATAGCCTTCTCCCCCAAACGGCTGATAAACCAGCTGAGTGCTGCAATACGGCCCACCACGCGTTGGACATCGTTGATGCACGCCGGTTTAGCCAGGGATGTAATCGCCTTGACCTTATTCGAATTAGCTTTGATTCCTCTGTTTGACACCAAGAACCCCAGGAGCTTTCCTGCTGGAACACCAAAAACGCACTTCTCCGGATTAAACATCATTTTATAGACCCGGAGATAGTCACAAGTTTCCTTCAAATCTGCTATCAGTGTCTCCTCCTTCCTGGATTTCACCACAATGTCATCAACATATGCGTGAACATTCCGCCCAATCTGTCCTTGAAGGCAGTTCTGCACACAACGCTGGTAGGTTTCCTGGGCACTCTTAAGCCTAAATGTCATAGATACATAGGAGAAGGCTCCAAAGGGAGTTATGAAGGCCGTCTTCTCCTGGTCCTTAACTGTTATCTTGATCTGATGATAACCTGAGTATGCATCCAAAAAACTTAGCCGCTCACATCCTACCGTAGCATCAATGATTGTATCAATACGGAGGAGAGCAAAAGGATCAGTTGGGCAAGCCTTGTTCAGATCTATGTAATCGACACACATTCTCCAAGTGCCATTCTTCTTAATTACTAGCACCGGATTAGCCAACCACTCTGGATGAAACACTTCAACTATAAAGCTTGCGGCTAAGAGTCTAGCCACTTCTTCTCCAATAGCCTTGCGCCTCTCTTCATTGAAGTGGCACATATATTGTTTGACCGGTTTAAACTTAGGATCAATATTGAGATTGTGATCAGCGAGTTCCCTCGGTACACCTGGCATATCAGAAGGCTTCCATGCAAAGATGTCTCGTTTCTCACGGATGAACTCGATGATCGCGCTTTCCTATTTTGGATCTAGGTTAGCACTGATAGTGAACTGCTTGGATGAATCGCCATGAACAAAGTCAACCTGCTTGGTCTCTTCAGGCGATTTGAACTTCAAAGCCGGATCATGCTCTGTGGTTGGTTTCTTCAGCAGAGACATATCTGCAGGATCAACATTGTGCTTATAAAACTTCAGCTCCTCGGTTGCACAAACCGCTTCAGCATAAGCTGCGTCACCTTCCTCGCATTCCAATGCAATCTTGCGACTCCCATGGACCGTAATGGTTCCCTTGTGGCCTGACATCTTGAGTAGTAGATAAACATAACACGGCCTAGCCATGAATTTGGCGTAAACCGGCCGCCCAAACAAAGCGTGGTATGGGCTCTTGATCTTTACCACCTCAAAGGTCACGGTCTTTGACCTGGAGTCGTGCTCATCTCCAAAGGTAACCTCTAGATCAATCTTGCCAACTGGATACGCCGATTTACCTCACACCACCCCATGGAACACTTTGTTGGACTGTCGAAGCTTTTTATCTGTCAGCCCCATATGCCGAAAAGTCCCATAGTACAGAATGTTGATGCTGCTGCCGCCGTCCATACGCATTTTGGTGAACTTGTAACTACCTACCTGTGGTGCCACCACCAGAGCCAACTGACCCGGGTTATCAACCCGGGGTGGATGATCCTCTCTGCTCCACACAATGGGTTGTTCGGACCAACGCAGGAAACGTGGTACCGCCGGTTCAATAGAATGCACTGCCCTCTTCAGAACTTTCTGATCCCGCTTGCATAAGCTTGTGGTGAAGACATGATACTTCCCACTGCTCAGCTCCTTCGGATTATTCTGATATCCGGATTGCTGCTGCTGTTGACGCTGTTGATTTCCCTGATTGTTGTATCCGCCCTGACCATGATGCTTGTTATGCTGATTGTGCCCATTGTGGTTGCTGTTATTACCTTGGTATCCTGAACCGGATCCACCACCTTGATAACCCGGACCTTGGAATCCAGGGCCTGATCCACCGGAGGGCCCGTGATCGTACCTAGTCCGGTTCATGAATTCCTGCATAATAAAGCAGTCTTTCTAGAGATGCGTAGCTGGCTTTTCCGGTGTGCCGTGCTTTGGGCAAGGCACATTCAACTGGCATTCCAGATTAATAGGTGGCCTCCCATTACGTGGATGTGGTCTACCCTTCCGGCGCTTTCCATCCTCCTGAGCGTTGGTGTTGGCCACAAAATCTGAGTTGCCATCCGCTTTACGCTTACCATTGTATCCTTGATTCGCCGGGTTGGGCTTCGGCGGTTTACCGCTCTTGCTCGCCTTCCCTGACTTGTCTCCATCTGCGTCTGGATGCTTGGTGTTATCAGAGTCTCCATACTTCACTAAGCACCCATGAGCGTCCCCATGTCGTTGCAATCACGTTTAAGCCGTCCCAACTTTAATCGCAAGGGTTCAAACCGGCAATTGCCCTCCAAGGTTACCACTGCTGTGCTTGGGTTGATGCTATTGGAGGAGTGCAAGATTTCCGACACTCGACGCACCCAACTGCTTGTAGATTCCTGCTCTCCTTGAATGCAAGCAGCTAAATCGACAACAGACATTGGCTGCTTGCATGTGTCTTTGAAGTTATTTAATAAACCAGCGCCGCAACTCGGCCCATGATCCGATAGAATTAGGTGGTAAACCCTTCAGCGAAGTACGAGCCGTGCCTTAGAGCATGATTGTGAAATACTTAGCGCATGCTGTATCATCCACATCCAGCATCTCCATTGCCATCTCGTAGCTCTCAACCCATGCCTCTGGAGCCAGATCCGTCGTGTAATTGGGTACCTTGCGCGGTCCTTTGAAATCCTTGGGCAGTTTCACGTTCCGTAAAGCAGGGATGAGACACAGCACGCCCAGGGAACTGGACATGACCCCCGGTTCAACTGTGGTGGTGGGACGAACCGGCGTCGCCTGACGGGCTTCGTACTGTGCTGTTACCTCGGCCTCCCGGGGCTGCCTGGCCTGATCCACCACGCCTTGAGCGTGCGCCTCTCCTCCTACCGGATTATCCCACCTCGGCTGATTACGTCTCCGTACACTGCTTGATACGTCCGGTTCATCCAGACGCCTAGTATAACTCCGGCTCGGACGGGGAGTCGAGTGAATCCTCTCCCGGCTATAGGAATAAGCTTGCTGTTGAGTTAGCACCGTGTCTAACAACTCCCTGGCTCGTCGTGCTTCCACTGCTATGGGGGACGTTCCTTCAATAGGAAGGGCGACCAATCGTGAAGCGGCAGCAACTATGTTGTCCAACGGATTGGAATAATGACCAGGAGGGGTGGGCACATGTTGGGTCGGCACAACTTGGCGGTTTGGCTCTGCGGCCGATGGCTGAACCGATGCGCCCGTGCCCGGTGCTCCTCCCCGGTTCACCTCTGGCTGGTTACTAGTTCCTGCTCCTGGCGTGCTGAAGAGATTCCTTGCCTCATAAATCGGTGGCAGGCTAGATCGTTGCCTTCTTATCATTACCTCGTGTGAAGCGGTCTGATCCAACTTGAGTCGATAGGCCTGAGCATCAAGCTTCGCCTGCTTTGTAGCCATCCCAGCTTTCTCAGCAGCCAGGTCCAACTTGGCTTGTTCAATCTGGCCTTTCACCTGAGCGACCAACGCATCATGCTGCTCCTTGTTGGCCTGGGTTACCTATGCTGTTAATAACGCTGTCAAAGTATCGACCAGGACGGATGAGGTATCAGACGGCGACGGGGGATGATCTCTAGCTCTAGCTCCCATTGTTTCTGATGTCAACACCGCTATTGTTGAGGGCTGCTGCATAGGTTGTGAACCGGCCATAAAGACAGCGACCCAGTTTGGCGGATCGAAGGGGTCCGGAATACTGTCACCATCGGAACAACCCTCTGATCGACCGTCCTGCAGCAGATACAAAGATTGTGTCTCTCCGGAAGAAGATTCATTACTGGAATAGACAACTGTCTCGCCGCCAGAGCCCGATTCGTCCTCGGTTTGCACTCCATGCACTGCTCCAACGAAGACGTGCTTCACGGCTGGCTGAATCTGAGCCGGTCTCGCACGCTGAGCCGGCTCGACGATGTTGGGGAAGATGTCCGCCTCAGGGCCCGGTTCGCCGATCTTGCCGATGAAGATTTGGATGCCGCTGAAGGGGACCCGATACCCGTATTCGATTGAATCGGCCTCGGGGCCCCAGCCTGCATCGTCGATGTAGATCTTGCCGCGACGACTCTTAGTCATCCAGCCCACTGCGTAGCCCTTGAGTCCTTCGAAGCTGCCCTTCAAGAATTCGAAACCATCGTGTGATAGCCCCACGGTGGGCGCCAACTATCGTGGATTTAGCACGCATGTCCTAGCAAAAGGACTTAGTCGTGAGGCCATCGCTATGGGTTAGCTTAAAGGGGTTAAAGAGGACAAAGGACACATATATTTTATACTAGTTCGGCCCCTTCGATGAAGGTAAAAGCCTACGTCTAGTTTGGTGTGTATTGCTGGGGGTTCGATGACCAGGGAGCGAATCTGGTTTGCCTGTGTCTCGATATGTTGTTCTCTGTCTTGAACCGTCGCCGGGTCGTCCCTTTATATGAGAGGTGACGCCCGGTCCGGTTTACAGAGTTCCGAGGCCGGCTCATAAACATGTCCGCCTCGACCTCTGTTCTTTCTATCTTACATCCCAAGTACATAGTATGTCGGTTTACAAATCATGGGCCCTAACACTTGGGCTCTAAACCTCTTGGGCTGAAATCTCCTACTTCATGCTCTGCTGGGCCTTTGATAAGATAATCTTGATAACGTTAACCGGCACCTCCTGGGCGGTTTATACCTGGTAGTAATATCCCTGGCAGGAGGCGTCCGATCGAGATCGAACGGCTCGAAACAGCTTCAAAACCCCCTAACCCTAGACCCCTGCCTATTTAAACCCCCTCCCCTTGCCATTTTGGCCTTCTCCTTCCTCCTCCTGGAAACCGTGCCTCCAATCATTCACTAGCCTCCTCCCACCTGCAACCACCTCCTCTCTCCTCCAAATCCGTCGCCGGCAACCTCACACGCGCCACTTGGCGCCATCTGATTGGCCAGCGCCATCGCCAGCCGTCTCTTCGGCCAATGCCCACGCACCACGTCGCTTGGACAACCCCCACCGCCGCCGGCCCACCTGGCCCATCACGGGCCCACCCCGGGCCGCATCGGGCGTGAGCGCCCGCACCTCCCCAGTGCCCCACAGCTCCTCCTCAGCTCTACCCGCGCCCGATCTCCGCCGTCCGCGGCTCCGGCCATCGGAGGCATCTTCCCCTACTCCTCCTCCATGCTCCTCCCTGAGCCCCGCGCGCCGCCACCTCGCCCCGTCACCCTTGACCGCTTGCCGCCGCCGCCACGGGGGCCGAGGTCTGGGCTCCCCGCTGCCTTCGCTCGTCGGCACTGCCCCGATCCGGTCGGGAACCGACCCCGACGGCCCCCCTCGTCCCGGATCCGATCCCTGCCGCCACCAATTCAGCCCGAGCTTGCCGGAGGCCGCGCCTCCATTCAGCGCCACCGGCTTTGTCTCCGCGTCAGGAGGTGGGTGACGCCATAGCCGCCGTCGATCGTGGGCCCCGCGTCGGCCTCGCCCGCGGCCCAACTGCCCCGCCGGGCCGGCCTGCTAGCCCTCATCCGCAATTGGGCCTTGGCCTGTAGTGGTGAGCGCCCACCTAGCCACCGCCCTGAGCACTGTATAGTATTTGGCGCTTGGTAGATTTTTTTCCTGAGATGGCTAAGTCCCAGATTATCTTTATCATGTGTGTATGTTTGGGTGGCCATATCGTTTTGCATGTGTGTCCAAATGAAGCATATAATATGTCAAATTGTTCATCCTAGAGTGCTCTACATGTTGGTTGCATTTGCATATATGTTAGGATTCACATTTACATGTTAATATCTGTTGCAAAATTGCTAAGTATTATAAACTATTGAAAACTAATATAACTTGCTCATTTGCTTTTTTCATATATTTTTGTGTAATTTTTGTTTGAGCATCATATCTACATGTTTTAGGAGTACAATCATGTCATCTTTGCATTGATGTAATAAATTTTTCATGATATGCCTTGTGGTGAGTGAATCAAGCTTGCAAAGTGGCCTACTCGTTGTTTGCTGATTTCTGAGACTTATTAAAAAGCTGCTAAGTTTAAAACTGTTATATTATGATGCCATGTTTGCTTGATGCTACACTCAAATCCATGCATGTTTTCGAATGTCCAGTGGGCATGTTTTGAAGACCATGTTATTCTCTATCCATCCATTCCCTTGTATGCAATTATAGGTTGCTATACCATGTCTCGTTCTTGATCTCAAGTTGTCATTATGATAAATATGTCAGCCTGTTAACAACATGTTCCATTTGGCAAAGTTCATTGTAATAAATCTATGCATCTTATGGAGTTGTGCCAATGGAGTTATTTGGAGTATGTTATGCCTATTACATGTTCATGCCTTTGTATGCTTATTAGAATTGATGTGGTTGCTGTTATGTGCCTATGAAGCCAGCATCATAATGTTGTTGTTTGCAATCCCAGATTTTAATGCTTATTAGAATTGATGTGGTTGCTGTTATGTGCCAACGAAGCCAGCATCATAATGTTGCTGTTTGCAATCCCAGATTTTCACTAAGTCTGAGAATCTGCTATATCATGTTTGCATTTTGTTTTGATGAATGCCATGAACCTGTTGCTCCCATGTATATGCCATGTTGTGTTCCTTGAGCTCCATGTTGTGTTCTAGCATGCCGTGCTTTTGCTTTCCATGTTATTGTGTTGTAGATCAATTATTTCTTGCCTCCAACATGCCAACATATTAACTCTGCTCATGTATATGCCCTGTTTTCACCAAGTCATAATTTGTAATATAAATTTGCTTGTTGCCTTGATCATTTTGGATTACTCTTGATGCCTATGGACCTAATCCTTGTTGATATGGGAATTATGTGAACTGTACTTTGAGTTCATGCCATGCTTGTGCCTATCTTGTATTTTTAGCATGTTGTTTTGATGCTTGTAAGAAGCCTAGTTGCTGCTTTGGACAGTTTGTCCTTTAAACTTGTTTCATGTGTATGTCATGAACCGTTGCTCCGTTTTGGGCATGCTCTGTATGAAAATTGCTTGGTTTTTCATGTAGATACATCATGTCATGTTGCATCAATGTTTTAAGAGTGTGTGCATCATGTTTGAATGCATTTTGCATAAATGCCATGTGTAACTTGTTTTGCTCATATCTTCTAGGGCGTAGCTCCGAATTAAATGAACTTTATATGTAACTTGATTTGAATTTCGTGTAGATCATCATGGTGCATCTTCACTTGCTGTTTAACAACTTTAACTTAAGGTTTATTCAGATCTTGGACAATTTCTAAATTTGCATATGAGGACTTACCGTAATTGTTATATGTTGTTTCCGGCCTCATTTAAACATGCTTTGTTGTGTGGGCTTGTATGCATCATTCCTTGCCATGAATAGTATCATATAGACTTGTCATGCATCATACTTGGTTCATCATCATGCATTGTTTATGTGTTGTGTGTTTACCGTGTTGCTTGCTTCTTCTTGTTAGTTCATGTTTTGTTGCGATCGTGAGGATTCATTCGACTACGCTTGGTTCATCTTCGTGGCTTCGTCTTCTTCATTGACTCGTTCTTATTTCTAGAGGGATCTCAGGCAAGATAACCGTCACCTTGGATCTCATTACTATCATTGCCATGCTAGTTGGCAATGCTATCGCTATATATCGCACTACAAACCAGTTGTTTGTCAAGCCTCCCATTATGCCATGAAACACCCTCTAACCTTTGTTATCATCCTAGCAAAGTGTTGTATGGCTATGTTACCGCTTGCTCAGCCCCTCTTATAGCATTGTTAGTTGCAGGTGAAGATGAAGATTGCTCTGTGTCGGAACTTGGATATTTGGAATATCACAATATCTTTTATTTTAATTAATGCACATATATACTTGGCAATGGGTGGAAGGCTTCGTCTTTCGCTCGATGTTTTGTTCCACTCATCCCGCCTTAAGAACCGATAAACCGGTGTTATGTTTCTTGATTTTGCGTTCCTAACACGGTTGGTATCTATGGGCCCCCCTTGCTTATTCGCTTAAAGTAAAGCTTTCCCGAGGAGATCCATCTTTGGTTTTACCATTTACCTAATAACTAAAACATGCTAAGGGAGTTATAAACCTGAGGATTATTAATCCACCCCCCGGGCCAGTGCTCGACTTGAGTGTTGGTCCAGCTACCTAGTAGTCGGTGGTGCCGCATCGGGGCAACTCGAGGTATTCTGGCTATCATCCACTATGCATAGATGGATGAGTCCGTAGGTAGAGAGCGCGTGGCTATGGACACGGGTCTGACTCACCAGGAGATCTCCTTGGGCTAGTTTTTCTTTCTTCGAAGAACTTGTGCACCGGGATTCCAGGGACGCTCGGGTCTTCCCTAAGATAAGAGGTAAAACCTCTACTGGCCGTGAGAGCTTGTGATGGGCTAAGTTGGGACACCCCTGCAGGGTTGTGATCTTTCGAAAGCCATGCCCATGGTTATGTGGAAGACTGGAATTTTTTAATATCCGCATGTAGAAAACTTGTCAGAGGATCCGAAATAAAATACACCAACCGCGTGTGTAACCGTGATCGTCTCTTTTCGAGTAAGTTCGGGAAGAGAACACGGTGGGGTTATGTAAGTTAGAGACCATATAATGCTTAGCCGCTACTGCAACCTCACCACTTAACTTTTTCATACCCACTAAACTTTGTTAGTCTTGATACCCATGGTTATGGGATTGCTGAGTCCTCGTGGCTCACAGATACTACAACAACAGTTGCAGGTGCAGGTTTCCGATGACTTGACGTGAGAGCGATGTCGTTGTGTTGGAGTTGTTTCTTCTTCTTCTTCGACAGTCTTGGGATAGGTTCCTGGTCGGCACCCTAGGATAGTAGTATGGATGTTATTGTTCTTTTCATATGTTTTCATCCTTAGCCGAATGTCTTGTGTATGAGGTGTTTTATTCATGTGGCAGTTGTATGACTTGTATTTATCCCCATCTATTTAATGGTATGATGTAATGATATCCATCTTGCCAAGCGCTCGAACTGCGGTTGTGCCCCAATCATGAAGTTATCACGTGATCGAGATAGAATCGCATCTTGGGTGTGACAAGTTGGTATCGAAGCCTCGACCGATCATAGGAGCCCCCTTGATTGATCGTAGTTTGTCTGTTGTCGAGTCTAGCAGAAAAACTATTTCAGAGTCTAGTTATATAAGAGAATAGGATTTTTTTACTCCTCAGCCTCTTCATCGCTCTGGTGAGTAATCTTGACGTAGGTGTTTTGAATTACTCCTCTCCCCCTTAAATTTTTCTAGGATCATGCTGTTAGTTTTCGTTTGTTGTGATGTTAGCTCTTATTCATCCGGTGCAATTCTCGTCGAGTTGATTCGATCCTCTTTGCCTCTGCAAGTTCAGTCCATGGTTCTTTCTCAGTCGATGTTGTTCCCCTTCCAAAGTGGTCTTTCTTTTTCCCACCCGCCCACACTTTTTTCTTCTCAGAGCCGGAGTCCTTAATCGAGTATCCATCCTACTCGTGCGAAGCCTTTGCATCCTTTCCTCGATTATTCTCAACTGGTGAATTCTCGTCTAGTTCATCATCCTTCATCTCTTTTCTTCTCGAGTGAATTTAATTCCAATTTCTCGGTCTTGTTCATATTGTTTTCATCGGCTCAAATATTTTTCCTTGCTAGTTCGCCTCTCGCCATTTAATTGTTCCGGAATTCTGAAGACGTCTCAGGAGATTCGTTAGCGTTCAATTTAATTCGAGGTTGTCACCTCATTCGAATCTTTCAATCGTTCCGGTGCATCAGTTCTCATTCTTTTCAATATTATTTAATGGTGTTTATTTCAATGGGCTCATAACCCACATGTATTTTCTAAGGATCTTACCCAGCTCTTCTAATATTTCCAGAGTTAGTCCCTAATTCATTCCAAAGTGTGACATAAATATGGATTCCATCAGTCATACACCTTCTCCAAGATGGCTTTCAAATTCTTTTCATCGCTGGTTGAACCTTCCCTCTTTTCATTCTTCCGGAGTATCTCACAAATTCTTCTTGGTGTTCCTCGTCGTCATTCTCAACATTTGCAGACCAAAGACGAGTTTTCCTATGAATCTTGTCTGTTCTAGTGAAGATTCATGATTCTGCCTTCATGTAATCATCTCAAATTATTCCGTTTGTCATAAATTATTTTCCTTACCCATCCAGAGTATCTCAGGAATTGTTTTCCATTTTGATCCTCTGAAGGCCATCATTTCAGAAGATTTCATCGTCCTCAGTTTTCAACTTCGTCCTCCAAATATTATTAATTGATGCCTCTTCGTTCGTCTCATATTCCTCCAGTGGATCATTCTTTTCTTTACTCATTTTCAGTTCTCATGATGGTTCGTTCAAGATTCCTTTTTCATTTGTTATCATATCAATTCATTAGCTCTCTCCAATCCTACCGGTGGTTCATGAAGACTTTCTCAAGTTTTGTGCTATATCCCTCTTATTCAATCTCAATGCAAGTAAGTTGTATGCAAATCCATTGCTTCTCATCAATTTAATTGGTGGAGAAATTGGTGGAGGATGAGCATAACATATTGTGCTAACCTTGGAACACATATATGCTACGCTTCGGTGGCGAACCCGAGGAGCAACGGCCAGGCAGAGCACGGCAACGCGGTGGTCCTAAGGGGATTAAACGAGGAGCTTCAAGTAGAAGATTGAGGCTTGCGGTCGGGCTTGGCTCGGTGAGCTTCAGTCTGCTCTGTGGTCCATCCACACCACCGCAACTGAGCCCATCGGCGAAACGCCGTTCTTCCTGGTCTACGGGGCCAAGGTGGTCCTCCCACGCGAGGTCAGGCATCGCTCCCTACGAGTCCTAGCATTTGACGAGGTGCGTGAAGATGCGTCGCGATGGACCGACCTCGTGCTCGGGGAGGAAGCTCGCTGCCAGGCTGTCGTCCATGCCGCGAGGTACCAGCAGGCGTTGCGGCGATACCATTGTTGTGGCGTCCGCCCTCGGACTCTGGAGGTCGGGGACCTCGTCCTAAGGCGGATCTTCTCTAGGGAGGGCCTTCACAAGCTCTCGCCCATGTGGGAGGGCCCGTTCAAGGTTGTCTGTGTCTCTAGGCCGTGCATCGTTCCCCTGGAGACGGAGGACGGGATCCCCGTCCAGAACGCCTGGAAGTACAGGACCTCTAAAAGTTCTACCCGTGACACTCCCACGTAATTAATGAGTGGGGATGTACATGCCCCGGGGTCCCCGGTGCACAGCCCCTCGGCCCCGCTGGGGCCCCCGCCCATGCCCAAGTGGAAGTACCATGCTCCACGGTGGAAGACGACGCTGTCCACCAATGACTATGCCCATACCTAGTGATAGCATCATGCTCCGCGCGGGTGAGAAGACTAGCATAGATGTCTGACGCGGCTATTTTTTGATTCTCTCTTGTACTTGAATTTGTTATTTCTTGAATGAAGTTTGAAGTTTCGCGTCTTTATTCAAGAAAAGGGGAATATTTTTTTGTTGCGATCTTTTCTCTCTCTCTCTCTCTCTCTCTCTCTCTCTCTCTCTCTCTCTCTCTCTCTCTCTTTGTGTTCATATCTTTGGAGGCTCGCAGTTGCCTGATGCCTCCTCCAGTCCACCTCGCAAGCGGGGGTTTGGCACGATATGCGCACATAGGCCCCTAGCGGCATCGAGCCCCCCTCAGGGCCAAGGACACGGTTGCCTTGGGCCCACCCATGCGCACACCTCGCCAAAGCTTTGGTGTCCGGCTCCTAGCGCGGCGCTCTCAAACTAGTCAGCAGGTGAATGCGGCACCGGACCATGGGTGTCACCTCAAGAGTATCATGCATTATGGCTTATGGCGCAGGATGGACTCCGGAGGGGGCCTGCAAGTCCCCAGGGGGATTCATGATCCGCGAGCCCCCACAAGGCTCCGGGGCCAACCGGCCCGGGAGGGCGTGCTGGATCAAGATCTCCTGAAGATCGTACCTTTGCGATGAGGCAGTCCAATGTTGCCTACCAAGTACAACAAGCTAAGTGTTCTAATCGCGTGGGGCAGGATCCCTTCAAGTAATGATAGCACAGAGTGCAAAATATGAGTAGGAAATACTATTAAAAAGGTGCAAGCACTCCAGTTCATTACATGCCCCCACGGGGCACTGCTTGTTTCTTGATATAGAGGAAATAAAAAAAGAGCAGCCTCCCAAAGATCGATGCTCCTAAAGCTGGGCCTTGACACCATCCATGCTCAGTCGGAATCCTCCTCCTCCTTAACGGGGCCGCGGTGTTGGCGGTTCGGCCTCCTCTTGGGTGCAGGCGTGGCGGCGAGATGGCTCGTTGTAGTCGTCGTCGATTGAGCTTTGGCCGGACGAGGCGTTCCTGTTGCTGAAGAATTCGCGACCGTTGCCAAGGGCATGTTCACTGCCGAGGATGTCGCGGCCGCGGCGAGTGGCGCCATCGGAGGGTTGGTCGTCGTCACTACCGCCGTCCTCAGGGCAGCAACCCAGGAGATTGTCACCCCATGAAGATCTTGACGTAAAGCGTCGCTGCTCCGTCATACTTGAAGTGCAGGGTGCGCCTCCCTATCGAGCCACGGGCGTGGGAAAACGCCTGTCAGTGGCGGTTCAGGAACACATACCCCAGTGCTATGACCTTGACCTCCGCCCACGAGGCCCTGCTGCAACAGCCGTTGGCCTGTAACCACAAGCCGACCAGCCCTCCGACTGGAAACTCCTGCGTAGAGTAGTTCGAGGGGCATATCCATGGGTCTTTCGGCCTCTCCACCCACACCAAGAACTCTCGGGACGCGTCGGTCAGGCGACCATCGATTGCCCTCTGCCCCGACCATGATCACTGCAACCTCCGGTGCACCCTCCGTGGAGAAGGCCTTTCCCACGGCATTGCAGGAGCAATGTGAATGCCGGCAGAGGCACGCTCGTGTCCCGGATTGGCGACCGCCTTTGTGGTAGAGTTCATCCCCTTTTCGGCCGGGATATTCTAGCCTGTCCATTTATAGGCGACTAAAGCCAATCGACGTCCCTTCACATTCGGGCACCATGACGTGGAAGGGCAGTTCATGAGGCGACGAGGGGAAGTGGAGGCGCCAGCGAGCCGTCGTGCGCCACTCGTCAAGTCAGGGCCATCGGCGTTTGTGACAGTGACTCTTTGGTCTTCCCTCTTCGGTTCCGCCCAAGTGTCCGACCAAGCGCGCCTTGGGCCCGGGGGCTACTGTCGATGTTCTGGGAACCAGGGTACCAAGGCTTGCCTGCTAGTGACCCAACGCGCGGCCTCAAAACAGCCCAAAATGACCTAGTTCAAGACTGATCAAGGAGAACCCTCGCGATGGGCCCCTGCCCTAGAGAGATGAGGCACGCCAAGACCTCCTAAGGAGTGGCTACTCAAGCCGCCTCCCGAGGGGCAAAGATTCCAATGCAAGCGCCCCCCTCATGAGGGCGTGGTGACGTGAGCCATGACGACCGATGCCAGGCGGACACCAGCGCACGCAGAGGGAGCAGTTTCCTATTTGGTGCAAAGAAGACAAGGACATGTGCGGGTTCCCAAGGAATCCCGCATAGGCGTCCATTCCGGTGCAACAAGACAAAGACCGCTAGCTTAGCAAGGCAGATGTCATCGCTGAGACCACCCCTACGTCTTGATCAGAGACTTTGCAGTTGAAGACCACCTTTCGCCAGGATATGGTTTTCCATGTGCCCCCTATGAAATTGGCCATTGTGGAATCCCTTCCCGCCCAAATGATGTGGGAAGAGGACCGAGACCACTATAAATAGGGAGTAGCATCCATCATAGAGAGGTATCGATCCTTCGAGTCCACCTTCCTGGCATGAGCCCTCCCGAGGCCATTCCACCATTGTAGCTAGTTCATATCTGGCCCCTTGTGAGGCCAATCCACCAAAAAGCAGGAGTAGGGTTTTACACCGCAAGGTGGCCGGAACCTGGGTAAACTCCCATGTTCATCTTCTTCCCCTATCATGTGAATGCTATTAGGTAGGGTTGCGGGGCAACAGATTAGCGTGGGTGAGGTCAAGATCTTTGCACATGTCCCAGTGTTTGAACCTTCTTGGGTCTGCGGAACCCTGAATCCGACAATGACCTTCTCAATAGATAAATCTTGTTAGATGACCATCTTTCCAAGACTCAATACCTTAGAAGTTGACACATCATCGAATTGGACATGAGTGGGCATAGATGGTATTTCTTGTACGTCCACCACCAAGTCCCTGCTTCCGGCCATATGATTTGCTGCTCCACTAGCAAGCAACCATGACACCCTGCCGTAAGCAAACTCCTACAAGGGATTAATGCTTGGATTTAGGTACCCATTTTGATTGGGTCGTTTGATGTTAGAAACAAGGAACTTAGTAACCCAAATAGACCATTCAATGTACTCATAAGAAGAACCAAAAAATATGGCATAAACATGCCCATCACTTGCACAATATAAAACATATGAGGGATTAAAGTCACTGGCTTTGTTGGTTGGGATGGTATTGCCCTTCTTGGCATTGCCAACCACATCCTTGTCCTTTTTCTTCTCACGAGCACCCTCCCCCGCCTTCAAAAAGGCTTCCTTGAGCGGGAGAGTTTGCTTCGTCTTTTTTTATTCTTCTTCGACTTGGGTACGAACCCAAGTCCTTCCTTAGCCACAACTTCCTTTTGATTGCTCAAAAGGTTATTTAGGTTCTTCTCACCATGTATGGAAGTCACAAGGCCTTTCTCAAGTTACTCTTTTAAATTAGTATTCTCCTCCAGAAGATGCACACTAGTGCAGGATGCTGCTAACGCGACACTACAATTAGAGAACCTTCGACAAAACTATGTGTGATGCATTAATCGCAAACGGAGGTGTAACAAACCCGTCAAAAAAGGTGCAAAACATTTGCAATGACGGATGCATCAAACACGATTCAGATTTTAGTTCCGTCTGTGATATAGGGCATACTGTTCAGTGCAATTAACTATGTGCGATGAGGAGCAACAAAAGAAACAGGCATCCAAATGAAGGTGTGTGCGATATACGGCATACGATTAACTATGATTAACTTTTTGTGATTAGGCAACACAAAAGAAATGGTCAGCCATATCAAGGTGTGTGCAATATACGGCATGCGGTTCACTCGGTTTAACTGTTTGCGTTGACATAAGAGAACATAAACGGTTCAATATAACAAGATGTGTGTGATACGCGGCAAACAGGTATGAAATCAGAAATGTCTGCGATGACCGATAGTAACACACACGCTTGCTACTAATAGAACGTGTGTGTTATGCAATGGGATTGCATACAGAACAACAACATATATATACACACACTTATAAGGACATGGTTGCATAAGAAAATTAAACATCCTCTTACATAGATGGCTACTACAACCATAGCATTTTCTATGCTTGTGGCTCGATCCAGGCTCGTCGATTTGGGTAACGAGGCACTTCCTCATGTCAACGATCCGCCTGTGCATCTCGTAGCATGTGTACACGCTATTGGCCGCGAACCTGAGGTGAGGTTCATCCAGTTGCCGCATCCAGGCTCTGTGCCAGGATACGCGACTTGTTCTCTGGGCATCCTGCTTCATCTTTTCGTAGTAGGTGTCGATGATGGCCGAGGCGAGTTCAACCAGGGAGTCCTTCTTCGTGCTGCCCCAGACCCTATAGTGCTCACGAATTTTGACAAGGTTCTTGCATGCCAAGTCCGTAACCCTAAGCACTTTTACATCATTGGTGGTTTCCACCCTAGTGAACTTGTAGTCGGTGTTGTTGACAAACCTGGCGAAACGGACGCAAGGATCTATGGCCATGCAGTAGTGGTAGATGAGCACACGATGGCACACTCACAACTGGGTGACGACAACCTTCTAATCTTTGCCGAGAAGACCGGTGGTGTACTGGTGGTCGATGCCGACCACCTTATACTTGTCTCCAGCAATAAACTTCTCAACGGTGTTGATGTAGTCGTCCACCATTGCCGGGTCGATGGTTTACACTATCGAGAAATCCGTCTCCCACGCGTGGGTCTCCAATTTATGCTCGCCATACTCCATTGGAGCATCTCCAGACATCCCCTCTCTATGAGTCGTCATGGGTGTGCTTGTTGTGTTATGGGGCGCGATCGAAAGGTTGAAGAGGCTAAGGTTATAATGGCCGCGGGAATTAAACGGGAAGACAGATAGCCTAGCATATTGGCACACCCTGATGGCAGTTCTAATTCGCAGCGTGTAACTCCATCTCCCACACTTAACTGCATCGCGTGGCAACACGCGCAGCGCAACCGCATGCATATGCCCCCCCGACATGACCATGCGCAGGCCCAACCGCTGGCAGAGCGCGCGGAGCAACTTGAGCAGAGCGCTCTGCGGTCGCCTCAACGGCGAGCAACCATGTATATGCATATAGCAGTTGAACACGTAAGGAAACACTGTCCACAAACCAAGCACGCCGACGGAAGCTAGCAGAGCGTAATGCGGCGGCTAACAGCGAGCACTGTGTGTTGCGGTGCCTAACGGCGAGCAGAGCTTGCTGAGGGACTCGAGTAGTGGCCGACACAGTGATACGTGCCAAATAAGATGAACTATGTGAGCGATGTCGGAGAAAACTTGTATATAACCTCAAATAATACATGCCAAATTCTTGGTGGTATATAACCTCAAATTTAACCAACAAAATGTTGATGCATGTTACAAAAATTATATAACTGGAACCTATTGTCAAATACTAATCCAACGATATAATCTTTGGCGACATTCATTTGTATTTTATTAATTAAATCCTACTTATAAACCAGGATGGGGTTATAGTAGGTAATGAAATCGCAAAAGTTTTTTTATTAAAGTATGTGTACGTGTCTTTTCATCCTCCTCTCACACGTCTTGTCACCCCGCTGCAGCAGGCTGTTCGAGCGCATGCTTGCGCATCGCGCGAGGGCGTTCTTTTGGCCAAACGGTGGTGACCCCGTTCCTGCGCAAGCTTCCCGCCCGACTCGGTGAAATCCCCAAAAATCCCAATGCTTACCAGCCTACTATATAAACCCTCATGGTCGGAGAGTCATGCGTCGCATTTTCCCCTCCCTCCGTTTAGCTTATCTTGTTTGCTTCTCCCTCAATCGGCAATGGCACCAATGCATCATCGTCGATCAGCCAATCCGCCGTCGTCAGAGCGCACCTCCAGATAGGAGGCTACGCTGCAGTGGGGCGTAGTGTAGTGCGCGTGGTATCCCTGTTGGGTGTGCGCGGAATACCTACCACACGCTCTGCCACCGGTGCCCGTCGGCAGTTGTTTCCGGCCGCTGTTTCCACCACAACACCGTCGAAAGCCAGGGCCATCGCCCGCTCCGCCACTGCGGCCCGAAGGAGGAATGTGGCCGTTGTGGATGCCACCCCACTGTGAGCCACCGCGGCCCTCACCCGTGCCGCCACCACGGCATGAAGGCGGGAGGTGGTGGTCATGGCCACCACGCCATCGTCGGCCGCCGTGGCCGCCAGCCAACCATCGACCGCCAGGATCATCACCCACTCCACCACCGCCACCCGAAGGAGGGAGGCGGAGGTGGAGGCCCGCACGTGCGGCAGCGACCTTGCGCGCTACATCGAGTTCCTACGGGAGGAGGAGTAGCGCCTCGTCGAGCATGCAAAGAGCCTTACCGCCACCGTGTCCACGGCACACGCTGATGCAGAGGCGAGGAATCAGGAGATCTACGAGCAGTCTGGCCGCTTCGAGAACGGTCGTCTGGAGCGTCAGAGGCCATTCGAGGTAAGCATCGCTGAAGGTACAGCAGCGGTAGCCACCGTATTGCAGTTGTCCAGCTCATCGGTAGGCTCCTCCTCGTCTTCCTCTTACTGTGCACGCTCCGTAGAGGAGAGGCTGCCGGAAGTAGTACAAAGCCCCTCCATAGTAGTAGTAGTATTTAGGGGCTATTTTTTCAGTTCATCTTACTATAGCACTACTAGGAAAAGGCCTACTAATGGCGCACCTATTTTGGCCATTAATGGCGCATTAGCGGTGCGCCATTAGTGCCACGCCATTAGTATATTTTACTAATGGCGCACCTCTGGTGTGCCATTAGTATCTGGTATGCTAATGGCGCACCTCGGATGCGCCATTAGTATATACCACGGTGCGCCATTAGTATGCCTCCCAGGGGCCATATATACCCAGGTGCTTTGGCATACTAATGGCGCACAACTGCCAGATGCGCCATTAGTAACTTTGGCATACTAATGGCGCACTGTTTAATGATGCGCCATTAGTATCCTTTGGCATACTAATGGCGCACTGTGATGTGATGCGCCATTAGTATGAATAATAGGTTTTTTATTTATTTTTTAATTTTCTGTTTTTTGCATAGGTTACAAAATGTATTATTGGACAGAATATAGACAGCACACATCAACAACAGATTCATCGAATACAATAGAAGATTAGTCTCTGAATACAATTCATCATATTAGTCTCCGAATACAATTCATCATATTAGTCTCCGAATTGAAAAGACCGAACAAAGATAGAACATTATATTACAAGTCTCGAGACCGCGAGTAGCGAGTTTGTCTTCACATTACAAGTTGATATCGATCATCTAAACTACCATCACATAGAAGAGAGCTGCGGTCATCACGATAAGCATCATCACGATGAAACTCGTCTTCATCCGGTTCCTCCAACGCTCCCTCCCCTCTCCCGCTAGATAGCGGGCGTATCTAGATTCCGCCTCGGCCCTAGTGGTGTACCCTTTGTAACTGTTACCGCTGAATCGGTGAACCTGTCTCCGACACTCCTCCTAGTCGTCGTAGACTCCGGGAACCTTACCCTTGTACACGACATACGACGGCATCGCTATGCACTAGCCAAACGAAACGTTAGTACCAATTCACAGACAATACATAAGCAATATATAAGTATGCAACAGAACGATCGGAAGAGAAAAGCAAGACATTAATAGCATCGATTACATCTAAGTTGAACGACTGTCGAAACCAAAGAGACATACTACAAGTTCATCAAAGTTTAATTACAACATGAGCCAATCGATGTTTCAGAACTAGACACAGCATCACAACTTTCGACTCGACTCAAGGGACCGGAGCGTGGATGAAGCCGCCGTCTATCATGGGAGTCATGAAATCGCGGGCGTTGTCAGCCTGCATTTGTAGCATTGTGTCGATGTCACTGTTGGACGGTTGATTTCTGAGGTAGAACTGCCCCGAGGTACGAAGGACATCTTGATGGATGATTTCCGCAAACTCCGACTGGATGCGAAAGGATTCTTGTCTGATGTCCGCGTCTTGGATTGCCAACACGCTCGCGGCCCAATCTTTGAGTTTACTCGGTAGCAGAATTGATGATGGTCCCGTACGATCGCTCGCATGTGATGGATGGCGTAGTAGACACCCTTCTGACCGCCAGGCGGCTGCTTGACGCAGCAGAACGTCGTATTGTGGGAGAACACGTGCTTGCCGGTCTTACGAATAGGCCTCGTGATGGTGCCTCCAGATTTGGCGTAGCCGGGGAGAACATCATCAAGAACCTTCTTGACATTTGTGTAGTCTACGTGCAATGTGTGTCACTATAGAAAACACGGAATGTTAAAAGAAAAACGATCGAAATCTAAGAATTCATATGTTACGGGGCGGTTGAGGGGAGGACTTACTCGGGAAAGTAAGGCACGAGGAAGTTATCCTTATCTCGGTTTGCCAGAATGACGCCTTCGAGGTAAGAACTCGCAACTTGCCGGTCCCCAGCGCTGCCCAAGATCTTGGCACACATGTAGAAGGGGTCGACTATCACGATGTCCGGGGTCTTGTCGAGAATGATCCACATCTCCATACTCAGCGAAAATAGCCGAACGAAGGTGTAGTGCAGCAGATGAAGGTTGAACATAGCGTAGATGTCATCAAACCGCAGGACGATCGTACCCCCGATGGAGTTATCCACAAAGCCCTTGCCCTCTGGCACCTTGGCCGCGAAAACCGGGTATGCCACATCCTTCTCTCTGAGACGTCGCTTCTCCAAAGAAATAACACTGTCATGCAGACTCCGCATAGCACCGGTTGCAGCATCGAGCATATTTCTCGGTAGCATCGGCCTACCCGCCACATGCACCCTCCTCATTACATCCTCAGGTGAAGGTGGCCCGTCCTGAGCACGGATCGTACTCGGTGCCGGCTGGCTCGCACCCTTGTTAGTCTTTCTTTTGCATGCCTTCTTCTTCTCCTGTAATGGGACCGAGTTCTGCTCACAGACCGCCTTCTTGAGTGTGTTGGGGCTGATAATATTTCGCACCTCGCCTATCTGAGGCTCGGTCAAGTCGGCAGCTGGAGGCGTCTCCTGAGAACTGAATGGCAGACGACGCCTGTTGCAACTTGGTTTCTCCGTGGTACCAGCTAGATCGCGCACATCTTTTGTAGGGTTGGGTTCTTGAGAAGGAGGCCCCATGAAGTCGCCACCGTACCCATGATCGGCAAAGTACTGATCGACGTTGGCAACTGTATCGTCGTTGTCGTCGTTCTGTTCCTGTGCCATATGCATGTTTGGATCCAGTGGCATAGGGATGTCCGGCACCATTGCGGCGGTCTTGCCATGGGGCCGACTTAGCGCCGACACGACTAGCGGTGTTGTCTTTGGGGTGGTGTCCCCCGCCCCCAAACGAATCAGGATCTTCGGCCAAAGCAGGGGCCAGCTCAGGCAGGCGCTGAGGGTCATCACGTCATCATCATCGGCCCCGACGGGTCGAATCGGAGGTAACAACTCGTCGCAGGCTGGAAGCATCCAAATCAGTTGAACCCTAAACAAGTTGAGTGGCATCTGGGTACCGTGGAACACGGGGTTGCCCGGTTGAACGATTTTGCCCTTGGCGACATCGACCAACTCATTGTTCACGAAGTGCGGGAGAGTGCACGGAACGTTGGCGGCGCCCTGCGAAAACATGTAGGGCGTCAGGGATGCCCAGTCAAAGGCAAGGAGATGAAGTCCTCGGCCGAGAGAGGCTTAATTAGTTACCGTGATGGTGGCGTCGTGCTCGGCTAATGTCGAGGCACCACCAACGGCGGGCGTGCAATTGACGGAGGGGCCGCTTGCTGCAGAGGTGCCGGCCGGCGTACACCTGGGTGCATTAAGCTCCCGTGCCGGCGTCGGAGACACCAATGCCGCCTCCGCCAGAGACACCAATGGCCCCGCCATCGCGTTCTGCGAGTTGCTGGCCGTGAAGCTAGGAATCGGGGGCGGCCCCAGTTGGCCGCTCGCAATCCACGCGTGCAACCCCTCGATCAAGGTAGGAACAATGGCGGTGATCGTCGCTCCAAGTTGTTGTTGCACTTGCTCTTGGACAATCTCCGGAATCCGCGCCACCTGTGCCTTGAGTTCTTGAACCTCGCGCGCCTGGATTTCCGAGCTGGTCTTTTTCTCCTTTCGCCCACCAGCGTTATAGTATGATGACCATTTTGTCGACAAGCCTTTGCCGGCCACACGACCAGCTGACGTCGGCTTACTGAGCTTATCCTTTTTCTTCATTACATTCAATGCCCTATTTAGAGTGGTGTCCCAAGGGTTTCTCTTAGTCGACCCCGCGCTACTGCTTTCAGTCGCCTGCAGAAGGAATGTGAACCATTTAGAAATTTGGCTTCATTAATTAGAATGCAACCATATGGAGCTAATTACGCGGGGGTGTATTCCTTACCATATCAAGCTCAAGCGCCCTGGTCTTTGGATCCGTGGTAAGCTCCTTTGTTTTCGGGTCCTTCTTTTACCGGGCCTTGACAAAGTTCCTGGTCTGCTTGTCGCCGTATTTATCGAAGAGGGGCGGTAGGCCTTGCTTGGCACGGTCCGCCTCCTCCTTGTCCCATATAGGCTCCGCCACTCTATAACCGCCGGGACCGAGTGTGTGTTCCCCTAAGTTCAGCTCCCGCATTTCTTTCCCCCACTGACTTGATTCGGAGGTTGCGGTGCTCGAGCACTTGATCTTGAAGTCATTGTAGTCATCTTCGGTGATCGAAGGATTTTTCTCCTTGATCTTCTCATAACTCTCACCTTTCTCGATCATTCTCTTCACCGTGCTTTTCCAAGTAGACAGGGCCGTTCTCATCCTCGTGAGGGCGGTATTGTTCACTTTATTCTCTTTGAGGCTTGTGTTTTCAAATTCAGCGGGGAACTTGTATCGTTCGTGCAGCTTCGTGAAGAGGAGGTTGCGCAAATTCCCTCGGTTAGGATGCCTCAGGTTCTCGGTGTTGATCAAGACGGTGCTCCGGAGAATGCACCCGAGCTGAAGCGAGTACCCCTTGACTATTCGTTCGGGCGCTGTTGGATTCCCGTCGGAGTCCACTTCAGTAAATTCCTCCTTGACGGTGCGGAGCACGGTCGGGCGCCGGTCCTTCCGTTGCCTCTTCGGTTGGCTGCCATCTGTGCATGCGCCGCCATCATCAGTGGTGGCATCCTCGGCGGCACCATCAGTGGTGGCATCCTCGGCGGCACCATCAGTGGGGTCATACTCGGCGGTACCATCAGTGGTCTCAGGATCGGTGGGGATGGCGGCGTCCTCGTACAAGTGAGGTTGTTCCTCCATCTCCTGGGACAGCTCCCAGAATGCCTTGCCGCCCGAACCCCCGGCCTCATCATTGTTGGCCATGTTTCTCTCTAAATAGGAAAAAAGTTTGGTCAAAAAGTTGGTTATTGTCAAGGAACAAGATCATGGTCTCATCATTTAGGGTTTGTCGACACCGAGGCATCCTAAAAGCTAAGCTTTTATCATTGAGGGTTTTTCGACGCCGAGGCACCCTAAAAGCCTAAGCTTTCATCATTTCGGTTTTTATCGACACCGAGGCACCCTAAAAGCCAAGGTTTTATAATTTATGGTTTGTCGACACCGAGGCATCCTAAAAGCTAAGCTGGGTAGGAGAATTCTAAGTTGGGCCTAATCACTTGGCTCTATTGCCGCCTATGGTTTAATGCAGCTAGAATAAAGGGGCACTTGATCCTACTTAATTAACTACTAAGATACCCCGGCCCATGCATTAGTCACAAGTACCCCATATGTCCTATTTTTAGCAAAGTCATGCTAAAATTCACGAAAAATCTCAGCATGACCTTTGCTGAAAATAGGACATATGGAGTACCCGAATTTGCCGGAACGGAAGTTAATCGACATTCGAGCAAACTAAAGGGCCTCTCGGGTGGACAAGGCAATGTGCTACTTGCTTAAATCTCTGTCCAATGCTATTTACAAGACAAACAACAGGTGGCAAAGCCCATTGTTAAAAAAAAGGCCTCCATCACAACATGGAAAATACATTGGCATGTGAAGAGGTGAAACAATATATGCATCTCCAAGCAGTATCATTCAACATTTTGGACAAACCACTACAAGCAATACTGGATCAGATACAAGAAGAATGTGAGAAAATGCAGACAAATACTAACAGATTGAGGTGTTTAACTTGTGGTGCTCTCTGTGCTATTAACATTTCAAGTCAAAACCTTTTCTGGTTAGTAACTGTTTCTTGAGCATATGTATGTAGTAAGTGTTTCTGCTCTCAGTGTTTCAGAACACATATTTTAGCTAGCTAGTACCAGTGCTATTACCCAGCAGTTAATTAGCTTTTGCTTTTGCTTTGCAGTGCCAAATTCTAGCTAGTACCATCAAATTAACATGTAGCAGCAATCATTTTCAAATATATATACACTAGACATTTTTATATTAACCTAAGGAAAAATGAATAGTTAGGTTAATTACCCACTGTTAATAACAGCACATATATAAGAGAAACAACTTGAAGACTGAATAAGGTTGATTTGTTAGAAAGATTTTGCTTCTGAATCTGAGGTACAACAAAACTTGCATTAGGGCTTCAGTTTTTGAAAAAAAAAGACATTCAGTCTGATGCTTTGTTCTACACTTTGATGCAAATTAGTATATAGAAGACGCTATTTACTAGCAGTACCATATATAAAAGACATTCAGTCTGATGCTATTTACTAGCAGTACTAGCAGTTTTTTTCTTCTTCATTAACTGTATTGGCCATCAAACTGTATTGGCCATATATAAAAGACATTCAGTCTGATGCTATTTACTAGCAGTACTAGCGTTTTTTTTCTTCTTCATTAACTGTACTAGCAGTTTTTCTTCTTCTTCATTAACTGTATTAGCTATTTACTAGCAGTACTAGCACTTGCATCATATGCTAATGCTACATTGATACATCATCATGCTGGGTAATATTAAATAAACATTGGCCATACCAGAATTTCAGTAACTACGACCTGTAAAAAGACCTAATGACAAATCCAGTCAAAATAAGCCCATAGGAAGAGTTGATTAATTCAGTAAGCTAGTATCACCACTTATTCTAATAAGTGGCGCAGGAAGTAAAATTCACTCACTATTGCTCGGACACATACTAGTATCATGCGTTCATTATGTACAGCTCCAGCATACATGTGTACATTCTGCAGATCGTGGGGTATGTTACTGCATGTACCTTTTCTGTCGAGGGCGCTCCATTGGGGACTCCACAGCCACATGCGGGATAGGAGACGGGGTTCGGATCGTAGTGCTGGTTTTGATTGGTGGAACCACTATGGCGGTCAGCTGTGATGCAATGGCGGCTGTCCTCCCGGCTGATGCTGAGCGGACTATAGGAGGAGGCTCTACAATGTTCCGACCTAACTAATGAAAACATGAGGATATCAAATTAGAAGAAGTCCACGGAGCAAGCAAATTGAGCAGATCAGAGACACCAATTCAAAAATCGTGATCATTAATCAGTCTGCCGAACAGTCCCGATGAAAAGGGACTAGAAATACGCATGGCATTAGACAATGGGAACTTGCTTCATTCACAAATTCAACTAATGACACATGCTCTGACACCGATTTGACCATGATTTGACCAGCCATGACTAAATTCGCCCATAGCTCGAGCTCAAAACAGCCGAATCCGAAGCAGGGACGCGGCCTCGAGCGGGGCCAGCGGGAGATCCGGGGGAGCAGAATTACCGCAGGGGAGGGAGATCTCGCGGTGCGGCCGAGCAGGGAGACGCTGTTGCTGCCATGCCCGGCGTGGGCGCCGCTGCCGTAGGGGGCGCGGGGGCGGCGGCGTCAGGGGCGCGGGGGCAGCGGCGTCGGGGGAGCGGTGGCGCGGGGGCGCGGGGCGCGGGGGCGGCGGCGTCGGGGGGCGGGGGCAGCGGTGTCGGGGGCGCGGTGGCGCGGGGGGGCGGGGGTGGCGGCGTTGGGGCAGTGGCTTCGGGAGAGGAGAGGGGAAGGGGATCGAGGGCGAGGGCGAGGGAGAGAGAGGGAATAGGTGGAGTGGGCTGGGGATGAAATATGGATGGGGGCACAATACTAATGGCGCACCTCCCCCTGGTGCGCCATAAGTACATCCATACTAATGGCGCACCTCCCCCTGGTGCGCCATTAGTATTTTTTTTATTTCTGTTCGAGCCAACAGGTTATCTTCCACCAAACCTCATCCACATCAAATCCCCTCTACTAGCTCGACTGGTTAGCACCCAGTTCTCGCACCAAGAGGTCCTGGGTTCGATTCCTAGGCTCCACAATTTTTGTTTTTATGCATTTAAAATGTTGTTTGATACTTATTTGTGTTTAAATATGTTCAAACTTGTTTAAATCATAACAGTAATATTTTTTTTATAAAACAATAATAATTTTTTAAAAAATATCATCAAATTTGCTATTTGAATATATTTATGAATATGAAAAATATCATCAAATTTATTATTTGAAAATATCATGAGTTCATGGGTCGGCGGCGGCGGCCGGTGGAGCGGGGG
>LR738710.1:348837301-348938396 GCA_902687465.1 Secale cereale
GGTTGAGTAGGTGAGGGTGCGGGGGGTCGGCGGCGGCGGACGATGGAGCGGGGGGTGCTCGGCGGCGAGGGGGGCGGATCTGGCGAGGTGGGATAGCGATCGAGATGGAGGGGGATCGAGATCGAGTGTCCATAAAATTTAAAAATATTCATGATAGTTCAAAACGTGCCCATGAAATACAATCGAGAAAAGAAGGCTACGATTTAAATACAATCAATCTTAGCTAGCTATCTGTTCACAATCTTCTTGCCCTTCTTTTTCGCAAATGGAGTTCTTCTGTGGAACGGACGTCCTTTAGGTAGGGTGGTCCTGCTTCTTCTTGTGGTGTATGCTGCTACTTCATCATCGTCGTCATGTTCGATCCTCGGGTCGCCGTACTTGTCCAAGTCTTGCTCATTGGCTACTCTATCCATTCCGATGATCTTCCTTTTGCCTCTCCTCACGACAACACGACTCGGCTCTGATGGGTCGGTAATGAAGAAGCATTGGTCAACTTGGGAAGCCAGTACCCATGGCTCATTTTTCGCGGTGACGTTTGCGCCCGCGGTCTTGGAGTTGGCTTTGGGTATAACCATGGTGGTGAAATACTGGTCTTCTTTTAGGACGCTCTTGGCCCATCTGACACGGAACATCGGGACCTTCTCTCCAGCGTAGCTCAGCTCCCAGATCTCCTCGATCCTTCCATAGTATCTGTCCTTGTCATTACCGGTGTAGGATTCCATCATTACCCCGGAGTTCTGATAACCATCGCTCTTCATGTCCTTGGCCTCGGTGTAGAATGTGTAGCCGTTGATATCATACGCCTCATAGGTCATCAGGTTGTGCTCGGCGCCCTGTGATAAGGTGAATATGAGTTGTTCTTCCGCGGAAGAATCCTCATTTAAAGGGTACGACAGAAGCTTCTGCTTGAACCAACGCGTGAAACATGAGTTGTGCTCTTTGATTATATCTCCGTCCGTCCTCTGTTGGCCTCGGTCATTGTACGTCTTCTCAATAAAGGTTTTGTGCTCTACCACCCAAGGATCGACCACGTCTATGTGTTGTAGCGTGACTAGGTTTGCTCTTTCAAAGTCGGCGAGTCGACCCTCGAAGTCGACATGCATTTCGCGGCGACCCTCACGGTGACCCCATCCAGCGAGCCTGCCGAGGTGCCTGTTGAAGGGCAGACCAACGGGGTTCTCGATGCCTAGATAATTCGTGCAGTAGGAGATGCACTCTTCGGTCAGAAAGCCCCTGGCTATGCTTCCCTCTGGACGTGACATGTTGCGAGCGGGAAGTACATCTCAAGCTCGCATAGTATCACCACGATCTCTTCCTGTAGCCTTCTCAGTTGCCTCACGCCAACCGACTTTAGAGAGATTACGTCGAAAAAGTTGCATAGTCCAAATAGGGTTTCACGGACGTGCGCGTCCATGATCCCACGGATTGCAACTGGAAGTATCTGCGTCATCAACACGTGACAGTCGTGAGACTTCATCCCGCTGAACTTCAGCTTCGCTGGGTCTAGGTATCTGCTTATCTTCCCCGCGTAACCGTAAGGAAGTTTTACTCCTACGAGGCAGGTGAAAAACTGTTCGATCTCCTCCTGACTAAGAGTGAAGCACACGGGAGGGTAGTCATTTCCGGTCTTCTTGGCCTTTTTGCCTTTGCGACGACTTTCCGTGTCCTGCTTCGCCTCATCATCATCATCATCATCATCATCATCATCATCATATATAGCGTGAAGCTCCTGCCCGATGCCCATTGATTTCAAGTCTGCCCTTGCTTTCGGCCCATCTTTGGTCCTCTCTGGCATGTTGAGCAGGGTACCAAGCAGACTCTCGTACACGTTCTTCGTGATATAAATTACATCAAGGCTATGAGGCACACGGTGGATCTTCCAGTACGAGAAGTCCCAAAAAACAGACCTCGTTTTCCATACCTTCAGTAGCGGCTCTGGCGCCTTTCGCTTCTTTCCCGGCTCTGGCGCCTTTTGCTTCTTTCCCGGCAGTGGGCAATCTTTCCAATTTTTCAACAGCTCGTCTATTTCCTCGCCGCTCCTCGTACGTGGGCGTCCTCCGGGTTCGGTTTCACCATCGAATAGATCCTTGCGTTTTCTCCACAGGTCATCGTCGCGAAGCCAACTTCGATGTCCCATGAACACGGTTTTCGAAGACCCGGGATCTCTATCTAGCTGGCGGTACGTTGTGTCATCCATGCACCTGATGCATCCAGAAAATTCGTGGACCACCTGCCCCGCGACATATCCGTAACCGAGATAGTCATGCACCGTCGTGAGCAGCGCGACTCTCATAGGGGAATATTCTTTCTCTGCGGTGTCCCACGTATTGGCTGGCATTTTCCACAGCGTGTCAAGCTCCTCTTTCAGCAGCCCCAGATACAGATTGATGTCGTTCCCTGGTTGTTGCGGTCCTTCAATTAGCATACTCATGTGAATGTACTTCCTCTTCATGCACAACCAAGGGGGAAGGTTGTACATCCAGACAAACACATGCCAGGTGCTATGTGTGCTTCTCTGACTGCCAAACGGATTGACTCCATCGGTGCTCGCGCCCAGAACGATGTTCCTTGGATCGTTCCCAAATTCTAGGTCTTCGAAGTTCAACGCTTGCCACTGGCTCGCATCCTTAGGGTGACTCAACATCTTGTTTTTTTATCTATCTCCGGATCATTTGCGTCATCTTCTCGCTTCTTCTCCTCCCTATCCGCGTGCCAACGCAGGAGCTTTGCTACCTTAGGGTCCGCGAAATACCGCTGCAGATGAGGAGTGATCGGAAAGTACCACACCACTTTTCGAGGAGCTTTCTTCCTCTTCTTGTATCGAGTGACGCCGCACACCGGACATATGGTAGACTCCGCGTGCTCGTCCCGATAAATGATGCAATTGTTCATGCACACATGGTATTTCACGTGCGGTAAATCCAGAGGACACACGATTTTCTTCGCCTCCTCGAAACTGGCTGGGCACTTGTTCCCCTTGGGAAGACGTTCGTGCCAGAATGACATGTTCTCATCGAAGCATGCGTCGATCATTTTGTGTTTTACCTTCATCTCCAGAGCCATGAGCGTTACTTTCAGGCGGGTATCCTCGGGCCTGCATCCTTCATACAATGGAGTAACCGCGTCTAAGTCAAGTTGATCCATCTTGGCTTTCTCTCGGGCGGCAGCTCTTGCATTATCCGTCTGCTTGAGAAACAACTCTTAAATATGAAGGTCCTGCACCCAGCTCATCGATGGTCCAGCGTCGTCCGCTCTGCCGGCATCATCATCTTCATGATCATGCCCGTCGTCTGCTCCGACATCTTCCTCATCATCATGTCCTGCATCTTCTACATGATGACTGTGTACAGCATCACCGTCGTGATCATCTCCTGGGGATTCTTCGTCTTCTCGCCCGCCCGAGCCGCGGTGGTTGTCTTGCTGCCCTTCCTCATTTCTTGCTCGGCCCCCATGGACGACTTCATAGTCATCTTCATCACCTTGCCACCGATAGCCATCCATGAAACCATGCAAGAGCAGGTGGTCCCGCACCTGCCCAGAATCCGGGTCCGCAATAAGGCTCTTTAGCTTGCATCTTCGACACGGACATCTTATCTCCGTCTCGTTCTTTTGAAGCATCTCGGCCTTCGCGGAGCTCAAAAACCTATTCACGATGCCTTCAGTCATCGTGCGGACCATGGTCGCCTGCGGGGTAGTGCAAAATGATAATTTAGAACCAAGAAAAAATTTGGCATGACTTTCCCTAAAAATAGGACCAAAAAGAATGCTTAATGCAAAAATTCTCGCCGAAACGGAAATGAATCAACATTCCGGGAAAATATTGGCAACTATCGCATTTCAAATACCGGTACACCTCCCAACACAAACACATATGCAACACCACAAACATATGCAACACCACGAACATACATAGATCTAGCTAGGCCATAAAAAGTGCATGTGCACATTGTTGTAGGGAGAACAACATAAATATAGCTTCCCCCTTACTTACCTATCAAAACAAGGTAATTTAACCACTTAATTTGAATGAATCTATGGTGGAAATGAGGTGAAAAAGAGGAGGCACCCGAGACAAGGAGGAGGTGGAGAGAATGAAGTGGGGAGAAAGTGAGTGTGGGTAGGAGTGGCTGTCCAAAATATCTTGTTGGTGCCCACATATTAATGGCGCACCAACTCAAAATGCGCCATTAGTAATCCAGGTTACTAATGGCGCACCTTCTGGTGGTGCGCCATTAGTAGTTTTGCAAAAAAAACATACTAATGGCGCACTGTGGAACAGTGCGCCATTAGTAGTTTTGCAAAAAAAGAATAAAAAAACAACAGTAGTGACGCACTTTCCGACAGGTGCGCCATTACTAGTTACAACTAGTAATGGCGCAATGTGTCTGGATGCGCCATTAGTATGTTTGGAAAAGGAAAAAAAGTTTTGATACTAATGGCGCACCCTGGGCCAGGTGCGCCATTAGTAGTTTCAACTCTAATGGCGTACCAGAAGGTAGTGCGCCATTAGTATATCCTAGTGGCGCACCGCTTGTCTGATGCGCCATTAGTGTCAATCCCATCTATAGCCCTTTTTCTAGTAGTGTAGATGTAGTGGAACTGTACAACGTACTTAAAATTAGCTAGTATATATAGTTGAACTAGCTATTTCAGTATGTGGTTGGCAACAATTTGGGAAAAGTTTGGTCGGTTCAGCTGTCGAGTTGAACTGTTTGTATAAATTAAGAGCGACTGCTTAATCAATGAATGAAGTCTATGCTTAATTACGGAATTTTAGTTACAAAAATTAGATAGTGCTAGTGATTTTTAGCTGCATATTTTGACAAATCGCGGTGTTACAAGGATTGACAAATGACAATGTTATTAGATCAACAAACATCAATCTTTCTAGTTTGACAAATGGCAATATCCCAATATGACAGATGCAAATCTTACCAAATTGTCTGTACGTGGTTGCACATGGGTCATCCGAAAAAACCGTTTGCGTTGAAGGGAGGTACAAATCCTGCTTGCCAAATTTTCTCTTGGCCTTGCGCCGAAGTCTCACTTTGCATACATTATTCAATCTGAACTCTTTGCGTTGAAGAGATGCACAAATCCTGCGCAGTGAATTTTCCCTTGGCTTACTGCGGAATACCATAGCTCTCACTTTGCGTACAGGTGTTCTATCTAAAATGTTTGCGATTAAGAGCTGCAAAAATCCCGCTCGACACATTTTCCCTTGGCCCACTAGGGAAGCTATCAGTTTACATACGTGTGTTCTATCTAAAACATTTGCGATGTTAGAGTGGTAGCTATTTGTTTCAAAATGCATTTGTTGACTGTTATTCGGGCGCGCCTTCTCTCAAAATGGACATGAAAAGTACCACAGCATGTCGGGAGCCATTCCATGATAGCATGCCAAGTTTCGTGAATTTCAGACGAGATTTGGATTTACTAGAATTATTTTAAAATATGTCAACGTTTTGCCGGCAATCAATAGTGCCCTTGTGTTTGAAATTCATTCCCATTTCTTGCATGGCACCTAAGCATGCACCCCAGGACACATATTTGATTTTTCAACCAATTTATATGCACTGGAGCATGTGCATGTAGTTCAAATTTGAATTATGCACAATAATGCCTAGAAAACCAGGTATCTCAATGTTTGCAGCCGAGTGACGGTGGCAGGGTGTTTGACATTCATTCGGATTTCTTGCATGGGACCTAAGCATGCAACCAAGAACACATATTTGAATTTTCCACCAATCTATATGCATTAGAGCATGTGCATGTAGTTGAAATTTGGTGACTCATTGGTAAGCCGGCAGATTATAAGACAACGGACAGTTATAAGCCGGCAAATTGTAAGCCGGCGGATACTTATAAGCCAGCAGATAGTTATAAACCGACGGACAGTTATAAGCCGGCAGATGGTAAGCCGACAGATAATTGTAAGCCGATAGAAGGTAACCCAGCAGACAGTTATGACCCGGCAGACAGAGTCGCCTAGGGTTAATAAGCCCGAGACATTATGAAGCCCAAGACGTTAAGAAGCCCATGGAGAGAAGCCCGTGATAAGAAGTCAGAATAGTTTAAGTATTAATCCGACTAGGACTCTACATGTAACCCGCCCCTTCAACTTATATAAGGAGGGGCAGGGCACCCCAAGAGGGGAGAATAGAATAATCTTTAAGTCTAGAAACAACTAGAGGAGAGCCGGAGATACGGCGACTCCCTCGTCGTGATAATGAGACCTAGCCAGAAACAACATGTAGGGCTATTACCGGATGATGTTTCCCGGGGCCCGAAGCTATCTAAACCCTTGTCTTGTGTTGCGTCTCTCGATTCCGATCAACCCCTCAAAATCTACCACATAGATGCGCTGAACTCACTACTAAGTCCTCATAGTAGGACATCTGCCGTGACAAATCCACGACAGTTGGCGCCCACTGTGGGCACATCGTTTCGGCGGTGTTGAGTTCTTGGAGGGATATTTCCCAGTGTTTCGAGAACTTCATGAATTTCCGAATGAAGAAGAACTGGTTTGGAAGGGCCTACATTTGCAATCTACAAGTTCTGCGTTCAAAGAAAACTTAGGGTTGCTTTTGAAGATGACACGGCGATTCGGTCTCGCGTTAAATCACCTCCGAGTTGCTGCTTGCCTGAACCGCCATTGTAGCTTGTCTGTAAGCCGCTAGTATCAACCTTTCTTGGGAAAATCGCTCGTCTCAAGCTTCTCCTCCGAGCTTGACCCGGACGGCTGTGCCCTGGCGCTGACTCGACCTCATGGTCACCTCATCTATTGCGATCCGCCTCCGTCGCGACCCTACATTACTGGCCCGGGCGGGTCACCTCTGCAAAAGCCGCCCGCCTGGAGCCACCATGTCCTTGCTCATTTTAGGGCAGCCCAAAGCAGCCTTTTTTTCTCGTCTTGGTCAACTGAAGCCGCAGCCGTGGCCCAAGCCATGCGGCCTCACTTTCCATTGCGGCAAGCCTCTAATTATGGATACGCTAAACCACCGCGCCGAGTAAACTCCGCTCGCTAGATGGCAAGCATTATCATATCGTAGCCGCCACCATGGCCTCTCGTCTGAGTCACCGTCGCACCTCGCTTCCTGTCCGAGTCACCACTGGGCCTCAATGTTTGCAGCTGAGTGACGGTGGCAGGGTGATTGACACTCATTCCCATTTCTTGCATGGGACCTAAGCATGCAGCCAAGAACACAGATTTGAATTTTCAACCAATCTATATGCATTTGAGCATGTGCATTTAGTTCAAATTTGGTGACTCATTGGTAAGCCCGCAGATTATAAGCCGGCAGACAGTTATAAGCTGGCAGATTGTAAGCCGGGGGATAGTTATAAACCAGCAGACAGTTATAAGCCGACGGACAGTTATAAGCCGGCAGATGGTAAGCCGACAAATAATTATTAGCCCATAGAAGGTAAGCCGGCAGACATTTATGATCCAGCACACAGAGTCGCCTGGTGTTAATAAGCCCGAGAGGTTAAGAAGCCCAAGACGTTAAGAAGCCCATGGAGAGAAGCCCATGATAAGAAGTCAGAATAGTTTAAGTATTAATCCGACTAGGACTCTACATGTAACCCGCCCCTTCAACTTATATAAGGAGGGGTAGGGCACCCCAAGAGGGGAGAAGAGAATAATCTTTAAGGCTAGAAACAACTAGAGGAGATCCGGAGATACGGTGACTCCCTCCTGATGATAATGAGACCTAGCCAGAAACAACATGTAGTGCTATTATCGGATGATGTTTCCCGGGGCCCGAAGCTGTCTAAACCCTTGTCTTGTGTTACGCCTCTCGATTCCGATCAACCACTCAAAACCTACCATATAGATGCGCTGGCCTCACGACTAAGTCCTCACACTAGGACATCTGCCGTGACAAATCCACGACAATTGGCGCCCACCATGGGCGTATCGCTGCGGTGGTGTTGAGTTCTTGGAGGGATCTTTCCCAGGGTTTCAAGAAGTTCATGAATTTCCGGATGAAGAAGAACCGGTTTGGAAGGGTCTACGTTTGCAATCTACTAGTTCTGAATTCAAAGAAAACTTAGGGTTGCTTTTGAAGAAGACACAGCGATCCGGTCTCGCGTTAAATAGCCTCTGAGTTGCTGCTTGCCTAAACCGCCATTGTAGCTTATCCATAAGCCGCTGGTATTAACCTTTCTTGGGAAAATTGCTCGTCTCAAGCTTCTCCTCTGAGCTTGCCCTGGACAGCTGTGACCTGGCGCTGACTCGACCTCCGGGTCACCTCATCTATTGCGAGCCGCCTCCGTCGCGGCCCTACATTACTCGCCCGGGCGGGTCACCTCTGCAAAAGCCGCCCGCCTGGAGCCACCATGGCTTTGCTCATTTCAGGACATCCCAGAGCAGCCGTTTTTGCTCGTCTTGGTCAACTCCCGCCGCCGCCGTGGCCCAAGCCCTGCAGCCTCAATTGCCATCGCGGCAAGCCTCTAATTCTGGATATGCTAAACCACCACGCCAAGTCAACTCCGCTCGCTGGATGGCAAGCATTATCATATCATTGCGGCCACCGTGGCCTCCCGTCTGAGTCACCGTCGCGCATCGATTCCTGTCCGAGTCACCACTGGGCCTCGCCTCCCCTGAATCACCGCCGCCTCTGCCTCATTTGCTTCATCAGTACTACCTCCGTCCAGGTTTATTGGTCCCCATGGTATTTCATGCTAAATTTTTACCATTGATTGAACTAACAAAATATTCATGCTTGTCACCAAAAATTATATCACTAAAAACTATGTTCAAATATGAATCCAACGATAAAATTTTTGTAGACATGCATTGGCATTTTGTTAGTTAAATATTTGGTCAAAATTTGGCACAAACTACCAACGACACCTATAAACCAGGACGAAGGTAGTATAAGTACGACTTGAAGGAGGAATCCTGGTTCTTTTCTGCTTTCAATCCGAGCCACGGCCAGTCCGCCTCGCTCCTGCGGCACCGAGCCGCCCCCGCCTTGGCCGCACACTACCCTTGCCGTAGTAGGCCTTTGAGCTGCCATCCGGAGCCTTGAGCCGGTTTCCTGTCGAAAATTCAAGCCCCGCCTCCCGATGGCCTGCGGATTCAGCGACCTCGTCTCTGCCAAGTCGCCCAAGGCCTAACTGCAGTTCCAACATCGAGTCGCCCCGCAGCCGTGATCTTGACCCATGGGCCGCTGTTGTCGCTTGCCTTGAGCCGGCCTCGCCTCTGTCGCAAGCCGCCGGGCCCCTCCGCCTCCGCCAGAACTAACCGGTGCCCCGGCGACACGCTTCCGCGGCCATTATGCTGCCTCGCTTTACTTCGCCTACCTTTTCAAGCCGCTGCTTTTCCTTCCGCTGTTGCGGCCTGTTCGACAGCCAAGTCGCTGATCCGTCTCACCTCCACGATGAGCCGTGGCGCTGAATTCCCTCTGCACGGCTTCGCTCCCCCTTCCCAGCTGATTCGCCAGCACACCTTTGCTCCAAGTCGCCCTCGACTCCACGGCCTCACTCCAGGTCGCTCTCAACTCTGCAGCCTTGCGCCATTGCTGCTACAGCCGCGCGTCCAACCGTTGCTCAAGCAGCTGTGTCCATGGTCAACCTTGCCAAGTCGGCCTCACACCTGCCGTTGATGCTGCTTCACTAAGCCGCCTCCAATGGGTTTTTCCGCTTCGCGTCTGAATCACCACCACAACCTCATTTTTGAGTCATCGGGTTCCACCTCTACGTGACCCCCCTCGTGCGACCTCATCTCTGTGGCCTCGAATCGCCGCCTCATTCGTTGCAGACTACACCGCCACTCCTATCGCACCTAGAACCGCCCTGCGACTTCGCCGAACTCGAGCCGCCGGCCGTGTTCCACCTTGGCTGTTGCCAAACCGCCACTTCCTGTCCAACCTCGCCTCACATTTATCATGTCTGTGAGCCGCTAGCGCCTGCTGACCCACACGGCCACACGCCCGCTTCACGACAAGTCGCCATCGTGCGCCGGCCGGCTCTCGTATCACATGCTCTCACCATCGCGGATTTGCCCACATGCCGGCTTACCGCTTCTACTACTGCATGCCGAGCCGCTGGAATCTGCTTCTGCCATGGCTCCCTTATATTCGTCGCCTAACCGTTCACCTCTGCTGTGAGCCGGCCTCACTCCGCCAGCCACCGGAGCGCTTCTAAACCACCGCGGCCCTCGGACGCAAGTCGGTGTCCTATTCTACCCCGCTGAGCTGCCCGTCCGCAGCCTTGAGCCGCCGCTCACCAAGGGCAGGCCTCTGTTCCGTGGTACTGAACGCCCAGCGGCGTAAAGTTTCCCTAGCCTATGTCGCTGTCTATGCCGCCATGGACGGTTCAGAGAGCCGCCTATGCCTCCACCTCGTTGACCCATCGCACCTTGAGCCGGCCCTCTATTTGCTTGGCTCTTCCTCTACCGTCGCGAGACAAACCGCTCGCCATCAGACCGTTGTTCTAAACCGGCCCTGCTTCAGGTGCTTCAGGAAATGCAAGTGAGGGGATGGTTTGAGGGTAACAAAGTCAAAGTTAAAAAGAAATGGGAAGGTGCTGCTCATGGTTTTCACTTGGCAGCAAATTTGTATTTTGATGAAGAGATTAACCCGGAGATAAAAAAGGCATGCTGAGGAGCTGCGTTATCGATGACTTGTTCAGTGCTAAAGATGGCAACTCTTGCAAATAACTCCCGCGGTTGTGTTGTGCAAGGTTGACTGCTACACCTAGCTGACTGGTTCATATACCATCAGTCATATCAATACCCGACAAAAACATCAGGTGATATCATTCCAAACTATTTTAAATGGCACATATCAACTTTTTCTTTTGACAACAATTACTCCGGTTCGTGATATTGTTTATGCAGGACAATTATTCACTTTAAGAGCGGTAGAGATTCGCCCGCATCCATACTGTGTCTAATGCTGCGGTTGTTATTACCATCCGCCTCCGCGGTTCGATGTATATCAACACACTGGAGCTGCACCCCGTGTGTATAAGCTACTGGTTGAGTGCAAGCAAGTCACTGCCCGGGTAGCCCGGTTTTTTCTTCCCACAATTTGAACGCCAATTATCATATATTATCAGCCATTGTATGCTCTGGATGGCTCAATGAGCAGGTGCACAAGTCGCCGCCACTACAGTTTGGTTAACTTCAAAATAGCCAGTTGGGATGAACCATTGCCCGAGTTGCCGACACAGCTCATACGGGTTCATTTATAACCTGCTGCAGTCACCTCAACCATCTATGGATTCACATCGCGTTATTAACACCAACAATAGACCTCTGATGCTATGGTCAAAATATGAAGAATCTCAAGCCAACTCCTCGAGTCGTCTTAAGAATCGGGGGCTATGATGACATGACTCGGCAAATGTTGCCAGTTTCAGCAAAATTCAATAACCTGGGTCATTAGAGGGAACAATAACCCAGCCCCGGAGGCTACTGCTCTATTGGTAAAAATTTGAAGACCATCAGAAAATTTCCGGCTTAAAAAAGTGCCTGGCAATCATAAAGTTCTGGCTCATCAGAATAATTCCAGTTATCAGGAAGAATTCTAGTTCAAAATCCAACTCAAGGGAAATTTGTCTTTCACGAAGCTTTGAAGCTCTCAATATCCGGTTTAAAATTCCGGTTCAAAAAGAGTTCATCTCTCGCAAGTCCGAGTTCTCAGGAAAAATTAAAGGTTGCCAAAGAAAGCTTGCTACTATGATGCGTCGTTCAAACAAGGGTATCCTTCCTTATTGGCTTATCTTATTGATAACTTGGGGGCTTCCTGCTCAATGAGCATAGCTCTGCTTACCCTCTTGCTCCGGTTTACACACCCTGTTACAAATTACATCGAGGCTTCCTGCTCACTGAGCATAGCAATGACTACACTTTGATCCGGCTTATAGGCTGGGCTGTAAACGTCACTTGGGGGCTTCCTGTTCAAACATAGGTGTATTCAGCAAAGAGAACATAGCATCACTACCCTGTTGACTGGCTTGGAACACCAGGTGTATTCACCAAAGTTTCCAGGTTATCTTGTTGAAACATAGGTGTATTCACCAAAGAGGACATAACCTTTTTTGGCGTGGAATGCCAGGTGTATTCACCGAAACTTTCCAGGTTATCTTGTTCAAACATAGGTGTATTCACCAAATAGGACATAACCTTTTCAGGCTTGGAAGCTAGGTGTATTTACCTAAAAACCCAGGTTATCCTGCCTTTTTAAGTCTGCCACTCCGCCCAGATAATCCCGAAATGACCCGCCGTACTTTTGACAGTCAATCTTATACAAGACCCTAAACTTATCAAAGTTAAAACGATGATTGGTCATGTGAGGCCCGGCTTATCAGGTTTAAAAACTTAACTCAGCGGCTGTGCGGCCCATGAAAGCACTTGATATTTAGGCTTGGCGGCCTATGAAAGCCTTGTTTTTTCTGATTCCTTCATTTGTAGGTTCATCTTTGTACCATATTGACATATGGTTTAAAACAATTCAGGCCATATAGCCTTAATCTTTATGACTCATATTTGAGCATATTTGGGGTTTTGATAACCCGTCCTAATAGAGGGCGTTAAGTTGCTAGGATATCTTTGCCTTGGGAAATCAAAATCATGATATTGCATGCCTATGGGTCAATACCCGCGACAGATTATATTATTCAAATCTTGAATAGCCAACATGGCTGGATTTTTATTATGGTTATCAATAACCAGTATTATGATTGAGGTTCATTGATATGCAAGGCATTCAGGAATATCATAGAGACAGTGGATATGATTTATTTACAATGGATGTGGTTTTATTTAGTGTCGAGTTGCTGCAGGCTTACGACCCGACACTTGGGGGCTATATTATTCAGATCATGATTATATCAAATATGGAAGTCCCATGTCACTGCAAGCATGCACCATGACAATTGGGGGCTAATGCAAGGTCATTTTTTACTTGCTTTATTTTAGACCCAGCTCATCACATTGTAATGAGCCGTCCCTTGGGGGCTACAAATTGCTCCTCTCAAAAATTCAAGGTAAACAAGCCTTAATCCATTATATTGAAAGGTCCACTACTCAATTGGTAGAGTACAAATCTCTTAACCTTGTGGACATGGGTTCAAGCCCCATGGTGAGGGTTACATCATATGATGTTATTTTCAATGAAGTATATATAAAGTACCAGATCAGTATTATCTTACTGAGCCGACCCTTGGAGGCAACACATTATTGCATCATGACCCGACCCTTGGGGGCTACACTGGTTGAAGTTTTTATGAGCATAAGGCAATTACAAGTCCTAGGTTGCTGCAAACATGACAACCCGACACTTGGGGGCTACATATGTGGAATATTCAGTTTTGACTAGTGAATGAGATGAACAACCTCGATTTCATGAACAACCTGGATTTCTTCAAAGTTGCGACATTTTATTGAAGCAAGATGTTACTACGCTTTCGTCTTAAGACTTGGGGGCTACAAGTGCTATGCATATAGGGGAGGTACATTTTCAAGCTTGATGTTAACAACAATTATGACCCGGTACCATCAATATTTACAAGCCGGCAATTTTGGCAATGATAAACCGGCAAGTTTTACATCTTCAAGCCGGCTGAAGATCAGATGCATATTTCAAAGACCAATATTTTTGTTAAGCATTGGGAGTTGAGTCAAAAGAATTATCCTTCACAATATTTTCTATAAGAAACCAACGTCAGCAAATTGATTATGAAGCTGGCCTATTGACCCGGATTATCTTGAAGAAGGAAATGACAAGGAATTAAGGATGATCAGGTGCCGGTTTACAAGAATTCTTAACCCGAAGCACAATCTATCAAATTTGTTCTTGTATTTGTTTTACAGGATCAGTTTAACTTGGATAATCCATATTAAACTGGGGGCTAATGCCGGGGATATACCCCGCGGTTTGACCCGGCCGAAGATGTGACCTGGCTGGGACTTGGTGACTCATTGGTAAGCCGGCGGATAGTTATAAGCCGGCAGAATGTAAACCGGCGGAGAGTTATAAGCCAGCAGATAGTTATAAGCCAGCATACAGTTATAAGCCGGCAGACAGTTATAATCCGGCAGATGGTAAGCTGACTGACAATTATAAGCCGATAGATGGTAAGACGGCAGACAATTATGACCCGGCAGACAGAGTCGCCTGGGGTTAATAAGCCTGAGACATTAAGAAGCCCAAGACGTTAAGAAGCCCATGGAGAGAAGCCCGTGATAAGAAGTCAGAAAAGTTTTAAGTATTAATCCGACTAGGACTCTACATGTAACCCGCCCCTTCAACTTATATAAGGAGGGGTAGGGCATGCTAAGAGGGGAGAAGAGAATAATCTTTAAGGCTAGACACAACCAGAGGAGAGCCGGAGATACGGCGACTCCCTCCTGATGATAATGAGACCTAGCCACAAACATCATGTAGGGCTATTACTAGATGATGTTTCCCGGGGCCCGAAGCTGTCTAAACCCTTGTCTTGTGTTGCGTCTCTCTATTCCGATCAACCCCTCGCAAGCTACCACATAGATGTGCTGGCCTCATGTAAGTCCTCACACTAGGACATCTGCCGTGACAAATCGACGACAACAACCGTGTGAGATGCAGTACAAAATATCCTGGAGCACCATCGGTGTATAGTATGCACACATATTATGCGAGATGGTGCGTCGACTACAGTGTGGGTGTGTGTTGTAGTCTCCTTTGTGTAGCCAAATTATGCAATGACATGGATGAGCACTGTAACCAGGGAAATTGGAAACAAATTTTTTTGACGTTCAAGCTCAACACACACGGGTTAAGCTATCTGAATCGTTTGTGATGTTCACATATCGTACACAGTTCTGAATAAGGGACCGTGTCTGATGATACTTTGCGCGCCAGTTTTTTCGCTGAACCGATTCAAATTTTTCGGCTACTATGGAAATATCTACCTCCCCGCCCCTCCCCTTACCAAAGGCCACATTTCCCGTGTTTCCGCCTTCCTTTCCAAGTTAATACCTTCACTCCTTGCTTGCGGCGCTGCCCCCTCTCCGGCGACCCTACTTCACGCTGCTCGGACTCGTCTATCCAGGCAGGTAATCCACACCAGACCCCCATCCACCCCTCCTTGCACATCCCACATGCCCCGACCACCGATGCGTCACCTTCCACCCAAATCACCGACCCCTCCACCAAATAAGCGCCGCCCTAAGCCATGGTGCACGCAGTATAGCCAGCAGCTCAAGGAGCATTTGACAGCGGAGAAGCAAACCACGTCCGCACGCGTGGCTGAGGTCACGATGGCTGCCATGTGTGCTGACCTCCAGATCTTGGAGGTGCACCTCGCCATCCAGGCCACCGTTGACGCTTCGCGTGCCAACGCCATGACGCGGTTGGCTACTTTTAAACGACAGTTCATGGTGTTTTCTTGAGGCCACCATCGGTGCCTTCGACGAAGACTACGAGGTGTTTTCTCAGCGTGCACGTTCTTACCTCAACTCGAGAGCTAGCAGGTTGGTGCCCAGAGCGGCTCAGGCAACACACCACCACGACGAGGGCACCCACGATGCGGAGGGCTCGCCCTCTTCCATGTCCAAGGAGCCAATCGTCATCGATATCTCCGAGAATGAGGACTAGCATGTCTTATTAGCTCACTATAAGGACCCATGTTCAGTTTGCTAGCTACTACCTTTCCTTAACAAATTCTAGTGAATTGCTCTATCTACTTTTACCATGCAATCTATTTCTCTAGTGTATATGTTCTATATGTCATGCAATGTGGTGCACACTTATTAACTGTTTGGTTAATTATTTGTCGTGTTCAGTTAACTATTTGGTTCAATCCTGCAAATGTGATGTTCAATTCTTGTTCATGCAATTTTGTATTGTCTTCCATGCGAGAATAAATCGAATATTTCTTTACAAAATACATGAGAAACTAATACAATTTGCTATATTTCCAAGTTTTCAAGGATGCTCGGTTTGGTTAACTGTTTGATCTTCTAGTATGTTATATATTGTGCAATGTGGTGCTCAGTTAACATCTGGTTCATTCATTGTAGTGTTTAATTAAATGTTTGGTTCCATTCTGTAATGAGATGTTCAATTGTTGTGGGTGGATTCTATTATTGTATACCATGTGAGAAATAAATCGAACTTGGTTGTACTAAATACATGAGAAACAAATACAATTGCTATATTTCCAAGTTGTTAAGCATGCTTGGTATGGTTAACTGTCTGATCTATTATTAGGAGTATGCTATATTGTGCAATGTGGTGCCCAGTTAATGTTTGGTTCATTTGTTGTGGTGTTTAGTTAACTTCTTGGTTCAATTCTGCAATGCAATGTTCATTTGTCGTGGGTAGAATTTTGTATTGTTGTGCATGTGAGGAATAATCGAATTTGGCGGCACTTAATACAGGGGAAACGTATACAATTGCTATATTTCATAGTTCTTAATCATGCTTGGTTTGGATAAATGGGTTTTCCATGTGGCTTGAATTAATACGATGAATCTGCAACGTGCCTAATTTTCATCAACATATTTTACTGATACCATGCGAACCCTCACTTAACTTGACCACTAACTACCTTATATGTCTTTCATGGAAACTTTAAGTGCATCTAGTGCCACACCAAGTTGGTTTTGGAGTATTGATGGCAAACCTGGTTGAGGGACTAATGTGTTTGTGAGAATTGCAGGATAACACAGGTAGTAGTCCCTCATTGATTCGGTTAACCTACCGGAGATGACCCCTAAAAATTTATGAAGACATTGATATCGGTGGTGGTATATGAAGATAATCATATTGAAGACTATGACATGAGAAGACATTGTGTGAAGACTATGGAAAGCGAAGACGTAGATGTTTTGTTGTTTCCTTTTCTTCTTTGTTGAGTCATAGGAACAACCGTACTGTTAACTAGGATCCAAGGGAACTAATTTAGAGTTACTGAAGTGATGCTCAACCAAATCCTATGTCTTCGAGCGAAGACTATGAGAGCAAATCTTATCCAGAGTCGGATGAGTCAGCTTTACTTGTAGCTCAAGTAAAGTTGCCGTGTGTGTTTGAAATCTGACCGTTGGAACACGTGTCAGTTCCTTAGTGACCCAGGGTCACTTCGGACAAATCAGGTCGGGTTGCCCAGTGGCTATAAATAGCCCACCCCATACACCATAAATTGGTGGCTGCTCAGAGTTATTGCACGGCTTTTGTCGTTTGAGAGCAACCCACCTCCGAAGCATTTGAGAGAGAAATCCTTGCGAGGACAAAGCCCAAACACCCAGAGCCAAAGAGTGTTAGGCATCACTAAAGTCTTTCTGTCTGTGTGACCTGAAGAATTATTACACTTGAGGACTGTGTTTCCTCCAGCCGGTTAGGCGTCGCGTTCTGAGCATCCAAGAGTCATTGTGGATCGCCGGTGAACGAAGTCTGTGAAGGTTTGGAAGTCTACCTTGAAGACTTACCAGAGTGATTGGGCGAGGACTAGGTGTCCTTAGCTCAAGGGGAACAAGGTGAAGACGCGGTCTTCTGAGTTAAATCTCAGCCTCCCTAACCAGACGTACAGTTGTCACAACAACTGGAACTGGTCTAACAAATCACTGTCTTCCCGAGCTACTGGTTCTATCCGTCCCTTCCTTTTACTTACTGCTATACATTGTGAAGTCATTGCATGCTTGCCTTATCTGATTGACTTCACTGAGTATCTACTAGTTGTGATTGGCTTCATTCCTTCTTCCATTATGATCCCTACTGCCTAGCTGCTATTAGTCTTTGAGCTTTCACTTCATTGAATACATGACTATAGCTTATCTAGTGTAGTCCACTTTCCGCTGCATACTAATAGGATTGAGTTTATCGTTTGTCTTTGAAACTACCATGTTTTGAAGCATTTCATAAAAATCGCCTATTCACCCCCCTCTAGTCGATATACTGCACTTTCAATTGGTATCAGAGCAAGGTACTCCCTTGTTCTGTGTGATTCGGTTTAACCACCTGGATTTTTAGCTATGTCGACCGTAGGAATGAAGACAGTGTCCTGCCCCATGTTTGACGGTCACGAGTATCCCAACTGGAAGGCCATGATGAAGAAACGTCTCATGGAGATTAACCATGAGCTGTGGACCGTCACTGAGATTGGTCTTACCGATCTATGCAAGAGGGCAGAAGCTGATGACATTCGCAAGTTCACTCTTCTCAATCTCACAGCGAATGACGTCATCTGCTCCTGTCTGTCTCAAGATCAGTTCAGGAACATCATGCATCTTGATCATGCGAAGCTTATCTGGGACCGTCTCTCTGAAGTCTATGAAGGTCATCGAACTCGTGATGATTCTGGGTTTGAGAAATTCAAGGAATATCTCAAGACGATGACTTTCGATCCAGAACCATCATCCTCTGCACCATGCCTTATGGCAAAAGGTGCCAAGGTAACCGAATGCTATTCATCTGAATCTAGTGATGATGAATCTGGTGATGAATTTGGACCCAACTATGTCAAGCTTGCTTCCCTTGCCACTAAACAACAAATTGCTCTGGAAAAGGCTAAAAAATGCTTAATAAGAGCAATGATATGTTGGGTGAAGAAATGGATGAGTCGAAAAACTTAGCTGAAAGTCTTCAGAGGATTCAGGCTAAGTTAACTACGCTTCAAAGTCTTCATAACACTCTCTTATCCGATCACGAAAAGCTAAGACGATGTTATGAAGATCTTCAAAAGGAGCATGATCAATTACTTGCTCAACATGTCAGTGCTTCTCACGAAGAGTTTGAACCACCATATCTAAAATGCATTGAACGTAATAATGCTACATCTGTTGCTGGTTGTTCTACTTCTGCCACTGTTGCAATATATTCAACTACTGATGTGGTAACTAACCCCTCTGCTGAGGATACCACTACTATTGCTAATGAAAATGCTAAGTTGAAGACTGTGCTTGAAACAGGGATGTACAAAAGCCTCAAAGGGCATCAGACTCTACGTGATGTCCTCAAAAAGCAGATACTGAACCAAAACCCTAGGAAAGAGGGTGTTGGGTTCGACAGGAAAATGAATGTTGATGGTTCATACTGGAAGCCTGAGCAGTATCCCAAAACCACATGGGTTGCTGCAAAGGAACCTTCAGTGGATCCATCTACCTTATCTGGCTTCACTTGTGCTAATCCTGTTATCATTGATGAATCCTTTGATGCAAACTATAAACTGTTTAAGAATCAAAATGGTGAAGTGTTTGCCAGGTATATTGGTACTAACTGCAGGAACGGACCACCTATGAAGAAGTTCTGGGTACCCAAAGGTTGTCTTGAGAAGCTTCCAGCAAATATTATCATGACACCTCCTCGGATGAAGACAAACCCCAGACCAAAGGCTTCATATGGTCCTATGGCTTCATACAGACAAAGGACTCACCTGAGTCACCCTAACGCGGATGTTTTGCAGGGAAACCATACTCAGACCCATGAATATGAGCGTGTTTCTTCAAACCGCTATGTTCATAAATCCAAGAATTTTTCTGCCTATTCTTATGAGTATTATTCTCCTCCTGCAAGACTATTTGCTAGGGCCCCAAAGCCAAAATTCTCAAATGCTGCTCTTAGACTCATTGCTTCCAAGCCACCCCTGAAAATGTGGGTGGTTAAGAAGAACTAACTTTCTCTTGCAGGGAAAGGTCTCCAGCCGATAATCAAAGGCTTCTGATGCTATTGCTGGGGACCTAAAACACTTGTAGGGCACAAGATCAAATGCCCAAAATGACTTACTGCTCATACTATTCATAAATCACTTACTGAACATCTTATCAGTCCTAACTTTCATCTAAGCTTTCATAATCCACTTATGCATCAAATGTTTATGCTTCATAATGGCTTTTGGTGAAGCCTATCCTCCTAACTGCATTGTAGGGAGTGACACCAAAGTCTTCAGAATGGATTATGGATAGCGGATGCACAAATCATATGACTGGTGATCGAAAACTTCTCATGGACTCAACCTTACGTCCATCTAACAAGAGTCACATCACATTTGCTGATACTGGTAAAAGCAAAGTGTTGGGTCTAGGTAGAGTTGCAATCTCAAGAGATCAACACATGGATAAAGTCATGCTTGTTGAATCTCTTGGCTTCAACTTAATGTCTGTCTTAATGCTTTGTGACTTAAACATGATTGCGATCTTTGGTAAATTTCGTTGCCTCGTACTAATGGAATCTGACAAGTCTTTAGTATTTGAAGGATATAGAAAAGGTGATCTGTATATGGTAGATTTCTCAGCTGGACCGCAGATGGTTGTATGTCTTCTAGCAAAAGCTTCAGAGTGCTGGCTCTGGCATCGGAGGCTAGGACATGCTGGCATGAGGAACTTGCACACTCTCGCAAAGAAGAAGCATGTCAAAGGCATCGAGGAAGTCAAGTTCAAGAAAGATCATCTATGTGGTGCCTGTGAAGCTGGGTAGATGACTAGAGCCAAGCACCCCTCGAAGACAATCATGATGACATCCAAACCCTTCAAGATGCTTCACATGGACTTATTTGGCCCTACTCACTACTCCACATTCTCTACCACAGCCTGTCTCTATGGCTTCGTCATTGTTGATGATTATTCAAGATACACATGGGTACACATAATACTCTACAAGACTGAAGTGCAAGATGTCTTCAGAAGCTTCGCCAACCGTGCCATGAACAACTATGGCATCAAGATCAAGCATATCAGAAGTGACAATGGCACTGAATTCAAGAACACTGGCCTCGATCTTTATCTGGATGAAATGGGAATCACCCATGAATTCTCAACCCCATATACACCTCAGCAAAATGGGATCGTTGAGCGCAAGAACAGAACTCTAATTGAGATGGCTCGAACAATGCTCGATGAATACAAAACACCAAGAAGGTTCTGGCCCGAAGCTATTGATACTGCATGCCATATCATCAACCGTGATTATCTTCAAAAGCTTCTGAAGAAAACATCCTATGAACTCCTCACTGGAAAGAGGCCTAACGTAAGTTACTTTAGAGTATTTGGAGCTAAGTGCTGGATCAAGGATCCTCATCACAAGTCAAAATTTGCATCCAAATCACATGAAGGCTTCATGCTCGGATATGGAAAGGATTCACACTCCTACTGAGTCTTCACCATCTTTCTCTATAAAACTGTTGAAACTATGGATGTGCGATTTGATGAGACAAATGGTTCACAAACAGAGACCCTACCAACTGTGCTACATGAAGCTTCACCAAATGAATCTATCAAGCTTATGGGAACCGGTGAGATCATGCCTTCTGAAGCACAACTTGACGAGGAACTCATCATCTCTTGTCCAAATCAACCTGACGACAATGCTCAGCCTGAAGACAACACTCCTGATGATGACAATGTACATCAAGAGCAAAATCTTCGTCCAACTCATCCTCGTGTTGCAAATGAAGTACAAGTCGAAAAGATAATTCATAGCATAAATGCTCCTGGTCCACTGACTCGCTCAGGAGCAACACAACTTGCAAATTTCTGTGGGCACTTTGCTTTTGTCTCAATATCTGAACCCAAGAAAGTTGATGAAGCTTTTATGGAACCCGAATGGATTCAATCTACGCAAGAAGAGCTTCAACAGTTTGAGCTGAACAATGTGTGGGAACTTGTCGAGCGTCCTGATCCTCGCAAGCACAACATAATAGGAACAAAATGGATCTATCGCAACAAGCAAGATGAGCATGGTCAAGTGGTCAGAAACAAAGCTCGTCTCGTTGCTCAAGGATACACTCAAGTCGAAGGGATTGACTTCAATGAAACATTTGCTCCTATGGCTAGGCTTGAAGCTATTCGTATACTGCTAGCCTATGCAAATCATCACAACATACTTCTATATCAAATGGATGTAAAGAGTGCCTTTCTCAATGGAAGAATAGAAGAAGAGGTGTATGTTGCACAACTACCTGGCTTTGAAGACCCAAAACGTCCTGATATGGTATACAAGCTCAACAAGGCACTGTATGGCCTCAAACAAGCGCCTCGTGCTTGGTATGACACACTCAAAGACTTCCTGAAGAGCAAAGGCTTCAAACCTGGATCCCTAGACCCCACACTCTTCACGAAGACATATGATGATGAGCTATTTGTCTGCCAAATCTATGTGGACGACATTATCTTTGGCTGCACGGACAGGAAATACAGTGATGAGTTTGGTCACATGATGCAAGAGCAATATCAAATGTCCATGATGGGTGAGCTGAAGTACTTCCTTGGTCTTCAAATTAGTCAGCAAAGCAACAACATCTTCATATCTCAAGAGAAGTACCTTAAAGATTGCCTGAAAAAGTTTGGAATGCAAGACTGCAAAGGGTACTCGACGCCAATGCCTGCCAAACATCATCTGGGTCCCGACGCCAATGGTAAAGAGTTTGATCAACAGGTATACCGCTCCATGATTGGTTCTTTAGTTTATTTATGTGCATCTAGCCCAGATATTATGCTTAGTGTTTGCATGTGTGCTTGATATCAAGCGGCACCAAAGGAGTCGCATCACTTAGCTGTGAAGCGAATACTTCGATATTTGGCTTACACCCCAACACTAGGATTATGGTATCCAAAGGGCTCAGAGTTTGATCTAGTAGGATTTTCAGATGCTGATTATGCTGGTGACAAAGTTGATCGCAAGTCCACATCAGGCACATGTCACTTTCTAGGACGATCACTTGTCTGTTGGTCTTCAAAGAAGCAGACCTATGTATCACTCTCCACTGCTGAATCTGAATACATTGCTGCTGGATCTTGCTGCGCTCAGCTTCTCTGGATGAAGCAAACACTCAAGGACTATGGAGTCCATCTGAAGCATGTGCCACTCTACTGTGATAATGAAAGCGCCATCAAGATTGCCAACAACCCAGTTCAGCACTCGAAGACAAAGCACATTGAAATTCGTCATCACTTTCTCAGAGATCATGTTATGGAGGAAGATATTGATATCATACACGTCAACACTGAAGAGCAACTGGCAGATATCTTCACAAATCCCTTGGATGAGAAAAGGTTTTGCAAGTTGCGGTGTGAGCTAAATATCTTAGAATCCTCAAATGTCCTGTAATCAGGCACACATCCTAACACTTATGCATATTGACGACTTAGATGTGCAACACACGAAGTAAAGTACATCTTCAATCAATGAAGACTTACATTCTAAGTGTGAATACATCAACATGGAATTTGACTACGGAGCGCCATGATAATTGTGCGTCGAGTGTGGGTCTAATACTTCCTATACGGTGGGTAACGCCACCACCAAATTCTTGTTTGAAGTGTTTCTCATGGCGTTACATTTGCAAAGTCTTTGTCACACCCTGCATTTTGTAACATGTTATTTGTATCTTTGAAGCATGAAAATTTGGACCAGCAATTTTTTTTAGCATCATTTGGCTTTATTTGGAATTGAGTTTTCTTCATTTGCTTTTTCATGTGCTCATTTGAAGTCAACTATGACCTCTTGTAGATTTCATCTCCACACCAAAAACTCCTGCCCAATGATCATGCCAAGTGTTATATAGCAGTATAGTATTTTCCTACAAAATTAATTTGGCCAAAAAGTATTTTATAAATTTAGTTTTCCAAAAAACCCTGAATTGAGATTTGCACTGCAAGTACTTGATTTAGGGTGAGAAAATTATTTCAAAAGGTTTATTTGAGACCTAGTAGTCATAGGACTCCCAGAAACCACAAAGGTATAATTTTAAAAGTTATTTTCCCATTTTATTTAAAAGGTTTTTCTTAAGGCCAGAAATGGTCTTTAATAGGGGAAAATTATTTAACTGTTTCAAAAATATTTGCCAAAATTCAGAGAGACTCAGAGGACATATATTGTCCATATATAAGAGTTTCAACACTTGGTCATGTTCAAAATAATGGGCTAAACCCTCTAAAACCCTTTCTGGATATTTCAAGCTTTTGAAATATTTACAAAGGAAACTTTCTCCAAAAATTCCAGGGAAATTCTATCATGTCATATATGACATATTTGATGATCTTGCCAAGTCCCATGCCTTGGGAAGCAAGAAAACATCCTCAAACCTCTTCATAACCATTCTGTCCATATTTGAAGTTTGAGCAACTTTACATTGCCAAACTTGTCCAAATGCTCTCAAACTTGGTGCACATGCTAGAATGACCTAATAAGGCATCTAGACCAAATGGCACAAGATTTGGAATAGAGCAACTTGATCAGATCACCTCAAAACCCTTTCTGTTCAAATGCAAATTTGAACAACTTTACATTACCAACTTTTTATCTGGAGCTTCAAACTTTGTGGGCATGATCAATACCCCAAATAATGATGCTACACCAAGTGGTGCATCAAGGGGAGATGATTAGCTTGACTCAATCAAGATGAAACTGTTTCTGTTGATTTCTAGAGTTCACCAAAGTTACATTGGCTAGTTTCCTCAAATGAGCCCAAATTTGGTGAAGCACCCTATTTTCTCATGGCTTTCAACCCTGTCAAGTGCCATGTCAAGTGGAGTTCATTTACTTGACCAAACACTGATCAAACACCTTCTGCAGAATCGCTAAAACCTCCAACTTGATCACTTTTAATTTTCTCCATGGCCTCAACTTCTTACCACATGATCATTGAGTTACTAGCTACCACCAGTAACTCCCCCAGCACCCCAGCTCCATGATTGAGGGGTGAAAGCCCTGTTTTACCTTGCTGGACAGCAGTATTTCGCCATTTCACCAGCACCCTCACTCTCTCTCAGCATCTCCAGGGCATCCAAGGCCTCAGGCCATTTCTTTACTCCTCCCTCAACGTGCTGGACACTGTTGGACACGCTGGTTTGGACCAAAACAGCGAGAGCGCGATGATGCTAGCAATACGCACGCTCTGGAGCGCGCAACAGTGCACCTCCGCACGGTGGCTCCGGCCAATCGCTGACCCCGACAGCCTCGGGCCTCCCCCTCGCGCCAGTCGAGGCCCCTCGACGTCCGCGACCTCCCCGGCGCTGTCCCCCCTCCTCCTGCGCCCTCCAGTGGCCGTCGTCGCACGCGCGCTGGATGCCCGCGGCGGCCACTCCTCTGCCTCGCACGCGCGCACGCTCCTGACGCTCCCCCGCTTCTCTTTCACCCTCAGCTGGACGTGGAGATCGTCCAGGAACTCCACGGACCCATTCCCTTGGCCTCCCGTGCGCTGTAGCCTCGAGCCGGAGCTCGCCGGCGCACTGGACCACGGGCCTCCATCGAGCTCCTATAAATAGCCCCTCCCGAGCCTCTCCAGCAGCACCACAAGCCTCACTCCACTCCACTGAGCCCCCCAGCATCTTCAGTTCGACCCCAAGAGGTCCCAGTACTCGGGATCGACCGGAGCGCCGCCGCGTCGGGCCGCCGGCGATCTCGTGGTACGGGCCTTCCCTGCCCCTCCTTCCACCTGATTCGGAACCCACTCGCCTCACTAATCCTTTCCCCCTTGTTTCCCCCTCCGTTTGAAGTCGGAAACAGCCACAGCCACCACCCTCCGACGAGCTTCCGCCGTCCCACCTCACCGCCGGTGAACCAGACCTCCCCGCCGTGCCGCACCACCACCCCTGCATCCGCGACACGACGCTGGTCACGTTCCTGCCCTCCGTTGCCGTCGCCGTGGCCGGGAACCTCGCCGGTGAGCTCGCCATCGCCGTGGCCGTGGGGTTAGAGATGACAGGCGGGCCCCGCCTATCATCCCCTCACCTCTCTCCCCCTCCTCTGTGCCACTGACCTGCGGGCCCCGCCCGTCAGGTTTAAAAACCTGACATGCGCGCGCAGGCTCCCGTGCGGTTGGGCTGGACCGTCTGGGCCGTGCACTGTAGCCTCCTCTGGCCCAGTGCACAGGACCCTTTCTCTTTTTCTTTTTCTGTAATTGTTTTAAACATTTCTACATAAAAGAAAAATGGTCCAAATTAAATAATTCCAACTCCTAAAATCTTGTAATATTCCAACCTATTTAATGGTACTACTTTCACTCAAATCCATGAAACTTTTCTGTATTGTTCAAATTTAAATTCAAATTTGAGCAGTAATACTCCTGTTCAAAAATCAATAGATTCTATTCTGTTACTCCAAAACTCCAACTAAGATTTTCCCCATCTTAGAAATTCCTCTAGTATTTTACAAAAATGATTTGACATTTTTCTGAGCACTTTGATTTTTCTGTTTTGTTTGTATTCTTATTTTCCCGTGGTTATTATGCGACGTATAGATCCCGTATTTGACGAAGTTGCTGTGGAAGAAGAAGGAGAAGGACTTGAAGACTTTGAAGACCAAGCCAATCCAGGCAAGCAGCCCTTTGACCATGATACACTTGTTCCTCGGAACCCGTTTGTTTCCGATGCATGATATTAGGGTTACGATGGTAACCTAGTTGATTCCACCACATGATGCATGCTTGATCTTGATCTTGCTAAGTGCTAGATGACATGCAAATAGATGGTCATGATGCTTATATGATGCATGTGTGATATGAACCCTCGTAGTTGAAATCTTTGCATGAACCCATCGGGTGCCCCTAATGCCCGAGGGTGATGATGTGTTAGGTCTTCACTTGAGAAAGAAGTGATGTGCCGGTAAATCATATGCATGGTGGAATGATGGATTAGATTTATGTGTGACTACCGTCCCAACCAAACATGTGCAACCACACTACCCCTTATGGGACGGGGCTTTATTGATTACTTAGGTCGATACTAGCATGGTGCCCGCATTACTAGTGACGGGAAGACTTGAGGTCTTTCCCGGGACGGGGTCGTGCTTGGATAGACGGCCATGACTGTTTTTACAGGGCACCGGACACACCGTTGGTCCCTTCGGGTACGCGTGACATTGAAATTAGGGCAAGTCCCGTGATCTATTGTTTGTACCCGAGGGCCGTGTACCAACGAGTGGACTCTATGTTAGTGTCGTCTAAGAAAAGGTAATGACCGGGTGCTTACCCCGGGTACTTGAGGTACCGCGGGTCGTGGATGACACGGAAGTTCCCCGGATCTTGTGGGTAAAGTGCGCAACCTCTGCAGAGTGTAAAACTATTCGAATAGCCGTGTCCACGGTTATGGACAGTTGGGTGGTGCTACTTAAACTATGTCCAGAATTTTACTTCCTCGGTGATTATATGTGTGTGATGAGTCAGGATGGTGACTTGACTCGATGAGATGAATCATATTCATGTTGATATCGGTAACCTGTCTTCGAGGTTGCGCGAGTTTAGTGATGCATTAACTTGATGGTAGAATAATTGTTCTAGCCTTGCAAGATTGATCATTGTTATTCAAATGCACTATTACTTTGAACCACATCATGGGTTGCATGAGAGTACATTCAAAGTACTCATTGGCTTGCCACTGGTTATTTAATTGGCCAGGCATGGAAGAACAGGATTATGAGGAAGAATTCTTTGGAGACGAACATGCGAACTAGGACGCTATCCCAGTCAGAATGCCTGTAGGGTTAAGGTAGATGGCATGGGTTCTACCCGTTTATCGAAGACTTCCGCTATTTGAGTTATTTGCTATCAGCCCGTGAGGCTCTATCTATGTAAGACTTGGCCATAATGGCCATAATTCGTGTAAGACTATTTGTATGGATGTAAGACTATTGTTATTTCAGCTTCTATGTGTTTAGTGAGCATTGATCTCTGGGATCACTGTACACGTGCATTCGGTGATCTCGACTTCTAAGTCGGGGTCCCCACAGAGCTGGTATCAGAGCCATCCTGACTGTAGGAAGCCTTAGTTAGCATGGGCGTTAGTTAGTTGAGACCCCTTTTTCAAAAAACCTTCTGAACCTCTCTTCTTTTCTAAACCCGAGATTTCATCAGCTTATTAACCCCTCCTATTCCACCTTTGTAGATGGCCGTTGTACCCAAAGAGCACCTGACCACCGGGTTTCCCTTCTCGAGGATAGCCTCCAGGAGTGTCAGTTCCACCGAGCACCCATCCTCACCTACCTTGAGCATTGGGTGAGCGATACTGAGGTGGAGTACCATGTGGAAGTGATCGTGAAGGCAAACGATCCTCCCACAAGTTGGTTCTTCGAGGGACCCTAGATGGCAACACTACCACTCGCTGTCGAGGCTGCTGCACTCAAGGCATTAACCCGTCTCCACGAGCTTCTTCCGGAGATGGCAGCCAAGATGGCAACTCGCTTCTTACCTTACCGGAAGGAAGGTGACGAAGAAAGCAGCGCACTAGCCCCTCCACTGAAGGAAGGACTCTCGCTTCGGTTCCAGACCTACTTCAGTCTATGTGCCGACAGCCTGGCACAAGACTTGGCCTCAGAATCAATGAAGCTTCGAGAAGAACTTCACAAGACCAAGGCACTTCTTCGTCGAGCTCAAGAGAAGGCAAACAGGATCAAGAAGGAAGGAGCACCTTCTGGACAATCCGCTATCGCATATCGAGGCGGAAGGCCCTCTGAGGATGTATCTTCCAAGGGTGAAGAACCACCTCGGCGACGCCGGATGACAGCAAGGGAATATCGCAAGCTTTTCCCTGCACCACCAACGAAGCACCGTCGTATCCAACTCCTCCACTCCCCCACACCCTCTAGTGGCAAGGGAGCCCAGACAGATGAAGACAAGGAGGAAGACCCAGAAGAGCCGGAATACGCGACCGAGCATTCCGCCGCTTAGGCATTATTCGCTACTCGGATATGCCAGTTGTAACCTCTACGGTAGGATAGGTCGTGTAACCCCTATGCGCAGTCGAGTCCTTGTATGGTTCATATGAAACCATCTAGTGTTTTCTTTTGTTGTGTCTGGATGTAAGTCGTAATCTTCCTTCGGGAATATGTAAACGACTACATCACCCATTTGGATTTTAATGAATGTGTTTTGGCCTCTCGGCCCTTGCATGATTTGATTTAATGTCACACCCACCCCCTTACTAGGCACCCATCTATCTTGCTTTCCCTCTTCTGAGTCATGAGACCTTTTACCGCTCCAACAGGATGCCTGTTGTAACTCGTACTGGTACCTCTACCCAGCAGCCCGAAGCCGGAGCATCCTCTCAGCCAGAGGCAGGCCACGACCAAACCAACGACCAAGCTCCACCACCACCTCCTCCAAGCATGGACATGGCTCAGCTTCTCCAAGCTTTCCGAGAGGAACGCCAATCCAACACTGCAGCTCTCCAGCTGATTGCTCAAGCTGTCACCAACAACCGCCAGCCGGCGGGGAATGGCAATGGACGTTCCACGTTGGCAGAGTTCAAGAAGCATGCACCGCCAACTTTCATCGAGACTGCTGAACCCCTGGATGCAGATGACTGGGTCCGTTTCATTGAGGAAATCCTGGAACTAGTCGGATGCACCGAAGATCGCGAGAAGGTGGCTTATGCAGCCCACTGCCTCGGGGGAACTGCTAGAGCTTGGTGGGATGGATTCAAGGTCATGCATGCTGAACAAGACATCACTTGGGTTAACTTCAAGGCAGAATTCCGCAAGGCCCACATTCCTACCGGAATCATGGCTATCAAAAAGCGTGAGTTCCGAGCCCTGAAGCAAGGAAGTGGCACTGTCAAGGAGTACATGCAGAAGTTTAGTGTTCTGTCAAGGTATGCCCCTGAGGATGTCAGCACTGATGCTGCCAAAAGGGAGCGCTTCATGGAAGGCCTTAATCAGACCCTGCAATACTCGCTTGTCGTGTGCGACTGCCCGTCTTTCCCTGACCTGGTGAACAAGGCACTTATGCTTGAAGACAAGCGGCGTGCTTTGGAAGACACTCGCAAGCGCAAGTTGGTCAGTAAGGGAAGTTCCAGCAACCAGAAGCCTCGTCCGTGGCAGTCAGCCCCGGCCAAGCCAACCTATCAGCAGCCAAGAGCTCCTGCACCTCGTGCCAATCCTCAGCCTCAGCAGTATGCCAACCCCACGCCAGCTTTCAACCCCAATACCAGTGGTGGCAACAAGATCAATCCAAACCAAGTCACTTGCTTTGGATGTGGTCAGCCCGGACACATCTCAAGGGTGTGCCCTAACAAGAAGCCTGATGCCCCGCGCCCCAATGCGCAGAACCAGGGACAAGGCCGTGGAATGCCACCAAGGAACCCAGCTCCTCGCAATCCACCAAACTATGGGAAGGGGCGTGTGAATCACGTCACTGCTGAAGAAGCCTAGGAAGACCCGGACGTCGTGCTGGGTATGTTCCTTGTCAACTTAGCACCTGCAACTGTCTTGTTTGATTCTGGAGCAACGCATTCATTTGTCACTCAAAGATTTGCATTAAAAAGTGGCATGACCCCTACACCCCTGAATAACCCTATGGTGGTACAAACCCCCGGAGCCGAGATGAGAGCCAAGATAGGCTGTAAAGGAGTCAGTATTACCATTAACGGTGTAGACTTCCTAGCAGACCTTATCATCCTGAGATCGCAAGGCTTGGATGTGATCCTAGGCATGAATTGGCTCAGCAAGCACCAAGGCTTGTTAGACTGTGCCAATCGGACAGTCACTGTGACCAATGACCAAGGAGTCGAAGTCAAGTTTGCACCCAACTCCTCTTCCGCTCAAGCCGCTAAAGTCAACTGTCTGTCTGAAGTTGGGCTAGATCAAGTACCGGTGGTATGTGAGTATCCTGATGTCCTTCCGGATGAACTACCGGGAATGCCCCCTGACCGTGACATTGAGTTCATCATCGAGCTCGTGCCCGGAGGAGGACCCATCTATAAGAAGCCTTATAGAATGGGGACGGAAGAATTAGTCGAGTTGAAGAAGCAGCTGGAAGAGCAGCTAAGGAAGGGATTTATCCGCCCAAGTGCCTCCCCTTGGGGATCTCCGGTTCTGTTTGTGGCAAAGAGGGACGGTACCATCCGCTTATGCATTGACTATCGTTCCCTCAATGAAGTTACAATCAAGAACAAGTATCCACTTCCCAAGATCGAAGATCTGTTTGATCAGCTCAGCGGAGCCAAGGTGTTCTCCAAGATCGACCTCAGATCTGGGTACTACCAGCTGAAGATCAGACCCCAAGATATTCCGAAGACGGCATTCGTAACCAGATATGGCCTGTACGAGTGCACGGTCATGTCTTTTGGGTTAACCAATGCCCCATCTTACTTCATGTATCTCATGAATAAAGTCCTCATGGAATATTTGGATAAGTTTGTTGTTGTCTTCATTGATGACATTCTTGTGTTCTCGAAGTCGGAGGAAGAGCACGAGCAGCATCTGAGGATGGTCCTAGACAAGCTTCGTGAGCACCAACTGTATGCCAAATTCAGCAAGTGTGAGTTCTGGCTGCATAAAGTTGGATTCTTAGGTCATGTCTTGACCGAGGAAGGATTATCTGTTGATCCTGCAAAGATCGAAGCTGTGACCCAATGGCAATCTCCAACGACCGTCAAGGAAGTCAGAAGCTTCCTCGGACTAGCGGGCTATTACCGCAAATTCGTGGAAGGATTCTCTAGCATTGCACGACCAATGACTCAGCTCCTCAAAAAGGACAAGAAGTTCGAGTGGACGCCAAAATGCGAAGAGAGCTTCCAAGATCTCAAGAAGAGATTGACCACCGCCCCAGTTCTGGCAACACCTGATATTCACAAGGAGTTCGTGATATATTGTGATGCCTCTCGAACTGGATTGGGAAGCGTTCTGATGCAAGAAGGCCGCGTCATAGCATACCTCTCGAGGCAGCTACGACCCCATGAGGAGAACTACGCTACTCACGATCTTGAGCTAGCGGCAGTTGTTCATGCCTTGAAGACATGGCGGCATTACCTCCTAGGGAAACGGTGTGAGATTTACACAGACCACAAAAGTCTGAAGTATATTTTCACCCAAAAGGAATTGAACATGAGGCAACGGAGATGGTTGGAACTCATCAAAGATTATGACCTCAGTGTTCAGTATCACCCTGGGAAGGCTAACGTGGTGGCCGATGCCTTAAGAAGGAAGGCTTGCTCTTTGAATGCCGTTATTCAAAAAAGGCAGCCAGCCTTGTTTAAGGAGATCGAACAATTCAGTTTGGAATTGGTCACCCCTGGATTTCTGGATCATTTGGAAGTCAGACCAACCTTGCTGGACGACGTCAAGAAGGCACAAGATGGACACGCAAGCATCGAAGGCATCAAGAAGAAGATGAAGCTGGGCAAGGCCCCAGGATTCTCCGAAGACGAGCACGGGATTGTTTGGTACAAAGGTCGCCTCTGCGTACCAAACAACACCGAGCTGAAGACGCTGATTCTGCAAGAAGCCCACGACACTCCGTATTCCATCCACCCCGGAGGAACCAAGATGTACCAAGACTTGAAGGCACGATTCTGGTGGCACGGGATGAAGAGAGAGATTGCAACCTATGTTGCAAAGTGTGATGTGTGCCAAAGGGTCAAGGCTGAATATCAGCGACCTGCTGGATTGCTTCAACCACTCAAGGTTCCTGAGTGGAAGTGGGATAAAGTCGGAATGGACTTCGTCACTGGATTACCAAGGTCAAATAGAGGACATGACTCCATCTTGGTCATAGTCGATCATTTGACCAAGGTGGCCCACTTCATTCCTGTCAAGACCACTTATGATGGCAACCGGCTGGCAGCTCTCTACATCGACCGAATCGTAAGTCTTCACGGCGTTCCCAAGGAGATTGTGTCAGATCGAGGAACCCAGTTCACCTCAAGGTTCTCGAAGAAGTTCCAAGAAGCCCTGGGAACCAAGTTGTCTTTCAGCGCAGCTTTCCACCCACAGACCGGAGGTCAAACAGAGCGAGTCAATCAGATTCTCGAAGACATGCTCCGAGCCTGTGTCCTGGCGTATGGAGCCAAGTGGGAAGACTGTCTCCCTTTTGCCGAGTTCTCCTATAACAACAGTTACCAGTCAAGCCTTCAGATGGCACCATTTGAGGTGTTGTACGGATGCAGATGTCGCACACCCCTCAACTGGTCAAAGACTGGAGAAGGACTAGTCTTTGGACCGGATAATCTCCGCGCAGCAGAAGAGCAAGTCCAACTAGTCAGAGAGCGATTAAAGGCAGCCAAGTCAAGGCAGAAGAGTTATGCTGACACTCGACGCCGAGACATGAGTTTCCATGTCGGGGACCATGTGTACCTGCGGGTAACCCCTCTGAAGGGAACCAAGCGTTTCCACGTCAAAGGGAAGCTCGCACCAAGGTTCATTGGACCCTTTGAGATCACTGCACGACGAGGAGAAGTGGCTTATCAGTTGGAACTACCACCTGAGCTATCCGATGTGCACAATGTATTCCATGTGTGACAACTCCGGAAGTGTCTCCAAGTTCCAAACAAGCCCAATCTCTACAAGGATGTGGATCACCAAGCCATTGATCTGCAGCCTGATTTGACCTACCGCGAGAAGCCCATTCGCATTCTGGACGAAGCAGAACGACGTACGTGAAGCCGTACCATCAAGTATTTCAAGGTCCAGTGGAGCAACCACACTGAAGCAGAAGCAACCTGGGAACGAGAAGACTATCTTAGATCCGTGTTTCCCGACCTCTTTTAAGCCCTAGTTTAGGAATCTCGGGGACGAGATTCTTGTAAGGGGGGTAGGTCTGTCACACGCTGCATTTTGTAACATGTTATTTGTATCTTTGAAGCATGAAAATTTGGACCAGCAAATTTTTTTAGCATCATTTGGCTTTATTTGGAATTGAGTTTTCTTCATTTGCTTTTTCATGTGCTCATTTGAAGTCAACTATGACCTCTTGTAGATTTCATCTCCACACCCAAAACTCCTGCCCAATGATCATGCCAAGTGTTATATAGCAGTATAGTATTTTCCTACAAAATTAATTTGGCCAAAAAGTTTTTTATAAATTTAGTTTTCCAAAAACCCCTGAATTGAGATTTGCACTGCAAGTACTTGTTTTAGGGTTTGAAAATTATTTCAAAAGGTTTATTTGAGACCTAGTAGTCATAGGACTCCCAGAAACCACAAAGGTATAATTTTAAAAGTTATTTTCCCATTTTATTTAAAAGCTTTTTCTTAAGGCCAGAAATGGTCTTTAATAGGGAAAAATTATTTAACTGTTTCAAAAATATTTGCCAAAATTCAGAGAGACTCAGAGGACATATATTGTACATATATAAGAGTTTCAACACTTGGTCATGTTCAAAATAATGGGCTAAACCCTCTAAAACCATTTTTGGATATTTCAAGCTTTTGAAATATTTACAAAGGAAACTTTCTCCAAAAATTCCAGGGAAATTCTATCATGTCATATATGACATATTTGATGATCTTGCCAAGTCCCATGCATTGGGAAGCAAGAAAACATCCTCAAACCTCTTCATAACCATTCTGTCCATATTTGAAGTTTGAGCAACTTTACATTGCCAAACTTGTCCAAATGCTCTCAAACTTGGTGCACATGCTAGAATGACCTAATAAGGCATCTAGACCAAATGGCACAAGATTTGGAATAGAGCAACTTGATCAGATCACATCAAAACCCTTTCTGTTCAAATGCAAATTTGAACAACTTTACATTACCAACTTTTTATCTGGAGCTTCAAACTTTGTGGGCATGATCAATACCCCAAATAATGACGCTACACCAAGTGGTGCATCAAGGGGAGATGATTAGCTTGACTCAATCAAGATGAAACTGTTTCTGTTGATTTCTAGGGTTCACCAAAGTTACATTGGCTAGTTTCTTCAAATGAGCCCAAATTTGGTGAAGCACCCTATTTTCTCATGTCTTTCAACCCTGTCAAGTGCCATGTCAAGTGGAGTTCATTTACTTGACCAAACACTGATCAAACACCTTCTGCAGAATTGCTAAAACCTCCAACTTGATCACTTTTACTTTTCTCCATGGCCTCAACTTCTTACCACATGATCATTGAGTTACTAGCTACCACCAGTAACTCCCCCAGCACCCCAGCTCCATGATTGAGGGGTGAAAGCCCTGTTTTACCTTGCTGGACAGCAGGTTTTCACCATTTCACCAGCACCCTCACTCTCTCTCAGCATCTCCAGGGCATGCAAGGCCTCAGGCCATTTCTTTACTCCTCCCTCAACGTGCTGGACACTGTTGGACACGCTGGTTTGGACCAAAACAGCGAGAGCGCGATGATGCCAGCAATACGCACGCTCTGGAGCGCGCAACAGTGCACCTCCGCACGGTGGCTCCGGCCAATCGCTGACCCCGACAGCCTCGGGCCTCCCCCTCGCGCCAGTCGAGGCCCCTCGATGTCCACGACCTCCCCGGCGCTGTCCCCCCTCCTCCTGTGCCCTCAAGTGGCCGTCGTCGCACGCGCGCTGGCCGCCCGCGGTGGCCACTCCTCTGCCTCGCACGCGCGCACGCTCCTGACGCTCCCCCGCTTCTCTTTCACCCTCAGCTGGACGTGGAGATCGTCCAGGAACTCCACGGACCCATTCCCTTGGCCTCCCGTGCGCTGTAGCCTCGAGCCGGAGATCGCCGGCGCACTGGATAACGGGCCTCCGTCGAGCTCCTATAAATAGCCCCTCCCGAGCCTCTTCAGCAGCACCACAAGCCTCACTCCACTCCACTGAGCCCCCCAGCATCTTCAGTTCGACCCCAAGAGGTCCCAGTACTCGGGATCGACCGGAGCGCCGCCGCGTCGGGCCGCCGGCGATCTCGTGGTACGGGCCTTCCCTGCCCCTCCTTCCACCTGATTCGGAACCCACTTGCCTCACTGATCCTTTCCCCCTTGTTTCCCCCTCCGTTTGAAGTCGGAAACAGCCACAGCCACCACCCTCCGACGAGCTTCCGCCGTCCCACCTCGCCGCCGGTGAACCAGACCTCCCCGCCGTGCCGCACCACCACCCCTGCATCCGCGACACGACGCTGGTCACGTTCCTGCCCTCCGTTGCCGTCGCCGTGGCCGGGAACCTCGCCGGTGAGCTCGCCGTCGCCGTGGCCATGGGGTTAGAGATGACAGGCGGGCCCCGCCTGTCATCCCCTCACCTCTCTCCCCCTCCTCTGTGCCACTGACCCACGGGCCCCGCCCGTCAGGTTTAAAAACCTGACGTGCGCGCGCAGGCTCCCGTGCGGTTGGGCTGGACCGCCTGGGCCGTGCACTATGGCCTCCTCTGGCCTAGTGCACAGGACCCTTTCTCTTTTTCTTTTTCTGTAATTGTTTTAAACATTTCTACAGAAAAGAAAAATGGTCCAAATTAAATAATTCCAACTCCTAAAATCTTGTAATATTCTAACCTATTTAATGGTACTACTTTCACTCAAATCCATGAAACTTTTCTGTACTGTTCAAATTTAAATTCAAATTTGAGCGGTAATACTCCTGTTCAAAAATCAATAGATTCTATTCTGTTACTCCAAAACTCCAACTAAGATTTTTCCCCATCTTAGAAATTCCTCTAGTATTTTACAAAAATGAGTTGACATTTTTCTGAGCACTTTGATTTTTCTGTTTTGTTTGTATTCTTATTTTCCCGTGGTTATTATGCGACGTATAGATCCCGTATTTGACGAAGTTGCTGTGGAAGAAGAAGGAGAAGGACTTGAAGACTTTGAAGACCAAGCCAATCCAGGCAAGCAGCCCTTTGACCATGATACACTTGTTCCTCGGAACTCGTTTGTTTCCGATGCATGATATTAGGGTTACGATGGTAACCTACTTGATTCCACCACATGATGCATGCTTGATCTTGATCTTGCTAAGTGCTAGATGACATGCAAATAGATGGTCATGATGCTTATATGATGCATGTGTGATATGAACCCTCGTAGTTGAAATCTTTGCGTGAACCCATCGGGTGCCCCTAATGCCCGACGGTGATGATGTGTTAGGTCTTCACTTGAGAAAGAAGTGATGTGCCGGTAAATCATATGCATGGTGGAATGATGGATTAGATTTATGTGTGACTACCGTCCCAACCAAACATGTGCAACCACACTACCCCTTATGGGACGGGGCTTTATTGATTACTTAGGTCGATACTAGCATGGTGCTCGCATTACTAGTGACGGGAAGACTTGAGGTCTTTCCCGGGACGGGGTCGTGCTTGGATAGACGGCCATGACTGTTTTTACAGGGCACCGGACACACCGTTGGTCCCTTCGGGTACGCGTGACATTGAAATTAGGGCAAGTCCCGTGATCTATTGTTTGTACCCGAGGGCCGTGTACCAACGAGTGGACTCTATGTTAGTGTCGTCTAAGAAAAGGTAATGACCGGGTGCTTACCCCGGGTACTTGAGGTACCGCGGGTCGTGGATGACACGGAAGTTCCCCGGATCTTGTGGGTAAAGTGCGCAACCTCTGCAGAGTGTAAAACTATTCGAATAGCCGTGTCCACGGTTATGGACAGTTGGGTGGTGCTACTAAAACTATGTCCAGAATTTTACTTCCTCGGTGATTATATGTGTGTGATGAGTCAGGATGGTGACTTGACTCGATGAGATGAATCATATTCATGTTGATATCGGTAACCTGTCTTCGAGGTTGCGCGAGTTTAGTGATGCATTAACTTGATGGTAGAATAATTGTTCTAGCCTTGCTAGATTGATCATTGTTATTCAAATGCACTGTTACTTTGAACCACATCATGGGTTGCTTGCGAGTACATTCAAAGTACTCATTGGCTTGCCACTGGTTATTTAATTGGCCAGGCATGGAAGAACAGGATTATGAGGAAGAATTCTTTGGAGACGAACATGCGAACTAGGACGCTATCCCAGTCAGAATGTCTGTAGGGTTAAGGCAGATGGCATGGGTTCTACCCATTTATCGAAGACTTCCGCTATTTGAGTTATTTGCTATCAGCCCGTGAGGCTCTATCTATGTAAGACTTGGCCATACTGGCCATAATTCGTGTAAGACTATTTGTATGGATGTAAGACTCTTGTTATTTCAGCTTTTGTGTGTTCAGTGAGCATTGATCTCTGGGATCACTGTACACGTGCATTCGGTGATCTCGACTTCTAAGTCGGGGTCCCCACAGTCTTCGCACTTGGTTTATCTTCAAATAGGACATATATATATATATATATATATATATATATATATATATATATATATATATATATGTAGAGTTGTGTTCTGTCCTCAACAGCATTCACTTATAGCTATGTATTCATATTTGAATCTTTTGGACTAAGTGAATGTGATCGGACCCTAACCTCTCTATGCTTTCTCATCTCACATTTTGTCTGTCCAAATAATATGCATAATGTTGAAACTGTCGAATATCTTCTCTGCGTCCTTGTTAGCAGAAGATACGGAGACAAACTTTAAAGCTTTTTTTAATGCTCCATCCTTTATGCCTAAAACCCGGAGAAGCCGGAACGACCACTCCGACAGTCGTGGTGAATGTGGGATCGTGGGACAACTCCCAATGCGTTACATGACCGCCACGTGTCACTCGTACGTGAACCGTCAGGGGCACCTGCGTAATTGCGTTGTGCTGTCTCCCATGCCTATAAATGCACGTCCCATCACGGTCAAAAGTTCTTCTACCACCTCTCCACCTCGACCAACCCTAGCGCCTCCGCTAGCTTTCGACGACGCCGGCGATGAAGCGCTTCACTACCGCAACCTCGTCGACGCCGTCCTCACGCCGACCGCGGACATCTTCTACTCCGTCGTCGCCGTAGCTGTCCTCCCTCGCCAAGTTAGGGCACGGAAGACCGAACTGCTGGGCATCCAACTCCTCTACGTCTAAGCAGTTCATCGTGTGGTAAAGAAAACTTGCTTTTTACTATCTTCTAGATCCATAAAGATTCATCTATTTTACCACAAGAAGTTTCTGCCTACTTAGATATATAGATCTATCATGTCTGCATCTCATATCTTGCCTAGTACATTCACATATGCTTCAACTATAGTTAGATTCCTCACTTGTACCTATTCGTGGATTCGTACAAATCTGGAACCAACTCTCATGAGTGAATGTCTTCGCGCTATGAGGTCAAAGTCTTCAAAACTGTTTTAATCTTCAAAACTTCTGAGAATGCATATGACCTCTTCCCCTTCCCTCGCATCTCTAATGATGTCACAGGTACATGTCCGTGGGATAATCCCTTGGTTCTCATAGTCTGCATTCGTTTGCAGAATTTTTGCAGCATCACATTCACTCCCCTGAAGACAGTTCATGTCTGACCAGCAGACCGAAGCATTTGCCTGTTTTGAAGCCATTCACTTTGAAGCCCTTCAGGTTGAAGCAAATGGCAACTGACAAGACAATTAGAAAGGGTGGCAGACAGTGTCGTGGCAACACCTCCATTGATTTGCCGCCTGATCTCATTAAGATATACAAGACTGATCCAGAGGAGGATTATAATCAAAGGAAGACACGAATCCAATGGATTCGAAGATACTGGGCTGAACAATGGTTTAAGTACAGGTTCGTGACCCAAGAGTATGCTGAGAAGAATGCCATCAAGCATCCATGGGGAGATATCACTTATAAAAATCTTCCCCCCAAGACTCGTGCTGAAGCCATTGCTCAAGGCTTCTATCCTTGCATGGTTAGAGGGCCTCAGCCTGCTGATGCTGATCCTAGCTCTCTGCGCTGGTGTCGCGACAATAATATGTTCAAGCGAAATCTTCAATACGCCAAGAACTCGGCCAAAGAGAACAAGAAGCATTGGGGATTAGACTTCAATCCTGGCCCCTCTGCGCCCCGTGCTGATGGAACGCACGAAGCTGAACCAAATCTGGTTGGGCCCTTCTACAACTTAGAAGGCCTCATCAGTCACATAAGGGTTCAAGGGGCGGATGTGGATCAGCCTGAAGCAGATGCTGATTCTGAAGAAGCGCCTGCAACGCTGAAGCCCAAGAAGAAGAAATCAAAGGCTTCGATGACCACTCCACCAAATGCTTCTAGAGTGAAGCCTTTGGCCACTGCTCCACCTGCACCAAGTGTGCAATCTGAGGAACACTCTTGTATCTCCAAGAGCAGACAGCTGAAGAGGAAGCCAACACGCAACCCCAGTCCAGCTCTCACTCTTGATGCTGTTCTGAAGACTGCCAATGATGCCCTTGATCTCTCAAGTGATGAAGATCTTGGTGATGATGCTCTGGAGCTATTGATCAAGAGCAAGCAAGATGCTAAAATCTTCAATGATTTGCCGCTTTTTGACGTTGAAGTGCTCAATAACTTCATTGATAAATGGTTTGACACACCCAACCCGAGCTTCGACGATCTTCAACTTCCAGTTGGCCTCAGCATCTCCTTCCATGGCGTCATTGCTTCTGAGATGGCTCTGGCTCAGAGAATTGTCGAGCTGAAGCAAAAGATAGACTATGAAAAGGCTCAGTTCAAGAAGCATGTGGACAAGCTCAGTGTGCAAGAAATTCAAAACTTCAAGGTTATGATGCATGAGCTCAAGGAAGCCTTTCGCCAGAGGCGTGATGAAGCCAAAGGTTCTCGTGAGCGAATCAAGGACTTGGCTGCCAAATGCGTTCAAGCGTTCAATGAAGCTGAAAAGCGCAAGGCTCTTGGGCGTCCTGGTATTGACCCAAGAATGGCTGCCAAGAAGAAGAAGAAGCAACCTGTCCCCGAAGCTGAAGAATCAGGGCAGGAAATGCCTCGCATAGTCTTCCCTGCTAGCATGACTGAAACGAAGCCTAAGGCAACCCCAACCGCTTCAAAGCTCAAGAAGACAAAGGTGGCTGAAGCTGAAGCTCGCAAGCGCTAGCAATCTACTGATGAAGCTCCACCCACCAAGAAGCGCAAAATCAAGAAGGAAAAGGCTGCTTCCAAAGTGCCTATCTTTGTCGAGCCAATCTCAGTTGCTCGCCCTGCATCTGCCCAGAGAGAACGTCAAATGACTGTTCATGAGCCTGCTTCCACAGAGGCTGAAGACATTCCAGCTGTTGACCCCACCGCAGCTGAAGACATTGGTCCTCATGACAATGTTGAAGACGATGAAGTCCTTCCTCAGATCGAATACAACATTGAATCTTCGCCTGTTCTTACAAACAGCGGACGCATCAGCATTGGTCGTCCATTGACGGCAATTGCACAGGATGACTCGTGGGCTGATCACCATAGGATACACCAGCCACACCTCAGCCAACTCAAGACACCAGTTTGGTGCTTGAAGATGAAGACTTTGAGGCCTAACAACCTGCATCCCCTCAGGCGTCGCGAGCTTTTCGCAGGCTTCGCAAAGGACCAAGGCCTCAAGTCGTTGCCCCAAGTGTTCCAGAAGGAGTAAAGCAACCATCTGTACCTGATGCTGCTCCTACTGTGAACCCCTCAGAATCTGAAGCCAAAGCGGCTGAAGATATTCCAGCTGCATCAGCCGAAGAAGAACCACCCCAAGGAGAAGAACAACCCCAAGTTGAAGAGGAACGTACAGCCACACCCCCTGTTCTCGAGGAGAACGTGTCCGACCCTCCAGCTCCAGAAGTGGAGGCTACAAATTCAGAGGCTGGCACCACCAACACTGAAGCCAATGACGTGGTCATGGCTAAAGCTAATGTGGCACCTGAAGACACAGTGGCGCCTGAAGTGACTGCTACTGAAGCCAGTGATGCGCCTGAAGCCAGTGTTGCGCCTGAAGCAAATCTGCAGCTTGAGGATAATGCCTCTGCTCCTGTTCCGCCTCCCAGGCCCCATACCTTTAAGCAATCATACAACAAGGATGATCAGCTTGTTACTGTCCGGTGGCCCATTCTGATTCCACCACCTACCACTGGACCACGTGCTGCTGGTCCTCAGTTTGATCATCATGTTGAGCACAGGCACCAAGTTCAGAAGCCTAAGCCAAGACTGCCAAGGTTTCCAGGTATTGCAACCTCTCAAGGGTCATTCAATTCCACTAGCTTCACTGCACACAACACCTTCTTTGACAGGGCCAAGAACCCATATTCCAAGCCAAGAATATCATCAGATAGGTTCTGGAGCCAACATCAGCGCAGCTACTACTCAAGAGTACTCTATGATCAAGGGCGCATTTTCCCTCATATGCGTCTTGACACTGAAGCTATTGCTGGTCTGCCTTGCCTGGAGGAAGCTCTTGACTGCTTCCGTGATGCTGGCCTGCTCAAATTTGAAACTGATAAAGAGCATTGGAATGAAGAGCTGCTTCTGCAATTCTATGCAACCCTCCACATCCGAGGCTACAATAGGGATCCGACGACATGGGTCCTTGAGTGGATGACAGGCAATGTCCATCATGAAGCTAAAGCCTATGATCTCATTGAGCTTACTGGCCTGCACACTCCAGGAGATGTGTATGAACCTGGCTGTCAATTGCACACTAAAGCCTTGGAGAGTATATTTCAGAAGCGCCAGCCCAACATGAGCCAAATGCTAAGCATGATGAAGCCTCTACCAAATGATGCTGAATATCCTAAGGAATTCTTTGTTGAAGACCTAGAGTACCTGCCGCGCACCATCTATCATATCATCAGGCGTACTCTATGGCCCATCAAAGGACATTCTTCATCAGCCAAGCTTGAAGGCACTATGAAGACTTTGGTCTTCTATATCTTCAATGACATCAGCTTCAATGCTCAAGATTTCTTCATTAGGCAAATGGCTATGTCTAGAGTTGATCTATTTGGTCTGAAATTTTATGCCCCTTGGATAATGCGCCTCATCAAGCTGCATTCAGCTGTCACCTATCAGCCCTGTGCTCGCAACCATCAAATCTTCTTGCCTGAGGTTGATATGTCAGCTGAAGCTCTCTACCAAGAGCCTGCCAAAGAGCCAGTTAGTCTTCACAATGCTGATCAGCAGAGCTTCACTCAGTAGATTGAAGGATTTCCAGCAGTCTCACGCGTTTATCCTCTGGCTGGCCGTACTGGTCTACCTCGACACGCTGAAACCGAAGCCACTGAGAGCACCATCGCCCAATGGCCTCAGAAGCGATCTCGTGTCCTGAACAACCGAGAGCTTCTGGTTGCCCTTCATCAGAAACAAGACAAGCATCACCTCTAGATAAAGCGTCAGATGCAAAGCCTCTTGGTGGATGTCAATCGCATTCACAATCTTGCCACCAAGAATGCCTTTGTTGCTCATGAAACAAGTCGGAGGTCTTGGAAGAGTTTGACCCTGCTGAGTGCTGAACTGGATCTTCAAGACGATGGCTTCACAGAGAGATTCAAGTTTGACAACACTCCTCCAAGGACTGCTGTTATGCGTCGAACGCCATCTCTTGAAGATTCTGAATACTCCTCCTCCGCTGCAACAATTGACGCTAGGGTCATCGATGATCAAGATGATGCTACTTCACCGCCTCCCACTTCAGCGCGCATCGACACTGCACCAACTACTTCTGCACCGCCAAACACCAACACCGACCCTGCATCCTCTGCTGCTCCAATTGGGAAGGAGTAGAGGCTCTATGTCTTCAAACCTTGTTGGTCCTTACTGACAAAAGGGGGAGAAGTATATGAGTTGATAGTCTTCAAGCGGGTCCATATGGGCGGGTGCTTTATAATTTGCCTAGTGTTTACAACTCTCGTTTTGCTACATTTGGTTCTTTGAGTTGTAACACTTAAACTGATGGTCGTCTGCTACGTTTTTATGCTACTCTGTAATGCGATGATAAATTCTGCATCTCCTATCTTATATTCCGCACTTAGTCATTACTGCAGACGTCCATTTTTCATTATGCATGTCATTATCTTCGACATATCAATTGTGCATGATGAATTGTCTTCATAAGTTGAAGAGGATCTCCACAAGTACAACCTGCCATGTGCATTTGCATTCAAAGGCAAATCAACTATATGCACATCTTCAGGGGGAGCCTCTTGCTAGTTACGAAGACAATACCTTTATCCTTTACAATTTCACATATCTTTATCCCCGTTGAAAACTTCAACTAGTTTGTCATCAATCACCAAAAAGGGGGAGATTGTAAGTGCATCTAGTGCCACCCCTAGTTGGTTTTGGAGTATTGACGACAAACCTGGTTGAGGGATGTGTTTGTGAGAATTGCAGGATAACACAGGTAGTAGTCCCTCATTGATTCGGTTAACCTACCGGAGATGACCCCTAAAAATGTATGAAGACATTGATATCAGTGGTGGTATATGAAGTTAATCATATTGAAGACTATGACATGAGAAGACATTGTGTGAAGACTATGGAAAGCGAAGATGTATATGTTTCGTTGTTTCCTCTTCTTCTTTGTTGAGTCATAGGAACCACCGTACTGTTAAGTGGGGTCCAAGTGAACTAAGTCAGAGTGACTGAAGTGATGCTCAACCAAATCCTATGTCTTCGAGCGAAGACTATGAGAGCAAATCTTATCCAGAGTCGGATGAGTCAGCTTTACTTGTAGCTCAAGTCAAGTTGCCATGTGTGTTTGAAATCTGACCGTTGGAACACGTGTCAGTTCCTTAGTGACCGAGGGTCACTTCGGACAAATCAGTTCGGGTTGCCCAGTGGCTATAAATAGCCCACCCCCTACACCATAAATTGGTGGCTGCTCAGAGTTATTGCACGGCTTTTGTCGTTTGAGAGCAACCCACTTCCAAAGCATTTGAGAGAGAAATCCTTGCGAGGACAAAGCCCAAACACCCAGAGCCAAATAGTGTTAGGAATCACTGAAGTCTATCTATCTGTGTGACCTGAAGACTTATTACACTTGAGGATTGTGTTTCCTCCAGCCGGTTAGGCGTCGCGTTCTGAGCATCCAAGAGTCATTGTGGATCGCCGGTGAACGAAGTCTGTGAAGGTTTGGAAGTCTACTTTGAAGACTTACCAGAGTGATTGGGCGAGGACTAAGTGTCCTTAGCTCAAGGGGAACAAGGTGAAGACACGGTCTTTTGAGTTAAATTTCAGCCTCCCTAACCAGACGTACAGTTGTCACAGCTACTGGAACTGGTCTAACAAATCACTGTCTTCCCAAGCTACTGGTTCTATCTGTCCCTTCCTTTTACTTACTGCTATACGTTGTGAAGTCATTGCATGCTTGCCTTATCTGATTGACTTCATTGAGTATCTACTAGTTGTGATTGGCTTCATTCCTTCTTCCATTATGATCCCTACTGCCAAGCTGCTATTAGTCTTCGTGCTTTCACTTCATTGAATACATGACTATAGCTTATCTAGTGTAGTCCACTTTCCGCTGCATACTAATAGGATTGAGTTTATCATTTGTCTTCGAAACTACCATGTTTTGAAGCATTTCATAAAAATCGCCTATTCACCCCCCTCTAGTCGATATACTGCACTTTCAGAAACAATGGGAAGCACTGAGGTTTACGATCGAGATTTGCACATGCATGATCCTTTGTCTAATAGCACAACATTGTGCAATTGCGGGAACCATTCTAATACTTAGGTTTTAAACAATTTGGTCTTGCACATGTAGGTCCTGCTATCAGAGGTTTTGACCCACTGTTCGACCCTTTTTGCATACTAGTCGACAACCCGTGCATCCGCACGGGCGGCATTTTTTTAGAAGTGTTAGCTTGACAATAAGAATGGTTCAAATATCATCTTAGAAACCAAATCTACGGTTACATTGTATCTTACATAACTAATAGTTTCTAATTATCCTACTTATTATATTCCTTTACAAATTATTGAAATATGCCAAGAGTTGGAAATTATTTATTCTTGGAGGCATAATCTGTCCCCAACTTCGGGAGAAGGAGGTGGGAGAAACACTTATTAATCATCAACGGAAATTCAAGTTACAATTGAACACAAAATAAATCCTAAATAAATGATGACTAAATTTTGATAATAATTATTTAGCAACACACACTCAAATAATACTTGCATGAGTTTATGTTCCATACCGCATCACAAATCTTACGAAGGTGGCTAAATTGGATGCCAGTTAAACCATAAGTTTGGAATGTTTCATAGTATAGAAACTCGTATATCTTTTGGTTTCACTTATTACATGGATAAACTCTGCATTCCTCAATAAGAACTCCCATTAGTACCAGATATGCTAGGAGAGAGTGTAGTGCAAATTTTATTTTACCACCATGAATTAACATGCATGCTTGAGTTCCTTGCCTTTTTTAGGAACTTGAAGAAAACCACGACATTCTTTTGAATAACCTACTTCATTACAGGATACTCGATCCATCACAACACCATCACACTGTTGATGTGTATTCTCCTAGCTTTCGATGTTAGCCTTCTTCAAAGCCTCATGTATTGTTCTTCATCGGTTAACATAACACCATTTACACCAGGTTGTCATTCACACAATTGTAATCATGGTGGTGGAAGATGGATAATGATATTGACCATATATGACTAGACTCCGTGATACCTTGACAATGTAAACTTGCCAAGTAAGAGAGAAATACCGTGGCGCCCGCTGTCATCCCCGGCAAGGTGCTTGCCGGGGGCCTTGTGGTCCTCCTTGGCTGGGATCTCGCCGAGCTTCGTTGTCTTCTTATCTTGCATCTGATCTTGAAGGTCTTCACAAAGATCTGCATGCCACCACGGGGATATCTCCCGAATCCTCGCCCCATGGGGGTGGTGGACTCAAGGGTGATTCGCTCCATAGGTGCGGGTCGAGCTGCCGCGGCAAGGGCCTTGCCGGGGCTGCCAGGGCTGGCCCCGGCAAGGATCTTGCCGGGGAGAGCCGCTTCGTCCCTTAGCTCTTTGTGGTCTTGTTCTTGGTGTCGCTCCAGTCTCCATTGGGCTTCAGTCTCGCCCCGGCTTGCCTCCCTCGCCATGCTTGGTGTGGTGGCGCCGTGGCTCACACTGCCCGTGCACAGTCATAGGGGTACAAAAAGTGTACCCCTCTTTTTGTACACCGAGAGGCGGTTACGGGGTTGGTGTTGTGGCGAGCAGAAGGCCAAACCAAAACACGTGTGTTGCTCTACAGCGTGCGGCGAACACGTCAGACACACGCCCGTGACCAAAAGGTCACCGGAGCCATGCCGACGTTGAGATCAGGCAGCGGCGCGTTTCGGTCTCCAATGAAACAGAGGCTTGAGCTCGAATTAAGGCATGGGAGTAGAGGGAAACGACGCGGGGGCTCACAGAGAACTCGGATGCAGGCTCGGCGGCTCGGGGGAGGCACGAACGGCGATGAACAGCCGAAGGTGATCTCCGGTGGCCGACGGTGAAGATGACGGCGATGGCGACGTTGTGGTGCTTCCTAGCTCAAGTGAATCGGCGGAGAGGACGAGGAGGTCAAGGCGGAGCTCGTGGACTAGTCGGAGAGGCGAGGGGAAGACGGTAGCTACGGCCATGGTGGTCGGTGGCGACTTCGGCGCTCGGGTCCGAGCGAGAGAGCGAGGGAGAGGGAGAGGAGAGGACCGGGGAGAGTTAGAGAGAGTCCGGGGGGTGCGTGGCTCGTCCAGACGCAACGGTGGAAGAACAGGCAGGCAGGGAGGGAGGAGGTGGCGCGGCGCGGCGGTGCACGCGTCGGGCACGCGCGCGTCCTCCTGGCGGGAGGAAGACGACACGGGAGGGGGGGCAAGTGGGCTTGGCTGGCCAACTGGGCCGACCAGGCCGCACAGTGCTGGGCCAGCACAGGTAAGGGTTTTTCCCTTTTTTTTCTAATTTCTAACATTTGTTTTGATTTGAAATAAATCATTTAAAATATTCCGACAACTTTGCAGGGACCTAAGGATTTAACCCAAGCCCCTCACAAGTTTCCAAAATTATTGGACATATATTAAAAATATAATAAATATATATCCAATGCAAATATTTATTGCATTAATTCCAAATGTCCCAAATAAATATTTATGAGCTCCTGAAAATATTGGTTTGATTTTTATCTCTAACTAATATTTTCAGAGAGTAACATGAACATTTTCTTGGACCTTTTTGGAGCAATTTTTATCTGGGTCATTTTCAAAAAGATCCCTGAGGCTTTCACATGTCCCCATTTCAAATTCATTTGAAAATTTAAACATGATGCAAACACAAAAGGTAGCCTAGTGCATACCAGAACTAGGGTTGTGACAACTCGCCCCCACTCGAAAGAATCTCGTCCCGAGATTTAGGAGTCGGCGGAAAGAAAGTGGGGTACTCTAGTCGAAGACGATCTTCTCGCTCCCAAGTAGCTTCTCTCCCGGAATGATGAGACCACTGAACCTTGAGAAACATTGATGTTATGACGTCGAGTGACATGCTCTGCTTGATCCAGAATGCGAACGGGGTACTCCCGGTATGTGAGGTTATCTTGGAGATCAAGCGCTTCGTGGTCCACTCCGCGGATGGGATCCGAGAAGCAACGCCTGAGTTGAGAGATGTGGAAGACATCATGAACTCGAGAAAGATGTGGGGGTAGTTCCAATTGGTAGGCAACCTCTCCTCGTTTAGCGAGAATGCGAAAAGGACCAATGTAATTAGGAGCCAACTTGCCCTTGATACCGAAACGAAGGGTACCCTTCAAAGGAGTAACCCGAAGGTAAGCTTTGTCACCAACCTCATAAGCCACTTCCTTATGATGACGATCATACTGGCTCTTTTGATGAGACTGGGCTGTTTTCAAATTTTCACGAATGATGCGAACTTGCTCTTCTGCTTCCTGGATCATATTCGGTCCAAAAATGTGTCTTTCACCGGTTTCTGACCAGTTCAAAGGTGTTCGACATCTTCGTCCATAGAGAATCTCAAAAGGAGCTTTCTTGAGACTGGATTGATAGCTATTGTTATAAGCAAACTCGGCGAAAGGAAGACATTTCTCCCAATCCATACCGAATGAGATAACGCCAGCTCTAAGCATGTCTTCAAGAATTTGGTTAACCTGTTCCACCTGACCACTTGATTGAGGGTGGAAAGCTGTACTGAAGGAAAGATGGGTGCCCATGGCAGTCTGGAAACTCTCCCAGAAATGAGAAGTGAAAAGACTACCATGATCTGAATTGATCTCTAATGGAACACCATGAAGTGACACTATTCGAGAAATATAAAAGTCAGCGAGCTGACTAGTAGTGATACTCTCTCGAACATGTAGGAAGTGAGCCACTTTGGACAAACGATCAATGACTACGAAGATAGCATTATTCCCTCTCTTGGTCCTGGGAAAGCCGATGCTGAAGTCCATACCAACTTTATCCCATTTCCAGTCAGGAATAGGTAGAGGCTGAAGGGTGCCAGCAGGTCTTTGATGCTCTGCCTTAACGCGACGACAAACGTCACAGTTAGCAATGAACTGAGCGAATTCTCTCTTCGTCCTAGTCCACCAAAACCTTTGGTGTAGGTCCTGATACTTCTTAGTACTACCGGGATGAATCGTGATAGGAGATTCATGAGCCTCCTTAAGGATCAGTTGCCGAAGATATTGCTTCTAGGGAACCACCAACCGGTTCTGGAAGAAAACAACACCTCGATCATTTATGGAAAAACTACCAGCAATACCCTTGGCAATGTTTCTCTTGATCCGGGTAATCCCAGTATCATGCTTCTGGGCTTCTATGATATGATCCACACGAGTAGGTTTCGCCACCAAGGTAGAAAGGAATCCGTGAGGAGCGATGTGAAGGTTAAGCTTACATAATTCCTCATGGAGAAGTGGTTGGCCCTGCTGCAACATGAGATTGTTGCAATAGGACTTACGACTTAGCGCATCAGCCATGACATTTCCCTTGCCTGGGGTGTAGGTAATCCCTATGTCGTAATCTGAGATCAACTCCAACCAACGTCTTTTCCTAAGGTTCAAATTTGGTTGGGTGAAGATATACTTGAGGCTCTAGTGATCGGTGTAGATCTCGCAACGATTACCAAGGAGGTAATGTCGCCAAGTCTTAAGTGCGTAGACTACGGCTGCAAGCCCTAGATCATGTGTAGGATAATTCTCCTCATGTGGATGCAACTGTCGAGATGCATAGGCAATCACATGATGATCCTGCATAAGAATGCAACCTAGTCCCTGTCGTGAGGCATCACAGTAGATAACAAAGTCCTTAGTGAAATCCGGTGGCACAAGTATGGGAGCAGAAGTCAGGCGTCTTTTCAGTTCCTGAAAACTGTGCTCACACTGTGGGGACCACTCAAACTTTTTATCTTTCTTGAGAAGTTCCGTGAGAGGTTTGGCCACTTTAGAGAAGTTCTCAACAAAGCGGCGGCAATAACAGGCTAGACCAAGGAAACTCCTAACTTGTTTAACAGTTTCAGGTGGAGTCCAATAAAGGACGGCTTGAACTCTCTTGGGGTTGACAGCAATGCCCTTACCAGAGATTACATGGCCGAGATAGGTCACTTCTGGCAACCAAAATTCACACTTGGAGAACTTGGCATAAAGGCGGTACTCTCTGAGTTTTTCTAGAACAAGTCTAAGATGTTCGGCATGCTCTTCCTCGTTCTTCGAGTAAATAAGAATATCATCGAGGTAAACCACGACGAACTTATCTAAGTACTCCATGAAGATCGAGTTCATCAAGCGGGAGAAAGTGGCTAGAGCATTGGTTAGACCGAAGGACATGACGGTGTACTCGTACTGACCATAACGAGTGACAAATGCCATCTTGGGGATGTCCCCATTTCTAATTTTGATTTGATGGTATCCTAACCTCAAATCCATCTTGGAGAAGACTGAGGATCCAGCGAGCTGATCATACATGTCGTTGATCCTGGGAAGCGGATACTTGTTCTTTACCGTGACCAAATTAACGGGACGATAATCTACAACCATCTGATCCGTACCATCCTTCTTCTTGACGAAGAGGACGGGGCAAGCCCAAGGAGAAGAACTAGGACGAATGAAACCCTTTTGCAAGGACTCATCAAGTTGTTTCTTCAGCTTAGCTAGTTCTAAGGGTGCCATCTTGTAAGGTCTCCTAGAGATTGGAGCGGTTCCTGGGATAAGATCTATAACAAACTCTACATCTCGGTCAGGTGGAACACCTGGCAGTTCCTCTGGAAAGACATCCGGAAAGTCACGGACTACCAGAACATCTTCAAGGTTTGGAAGAGGGCTGGCATTAAGAGAATAGAGTTGACGCTTTGCAGCTCTAGTGGTGACAGTGACTATCTTGCCAGATGGGTGTGTAAGCTGAACAGACCTAGTGAAACAATCAATCTTGGCAAGATGAGCTGTCTTCCAGTCCATACCAAAGATGATATTAATATCTGAAGACTTGAGGGCTACTAGTGATGCAAGGAACACAAGTCTGTCGACAAGTATTTCATTACCATGGCTTACACTAGAAATTTGCCATTTGGATCCAGGAGTTTGAATGAGTAGTGGGGAGGGCATATCACAAAATGACATGTCGTGCAAGCGGGCATAACTTTCGGAAATGAAAGAATGAGATGCTCCAGTATCGAATAGAACCGATGCCGGATGATAATTGACAAAGAGTGTACCACGAACGAAATCTGGATCATCATGAGCGTTTTGGGCTGAGACGTGATGCACACGTCCATGTTCGGTGGGAGCTGACTTGACACTGGTCATCTTGCGTGATAGCTTACCATGGCCAACAGACTTCTCGGGCTGGGGTGGAGCAACACGGGTCTGTGTGCAAATACGGGCAATGTGGCCCGGCTCTCCGCACTTGTAACAAATCTTGGAGGTAGGACGTGGACCCTCATTGGCAGACGGTCCACCAATAGGCCTGGGTGGATCATACTGCTGAACTGGAAGAGGTACCACATAAGATGGCCTCGGTGTACAACTGGGCGGAAGAACAGAGTTCGGAACCCAAATCCGGCGCTTCTGAGAACTAGAACCGGAGGAAGATCCCAAATCAAGTGTGTGCTTACGAGACTCCTCGTAAGTGAGCTGAGTTGTCTCTGCATTGATGGCCTTGTTCACAAGAGCCTGGATTGTGTTGCAATGATGCAAGTGGAGATCACGACGCAGCTTGGGGTTGAGACCCTTCCGGAACCTAGCCTGCTTGTTGGCGTCCATGGACACTTCATCTGTAGCATAGCGGGCGAGGTTCTCAAACTCTCTACTATAAGCATCAACAGCCATCTTAGCCTGTGCAAGACTACATAACTCTTCTCTCTTGCAATCGATGAGAGTTTGAGGGATATGATGCTCACAAAAAACCTCTGTGAAATCTCTCCACGTACGAATCTGGCCAGCTGGAATCATGGCATCATAGTTCTGCCACCAAAGACTAGCAGGACCTTCCAGGTTATAAGTGGCATAGATGACCTTGTCACCTTCTGCTACGTTCGTAGAACGCAGCTTGTGAGTGATACTACGGAGCCAATCATCCACATCGAGTGGCTCAATGGGATGATGGAAGGTGGGCGGTTTCAGACGAATGAAGTCATGGATGGTTGCTGACTCCTTGCACTTATGTGCGGTGTTCTCCTCAATACGTGCCAACAAGCGGTTAGACTCACACTTGTTTCTCTCCATCTCTAACATTAACTCTGCCAACGAAGGCTGGTCGGGAGGATCCTCCTCACCCCTACCACCTCCGTGGTTCTGTCTATAACAAGCTGAGCTTCGCTTAACTGAAGACATCCTGAGAAGTGAAACCGAGGACGGAAACATCATCAAATATAGGATGCATAAGGTAGAACAAGAAATTAGTATCTCTCGAACTACTAGGATAATTTCGGCAGCATAACGGCAGTAAAATGCTCAGAATGAGACATCCTGCTAACAAAGGGTAGTACAACAACTCAACATCATCACTCAAGGTTCTGTGATAGTACAAAACAAATTACACCGGAAGAACTTGAAAAAAGGAGTAGGACTCTGATGAACCAATCCTATGGGACTACGGAGTAGTAACTTGTGATCCTGATAGACGGAAGAGAAAGCCTAGTTCCTTAACCCCGTAGGAAAGGTAGGATGACTCACATCAGAAGACATGAGGTATAAGGAGTAAAAAGAGACTTACATTCCCTTCCACAATCAATTCCCTTATATAACTAAGGAATTTCTAGACAAAACTTCGACAAGTTTGGCTTGGTAATCCTACAGGCAGTCATGCTCTGATACCAAAGCTGTCGTTACCCCGATCCTAAGTCACACCGGTCTAGCATGTAACACACCATATCACTTTCCGACCTCATGCACGGTATCCCCACGGGTGCCACCTTACCTGGCCCGGGACCGTTTGCGCATTTTGGCTCACGTATATGATAGTCTCGCTAGCATCCATATGACAGAGAACCCGGGCCGACATGCCTAGTTATAATTCCCAGGTGGCACTAACTTACAAGGACAGCATACATGACCCAGCAACGAACATGTCGGTCATCAACGTATGAACCCAAGTCGTAGCAAGCTACATGGACTTAAAGGAACAACGTGTGACATTTCCCAGAGGGACAGACACAGGAACGAAGAAGGACACATGCTCGCCAGCCTAAGTGTTCCGGAGAAGTAGCAAGCTACCAAGGCTCAGTGGAAGCACTAGGAGACATTTCCCCATAAGAGTGGCTACCAAGAGGAAACAACTAGGTTGTCGGATCCCACACATACCAAGCATTTCAATAACATACACACAATATGCTCGATATGTGCAAATACAACATGGCATCACAACAAGACTCTAAGAAACAAAGTATTTATTCACTAGGCTCCGAGGAGCCAGATATTACAAACATGGGTCTCATGACCCAACATTCAGAGCATACAAGCAACAAGCGGAAGCACAACATGTCTGAGTATAGACATCTACAAATGAAAAAGGCTGAAGAGCCTGACTATCTACAACACTCGTCCAAGATCGTAGCTGAGGTAACAAGCTACTTGTCGAAGTCCAAGTGGAACTACTAGTGAGACAGCAGTCTCATCTGCAAAACATAAATTAAGCAAACATGAGTACAAAGGTACTCAGCAAGACTTACATCAGATCCTATCATACATGCACTTGTATCAAGAAGGCAAAATTGGGTTTAGTTGCAGCAAGCCAGCTTTGACTCAGTGGCTATCCTGTTCTACGACTACTGGTAACTCTTTTGAGGTGGCGCACACGAGTCCACTAAGCAGCACACAATACACCACTATGGATTCATCCCCGTCTCCCTACGAGAAGGCCATCCATAGCACTCACACTTGTCTTGAGTATTTTAGAGTATCCACTTCAAGTTGTCTATGTACCACGTAAGCATCCAAGAAGTCCATAACCATGGACCCGGATATTCGAATAGATCATGATAACCCTGCAGGGGTGTACTTCTTCACACACGCTCTCGCCACTTACCGCCATGTACAACTCGTGTATCTCGGCAACCTTCAAGCGGAAACCTGGCAAGGGTGTCGGCCACGACCTGACTAAGCACACAAGACTCTAGTCCAGGTTTATCGCCTATTCAGGTTCCATACGTAAGGAGATCCGGCCGGGGTGTCGCTCACGGCCCCAAATGATGTGCGCAGGGTTCCCAAGCCCACCTCGCCGGATGGATCTACGCTTGGTACACCGTGCCACGGTGCCTAGTCTGTCCCAAGCCCACCTGGCCGATTGCCACTTGGTAGACTACTAGCACTACCTACAAACACATGAAACTAGTTGCAACTCCTGGACAGAGATCATGTTGATTAATAAGTCGAGAGGGGTCGAGTTACCGGAACCCAATGTGTGGTAGTAGCTAGTCATTGGACAACAAACACAGAGCTCAGTTCTTAAGGACGGTTCCAGTGAGACAACCCACCATGTACTCCTACATGGCCTCTCACCGCTACCTTTACCAAATCGTGTTCACACACCTAACTCTCAGCATCAGAACATTTCACTGCACTCCAATTCATTCCCAATGAATCAGACCTGACACACTCTAAGCAATAGCAGGCATGGCATGGTAAAATCACAACATGGCTTCAATAAACTCCTACACATGCTAGTGGGTTGCAACTATTTACTGTGGCAATGACAGGTCATGCAGAGGAATGGGTTCAACTACCGCAGCATAAAGTAGCAGTTGAAGTCGTTTTTGTCCTAATGCAATAACAGAGAGCAGGAGCGAGAGAGGGGTTGTATCGGAATGAACAAGGGGTTTTGCTTGCCTGGTATAACAACGTGTGGAGCACTGCTCCTCTGACATGTACTCTGGACGGTCTCCGAAGCTGGACCTATCGAGAAGAACGGTGCCGACAATCAAACACAAGCATATGCAACAATATGATGCATGAACATGGCATGAAGATGTGATGTTATTTGAGCTAATGCAACTAGCATTCTATTTGAAAGAAGTCCATTCGAACCAAGGGTTCAAATGCAATTCCAAATTTAACATTTAAAAGTGCCATTTATGTGTTTTCACCTATATAGCAAGTATAAGTTGGTTTATCATGCCTGAAACTGGTACAGATGGATAGATTGAATTTTTCTGATAAATTTTCATATATAAATTAATTCATTCTGAGCTACGGTTTAATTTCTGTGATTTTTTGAAGTTTAAACAATTTTCTGGATTTTAATAAACAAAAACAATTCCAGGAAATTGTTTATTGCGTCAGCACTGCGTCATGCTTGCGTCAGCAAGTCAGCAGCGCTGACTCAAGTCAAACCTGACGTGTGGGGTCCACACGTCAATGACACAGGGCTAACAGAGGTTTAAACTAAACTAATTAAAAGGTTAGTGGTGCTGGGGCCCACTGTCGGTGTCACAGTTCTAACTAACAAAGATAATTAGCACTAACACTAATCCGAACAACTAATTAGCTGGGCAGGCCCACATGTCAGTGAGAGAGAGTGGAAGGTCAAAATGGGCAGTGGGGTCAACCCACGCTAGTCAACGGGTCAAACCCACCGGTGTTTAGCCGCCGGCGAGGCCCAAGATGCTGGAGGTGATCGGAAAACCTCCACAGGGCTCGGATCGATGCGCTGAAGGCATCTCTAGGATGCTGGAGATGCGCCGCGTTGGATCATGGTGGTCTCCGGGCCTGGGATGGCCGGAATCATAGACGGCGACATCAGCAGCGGCGGCCGGAGCTCCGGCGGTTACGGGGTTGGTGTTGTGGCAAGCAGAAGGCCAAACCAAAACACGTGTGTTGCTCTACAGCGTGCGGCGAACACGTCAGACACACGCCCGGGACCAAAAGGTCACCGGAGCCACGCCGGCGTTGAGCTCAGGCGGCGACGCGTTTCAGTCTCCGATGAAACAGAGGCTTGAGCTGGAATTAAGGCATGGGAGTAGGGGGAAACGACGTGGGGGCTCACAGAGAACTCGGATGCAGGCTCGGCGGCTCGGGGAGGCACGACAGCGACGAATAGCCAAAGGTGATCTCCGGTGGCTGACGATGAAGATGACGGCGATGGCGACGTTGTGGTGCTTCCCAGCTCAAGTGAATCGGCGGAGAGGACGAGGAGGTCAAGGCGGAGCTCGTGGACTAGTCGGAGAGGCGAGGGGAAGACGGTGGCTATGGCAACGGTGGCCGGTGGCGACGGCGGCGCTCGGGTCCGAGCGAGAGACCGAGGGAGAGGGAGAGGAGAGGACCGGGGAGAGTGAGAGAGAGTCCGGGGGGGTGCGTGGCTCGTCCAGACGCAACGGTGGAAGAACATGCAGGCAAGGAGGGAGGAGGTGGCGTGGCGCGGCGGTGCATGCGTCGGGCACGCGCCCGTCCTCCTGGCGGGAGGAAGACGACAAGGGAGTGGGGGCAAGTGGGCTGGGCTGGCCAACTGGGCCAGCCAAGGCTGCCCAGTGCTGGGCCAGCACAGGTAAGGGTTTTCCCTTTTTTGTTTTTCTTTTCTAATTTCTGACATTTGTTTTGATTTAAAATAAATCATTTAAAATATTCTGACAACTTTGCAGGGACCTAAGGATTTAACCCGAGCCCCTCACAAGTTTCCAAAATTATTGGAAATATATTAAAAATATAATAAATATATATCCAATGCAAATATTTATTTCATTAATTCCAAATGCCCCAAATAAATATTTATGAGCTCCTAAAAATATTGGTTTGATTTTTATCTCTAACCAATATTTTCAGAGAGCAACATGAACATTTTCTTGGACCTTTTTGGAGCAATTTTTATCCGGGTCATTTTCAAAAAGATCCCTGAGGCTTTCACATGTCCCCATTTCAAATTCATTTGAAAATTTAAACATGATGCAAACACCAAAGCTAGCCTAGTGCATACCAGAACTAGGGTTGTGACACATTGAGCCCTCCGAGTGACCGAGGTTATCGTTATAACTAGACTAAAGGGATGAGGGGCTACGTGGCTAGTTGGGCCCCTGGGTCGCGATGCCCAGGGGTCCCCTTTGACGTACGAATGGCTCTCATGAAGGAGAACGAGCACAATACCTTGCTCACGAGCCTTCGCTTGGGATGGGGGCGCGAGAAGGCCAGGTGTCTGGGCACCTGGTAGGGTGGCGTCTGCCAGGCGTGACCTGAGCATAGCTCCCGTGCCTAGCCCCCCTCGCGACACCCATCCAAGGAGAAGCTGTGATCGTCGTGAGTTGAAAAGCTCCCTGAGGTTGGTGCGACCACTTCGGGGCCGCTCTCAGTTGTTTATAACTAGCGCGGAGAATAGAGCAACCACACTTGCGTGGAGTGTGGGCATAACCGCGCCTCCGTCGTAGCAGCCAGCGCGAAGCTTGGTGCTTCCACTGGCTCGTGGGCATAACAGCTCCTCGGTTGGATCCGCCAGCGCGGAGCATGGTACTTCCACTAGACCGTGGCAGGGAGCCTCCCACCATGAGAGACTCCGGGGCGTGTACAGCCCCGTCCTGACACGTGGCTTGCATGGTAGGACATCCAAGGTGTATATGGGCCCTCCTCAGGACGAGCTAAACGACTCTGAGGAAGTTCTCGTTAGCTTACGCATCACTCACGAGACCATACCCTAAGGCGGGTTGCGCCTGAGTCTTCTTCTGCAAAATGTGCAAAGAGAGGTGTTGTGTCGACCTGTGCCGAGTGCATCTCTAGAGGGTATCGCATGAGAAGGCCGCAACACCAGCGACCGTAGGAGGTGACGTCACGAGAATGGCTCGTGTGACAGAGCTCATCCCTTGGGTTTAGCGACGCTGCAGGGACGAACCCGAGCACAAACACCGTGCCAGTCTTTAATCATGGGGCGGTCGTCAGTGGGCTCACAAGGGCTCATGACCTTAGTGGCGTTGAGAACGCCAAGCATGCAGATAATGCGAATGGAAAGAAACAACTAGCCTTGATCATGCAGGAAAAGGGAGACAACTACGGGGAACAGCCCCCAGCAGTCCGAGGATGTTGCAGCCCGGGGGCGCCCTCGATTGGGTACCTGAAGCGTCACCTGATACTTGTCGAAGAAGTGTTGGGGAAGCTGAAGACGCGAGCCACGCGGGTTGCTCCTAAAGATCGTCGGGCTCCTGAGGCCCAGGGGCTCCGAAGGCTCTTAGTGGTCGCGCGGGTCCGGTTCTTACTCCGTCCGGACCGCCTGCTACTGAGCCTCCCGAGCCCCCGAGCCCTGCTGCGCGAGACGCTGGAACGTGGCAGCTGCGTTGCCGAAGCCGAAGAGTGTGCTGACGTAGTTGCAGGGGAGGGCCCTCCTCTGGCCGACCGCCGTCGGCCAGAAGGGCTCCTGAGATGCGGCTCTATTGAGACCCGCAATGTCAATGCAGACGCGGAAATGGTAAATCGGGCTGCGAGCAGATGAGCTTGGGGTTGAGCAGTTACGCCCACCGCGGATGAGTCTTGCATACTGAAGTTCCTCGGTAGCTTGGTCGATGAAGTCCCGAGCCCCCAACGCTGACCGGTCCACGTCGGGCTCACAAAAACGCGCGTCGAAACACGCCTGCAGGTGGTGCCCGAACACCTCCAACGAGACGCTGGTGAGTCCGGAGACACTCCAGAGGAGAGCCCTCGAGCTGGTCACGAGAGGGGGGTCGGGCACGCCTCCCTATGCGAGGGTGGAGGGCACCTTGTCAGTAGGCCCGAGTCTTGAGGCGGGGCCGTTATGAGCCCCTGTGTCCTGAGGTCCGTTGACGGGCAGGTTCTACTTCTTCTTGGGGGCGGTCTCCAGGGCGAGGACGGCTCCATCCTCATCAGACCATTCGACCGCCGTAGTCTGGTAGGCGCGCTCCACGGAACGCACCACTTCCTTCTCGTCGGAGGCCATCGTGATGACTCCGCCGCTCCCACGCATCTTCAGGACGTTCTAGCTGTGATGGGTCGCCGCCATGAACGTTGTACGAGAGGTGGATGTTGGCGACGTCGAAGTCGGTGAGATCGATGTGGTAGTTGTTGCAGTCACCAAAGGTGACGGGAAGGCGGACTTGCCCCATTGGGAGTGTGGAGCCATCCGTGACTCCGTAGAATGGCTTGGTCGGGTGGAGCTGATCGTAGGGGACCTGGAGTGTCTCGAAGGTCTGGACGGAGAGGACGTTGAGTCCTACCCCACCGTCGATGAGGGTCTTGGTCACGAGGACGCTGCTGATGGTCGGGGTGCAGAGCATCGGGAGAGCGCCTGGGGCCGCGGTGCACTTGTGCTGGTCCTTGGGGTCGAAGGTGATGACTTGCTTGGTTCACCTAAGGTTATGCGCGGCGTTAGGCCTGGGAAGCGTCGCGTTCACCTCAAGGGCAAACTGCTTGAAGATGCAATGGGAAGACGGAACATGGGCTCCTCCCAAGATGCATGCAACTACACGCGGCTCCTGGAAGCCCCCTGCTTTGTCTCCCTGGAGGTCGTCGTCATTCCTTCTTGGCGGTGGTGGTGGCGGAGGCAGGCCTCAATTGCCCTGAGGGCGACCCTCACGAGGCTGGTCGCGCCAGGGGGCGTCGCGAGGCTGCACCTGCCAGTGGTCTTCACGAGGCTGTTCGCGCCACCCTTGGCGTGAGTTTCTGCCATCCCAACATCCTCCACCTCGACCTCCTCCACGGCCATAGCCGCGGTTGTCACGCTCAGGGCGCTGCCCGACGCGCCCACCGCGCATTGCCGTGAGCTACTGGCAGTCGTTAGTGTTGTGGCTGTGGACGTTGTGGAAGACGCAGTACGGTCGGTTGTCTCTGGGGAGGTCGTCGTAGCCGCAGCCACCCTTCACTTCTGGCACCGCAGCCAGCACGGTGGGTCCCTTACGCTTTGCTTCTTTGGCCTTGGCCTTCTTGTCGTTCGCCTCCGCCTCAGGCAGCTCTTGGAGGGAGAGGCGTCCTTCCTCCGCCCTGGCGCACTTTGCCGCGAGCTTGAACATCTCGAGGGCCGTGCATAGGTCCTCGTGGATGGCGAGCTCCTCCCTCATCCTGACGTTGCGGACGCCGTCGGAGAACACTGAGATGATGGCCTTGTCCGATACCCTAGGGATCCGGAGGCGCATGGTGTTGAAGCGTTGGATGTACTTTCTCAGGGTCTCTCCCGGCTGCTGCCTCACGCGGCACAGATCAGCAGCTGCCGGGGCTCGGTCATGGGTGCCTTGGAAGTTGGCGACGAAACGCTCACGAAGCTCTTCCCAGGAGGAGATGGATCCCACGGGGAGGTTCAGGAGCTAGGAGCGTGCGCCATCTTTGAGAGCCTTGGGGAACCAGTTCGCCATGACCTTCTCGGTGCCGTTGGACGCCTTGATGCTCAGCTCGTAGAGTTGGAGGAACTCCGTGGGGTCGGTGGTGCCGTCGTAACGCGGAGGCAGGTTCGGAATGAACTTGCCGGGCCAGACGAGGCACCGTAGCTCAGGAGCTAGGGCGCGACATCCAGCCACGCTGATGATCGCAGGCGCCCCCTGCGCCTGCGGTGCTGGTTCTTGGGGCGCTGGCGCCACCACCTCTTGTGGCCCGCGATCCCCCGCCTAGGGATGCGGAATCACCTAGCAGCTCTCCTCGTCGCGTGCATGGGCTCTGCGGGGTTGCTCACGTCGAGGAGCCTCGCGCTGGGCCTCCTGGCCGGCGCCGTAGAGTGGGGGCGGATCCGGGACTCCGTGGCCTTCGTTCCCCGCCGGGGGCGACGGGGGACGGGAGGAGTGCGTTGGTGTAGGTGTTTCTCCAGCGACGTTGACGAACTCGGTGATGCGGTGGAGCCACTCATCGTAGAGGTCATCTGCCATCAGCAGCGCGGGCTGCTGATAGACCGGCCCGCGGCGGACTAGAAGGGAGGACGCCGCGGCCGGTGAGGGTGAAGGCATCGCCGTGCGGCCATCGCGCCGCACGGAAGGCGGCAACGACGAGTCCTGCTGCTCGTGGACGGCCGGGTCGGTGGCGGCGTTGGCGACCGGCGAGTTGAGGCGGAGCGGCGCGCCGTTGCCCGCGGGCGACGTCTGAGCGACGTTCGCGGCGCGGCGGGCGGCGCGAGCTCGGCGTGTGTCCACCATGGCTATGGAGAAAAGTCGACGACGAGAGCCAGACGAGGTCGTGGGAGAGGCGAGATCTCGACACGCCACCTACCTGGCGCGCCAAATGTCGGATTCAGGGCTCGGCAAAACCTAAGAAGTTCGAACACAGGGGCCTGAACGAAGATCTCTCCCACTCACGTCTACCTAGCATATCGCCCTCACCTTAGTGAAGAGATTCAAGCAAACAACAAATGAAGCATGCAAGAGTTTACCCAGGTTCGGGCCACCCTGTGGTGTAAAACCCTACTTCCTGCTTTGGTGGATTGGCCTCAGGAGGGCTGGAATATGAACTAGTACAGTGGTTCCTGAGCTCAGGAGGTGAGCTCAGGAGGATCAGGAGGCAAGTGTTCTTGCTCCTTTGCGTGGTGGCAGAGTTTATGTATCGGCTCCACTTGGCTGGGCTCGGTTTCACTTGTCCCTCCATAGTGGGGATCCTAGCTACTTATATAGGCGGCCAGGGTCCTCTTCCCCCGAAATGTTTAGGCGTGAAGGGATCCCACAATGGCCATTTTGAGCGGGACCACAAGGACGTTCCTATCCTGACAAAAGCAGTCTTTGCGTGCAAAAGGATCAGGTGGTGACGCGGTGGTGGGCTCGGCGGTGACATCCTCCTCGTCGTCCATGCGGTCTTCGGTCTTGTTGCACCAAAGGCTAGACCTTTGTCCCGCTCCTCGGGAACCTGCGTCTGCGCTGCCTCCTTTGCACCGAAATGGCAACTGCGCCGCTGACGGGCGCTGGCACCCGCTGGCCCGGTGCATCACTGCTGACGTCACAGCCTCCTCCTGAGGCAGACTTGGCTTTGGATTCTCCGCCCCTCCAGAGCACCTTGCCAAGGCTGCTCCTGAGGGGGTCTTCATGTTGTTCTCCTCGCGAGACATAGCCTCCTCGCGAGGGTCTTGGACATCTGGTCGATCAGCTGGGCCGTACCATGCCATGGTAGGAGCGCGTCGCGGCCCGCAGACAGGCAAGTCTGGGTACCCTGGTTCCCAGGACGCCGACAGTACTAACCCGAAGGTGGTCAATGGACAGAGAATGGAACACTATATCTCAGGTACACCTATTAATATTGAAAGCGATATTATCCAAACCATGAGAGTGGAGGAACACATAAAAGAAACATTCCAGAACACTCCAGAACCCTGAAAAAGAGGAGGTACGTGATACGGTAAGTGGTCAATGGACAAAGAATTAAGTACTATATCTCAAGTACACATATTAATGTTGAAAGCAATATTATCGAAACCATGACACCTGAGGAACACATAAAAGTAACTATCAGTGTACAAAAAGAGGGTTACACTTTTTGTACCCCTATGACTGTGCACGGGCAGTCTGAGCCATGGGCACCACCACACCAAGCATGGCAGGGGAGGTGAGCCAGGGTAAGACCGAAGCTCGATGGAACTGGAGCAACACCAGGAACAAGACCACAAAGAGCAAAGGGACGAAGCGGCTTCCCCCGGCGAGATCCTTGCCGGGAGCCAGTTTCAGCAACCCCGGCAAGATCCTTGCCGGGACCGGCTCTAGTAGCCCCGGCAAGACCCTTGCCGTGGCAGCTCGCCCCACGCCTACGCCTACGGCAATGATTCGGGAGATATCCCCATGGTGGCATGCAGAGCTTTGTGAAGACATTCAAGATCAGATACACACTGAGAAGACAATGACCCTTGGCGGGATCCCAGCCAAGGAGGACCGTAAGACCTCCGGCAAGCACCTTGCCGGGGATGACAACATGCGCCACGGAAAGACCCTTGTCGAGGACATCCGCAGGGCCACCATCGGGCCCATGGCAACTAAGCTTCCACCGCCCCATGCAGCTGCCGACCCAACCAGCTAGGCAGGCACGTGCGTGGTGACATGCAGATCTTCGTGAAGACCCACCATTGCGCCACCTCAGCTGCCCGCCTGCCTACATGGCATCCCAGGCATCCTCAGGCGCGTGTCGACGCAAGAAGGAGAGGCGACGGACAAGACGGACGTCTCCCCTCGTCCCTGATAAAGCAAGGACACCTAAGCAAGATGCATTAAATGCACCTTGTCATGTAATGCGAGGGATAACCTCGCATCACTGTACCCTTTCCACCTCCTGTGTGCCACTGTGGCAACCCCTTTTCCCTATAAAAGGAGGCCCGAGGCGACCAGGAGAAGGATTCGGCTTTTCAGAACTCCGCACGACTCGGCTTTTTGGAGCTCCTCACGCCCCATAGCTAGCTGAAGAACACAAACATATAATCCACCAAAGCAGGAGTAGGGTTTTATGCATCTTTGCGGCCCGAACCTGGGTAAAGGAACTGTGTGCTAACTGGTTGATCCGCTCTTCTCTCAACCGCGCGCCCCGCAACCGTAGTAGGGATTCTTGTGATCCCATAGGTGTCGATCCAAATACACCGACATCTTTGGCGCGCCAGGTAGGGGGCGCAGTTGTGAGATTCGGCTTTAGCAGTTAGTTCGACGCTCCTTCATCATCATGGCGCCCAAGAAGAAGACGACGGTGGCGGTTGGCCAGTCAGAAGCCGGACAGCCCGTCCCGACGCGGGCGAGCAGCGGACCGGTCGCGGAAAGGACCCGGGGCGCTGCTCGCGAACACCAACACCGTCCCAGCAGCCGGAGTTTGGGAGGTGGCGATGTTTGTGCACCTGGTAACGGGCCACACACCGCCAGTTCCAAAGAAGGAGCCAGGCCCTCCGCGAGTGGCGCGGGGCCTTCCAAGGTTGCTGCCGCATCACCCGCAGGCGACACAAGGGCCTCCAGAACTCCCACGCCGGCGCCAACAACGCGCTCCTCTCAAGCAGCGTGCGATGAATGGCGTCGTCACGCCGAAGATCCCGGGCGTCGCCATGGGAAGAGCCCCGAGCGCCACTCCCCGGACGTAGAAGACCTGCCCGCCCGCCAAAGCACTGGTGGAGATGGTATGCGACCGCAGGATCGTGATGGAGCTCCTCCTGACACGGTCAGGGGTCGAAGCGCGTCGCGGTCCGTGCATGTTTCGCTACCGTTAACCCCAGCCGAAGCCCTGGCGCGCGCAGTTGCTCCTCGACTTTCCTCCCGTTATGGGGAAACTGAACGAATGGAGAGCCACCATCCGAAGCCTTGTCGCAGTCACCAACAAGGATGACCCAAATCCAGCAGAGCTCCCAGGTCGACGCTCCGATGGAGTCCCACGCACCGGTGGCAGGAGGACCGGCAGCGCCGTGGCTACGGTGCATTCGCCTCCTCCTCGCCCGGTACCATGTGTGTTGACTCGTCGGGACGTCGCGAGCGACGCCATCTCCATAACATCGTCCGACCCACGGACCCACGGCGACGAGCGTCAAGTTCTTCAGGACCGAGCTCATGAAGACGCTCGAACCACCATCCAGCGCCGGCGCGGAGCGCGCCACCAGTCAGACAGACGAGCGGGGCCTGCTGTGGACTGCCCAGCACCTGAGAGCCCTGGAGGTCTACCTTACGAGGTAGGTTGTCCGACTTTTACCCGTGATCCGCGGCAGTTCCAGTGGCACTCTCACCGCACCGTCAAGCCCGACGTTGGCGAGAAGTACAACAGCAAGACCCACCCATTGGAGTTCCTCAGCATCTACACCATCGTGATGCAGGCTGCCGAAGCCCGAGACGATAAGGTGCTTGCGAATTACTTTCCGTTGGCTCTTAAGCCCAACGCCATGTCGTGGTTGATGCACTTGCCCGTAGACTCTATTTCCTCCTGGTCGGATTTGTGCCATGAGTTTGTTGGCGCCTTTACTGGGGGTCACCAAGCCCATGGCCAAGCAAGTGATCTGCATGTCATACCCCAGAAGGAAGGCGAGAGACTGCGCAAGTACATACAGAGGTTCAACCGGGTACAGTACAACATCCCTGATGTTCACCCTGCTGCCATCATCAGCGCGTTCCATCAGAACATGCGTAACCGCAAGATGTGTGAAGAACTGGCGATGACCAAGGTGAAAGATGTGGCAGAACTCTATGTTCTTGCTGACAGATGTTCCCGTGCTGAAGAGGGAAGGAAGTACCCCGACGAAGATGCCGGCGCGGAAACCGACTCTTCAGATGAGGATACTACCACCCGGTGAAGCAAGGGCGACACCGCAACAGGAAGCGCAAGGGTAAAGCCGTGCTTGCCGTCAAGGGATCTGATGATGCCGGCTCCGCCAAGAAAAGCAGGGCGGGTGACCCCGGCAAGGAAATTGCCGGGTGTGTCGCCTGCCGGGCCTTGGCGGCTGCCGAGAAGCCAGGAAACTCCGACAAGTGATACTGCAAGATCCATCGCACCAAGGGCCATGATCCCCAGGACTGCAGAAAGGTTGAGCTCCTTGCTGAGAAGCAGAGGGCTGAATATGAGAGGTGGGACAAGGAGAAGGGCCAGGATGGTGCTGAAGGGTCCGGCAAGAAGCGTGACGGCCAAGCAGGCCGTCGCGGCAAGGTTAAACAGCAAGAGAGGCCCGCCCGGGGCCGTGACAAAAGGCCCGAAGACGACGATCACGAGGAGGACAACAAGTCCGGCGACCAAGAATTTCAGAAGGCTACGGAGGCCATGTGTGTCGATGGCGGCGCCTCGCTGCATACTTCTCACCACCAACTTAAACAGTGGGCGCGTGAGATTACAGCGGCGGAGCCGTCGCCCGGTGCCCAAAAGCCGCTGAAATGGTCCAGCACACCTATCATTTTTGACGCTGAGGATCACCCTGATCGCACTACTGTGATTGGGTGCTTGCCATTGTTGGCTTCACCGACAATACGCAACCTCAAGGTGACAAAGATGCTAGTCGATGGCGGGGCCGGTATGAGCCTACTCTCGCCCACCGTGATCGAGAAGCTGCAAGTTCCTGATGGAGACCTCGAAGAGATGGGCACGTTTTAGGGGGTCAACACGGGGAGAAGTCAACCAAAGGGGAAAGTCACGCTGCCCGTGACTTATTGGAGTGATCTGAACTACAGGACGAAAAGGATCGTGTTCGATGTTGCCAAGATCCCCTTGCCTTACAACGGGATCCTTGGCCGCCCAGCGCTGGCCAAGTTCATGGCACCGTCACACTACGCCTACCACACCCTGAAGTTGCTAGGGCCTGTGACGATCATCACCATCCCCTCCGATAAGAAAGATGTGCTGATTTGCGCTGACGAACTATACCAGCAAGCAGTTACAGCTGCTGCCGCCACGAGGGCACTTGCTCCTGCCACTGGAGCCCCGGGAGGGAAGAAGAAGAAGACCGGTGAGACCTCAAACACCCACTCCGGCAAGCGCACCTCTTCGGAGTGTTGTGCTCCCGTCGAGGACGTGGCAGAGAGCTCCACCGGAAAGAAGAAGACCGGTGAGACCTCAGACACCCACTCCGGCAAGCGCACCTCTTTGGAGTGTCGCACTCCTGTCGAGGACGTGCCAAATAGCTCCACCGGCAGAAACAAGAGGTCCAGGGCCACACCGCCGGGAACCAAGAAGGTTTCCGTCAAGGAGGACGGCACGGGAGGGGCTTTCACCATAAGCTCCACCCTTGACGACAAATAGGAAGACGCGCTCGTCACCTTCCTGCGGGCGAATGTCGACGTGTTTGCATGGCAAGCATCCGACATCCCCGGCGTTCCCAGGGAGGTGATTGAGCACCACCTTGCTGTCTGTCCTCATGCGTGGCCCATCAAGGAGAAGGTCAGGAAGCAAGCTTTGGAACGACAAGAGTTCATCACAGAGGAGATCCGGAAATTGGAAGCAGCGGGTTTGGTAAGAGGAGTGCTCCATCCAACGTGGTTGGCCAATCCAGTGGTAGTGTGCAAGGCAAATGGGAAGTGGAGGCTGTGTATTGATTACACAGATATCAATAAATCTTGTCCCAAGGACCCCTTCCCGTTGCCGCGCATCGACCAGATTATTGACTCCACGGCTGGGTGTGACTTGTTGTCATTCCTCGATGCCTACTCCGGCTACCATCTGATCTTCATGGCAAGAGAAGACGAAGAGAAGACAACATTCATCACCCCATGTGGTACGTAGTGTTTTGTATGAATGCCTTTCGGGTTGAAGAGTGCTGGCTCGACGTTTGCAAGGGCAGTCCAGATTGGTTTTGAACCCCAGCTCCATAGAAATATGGAGGCTTATATGGATGATATAGTGGTCAAAACCAAGAACAGGGCAACCCTTATACTGGATTTGCAAGAAATGTTTGTAAACCTACGCAAGATCAACCTCAAGCTGAACCCTGAGTAGTGCGTCTTCGGCGTCCCGTTCGGCAAGCTTCTCGGGTTCTTTGTGTCGCAGCGTGGGATAGAGGCCAATCCGGACAAGATCAAAGCTATGGAGTAGATTGAAGCACCCAAACGGGTCAAGGATGTGCGTCGGCTTGCTGGCTGTGTTGCCGCCATGAGCAGATTCATTTCCAAGTCGACCGAGCGCACCGTCCCCTTCTTCAAGATTTTGAAAAAGGCATGCCCGATGGAGTGGACAGCAGAAGTTGAAGCAGCACTACAAGATTTGAAGAGGTATCTTTCCTCCACGCCAATACTAGTTGCGCCAAGGCCACAAGAACCGTTGCTGCTATACTTGGCGGCGACAAACCAGGTGGTTAGCGCCGCACTAGTGGCGCAGAGAGAAATTGATGACGAGGTAGCAGCAGTGACAGAGCCTGGTGCCACTGGTGCAGAGACGACACGGCCGGTTGGGGTGCAGCCAAGGAAGAAGATGATACAGCACCCGGTATACTTTGTTAGCTCTCTCTTGTAGGGGGCTAGATCAAGGTACTCCGTTGTGCAGAAATTGCTCTTTGGCCTTCTTATGGCCTCGAGGAAGCTGCATCACTACTTCCAGGTGCACGAGATCACTGTCGTCACTGGCCTCCCGCTACAACGGATATTGCACAATCGAGATGCAACGGGAAGGATTGTAGAGTGGGCACCGGAGCTGTCCAGCTTTGGCCTCAAGTTTGAAAGTACCTCGACGATTCAAAGCCGAGTCCTGGCGGAGTTCGTTGCTGAATGGACCGCGACGCCTGACGAAGAAGTCCAGGAAACTGCTCTCCCCGGCAAAGAGGCGAGTTGCAATTGGATCATGTACTTTGATGGAGCTTTATCCTTACAGGGCGCCAGGGCCGGCGTACTGCTGGTCGCGCCCACTGGAGAACACCTCAAGTACGTGGTCCAGATGCACTTCCCTAGGGAGGTATCAACGAACAATACTGCCGAGTACGAGGGGCTGCTTGCTGGTCTTAGGATAGCGGCAGACCTCGGGATCAAGAAACTCATTGTCAGGAGCGACTCGCAGCTTGTCGTCAAACAAGTCAACAAAGATTACCAGAGCCCATTGATGAAGACCTACGTTGATGAAGTGAGGAAGCTGGAAGAGCGCTTTGATGGTATACAGGCGGAGCACGTTCCCCGAGTGGAGAACGACATCACTGATTACCTGCCAAAGCGCGCTGCCCTCAAGCTACCTGTGGAACCAGGTACCTTTGTGCTTCAGCTTTCTCAGCCATCCGTTAATCCATCAACAGAGCAGAACAAGAGGAGGAAATCAGGGCCCGGCAAGTACTTTCCCGCCGAGCTCCCCGGAGCCGTCGGCAAGGATGTTGCCGGGGACACTGAGCCCGCCACTGGACGGCTAGCTCTGGAGGAGCGTCAAGCTCTTGCCGTTGAGACAGCCGCTCCCATGGCGGAGAAAATGCCTTTAGTCCTTGCCGTCGAGCCCCAGGCTCCAGCGTGGGCACAGCATACCGTCCGATTCCTCCAGACTGGGGAACTTCCTGAGGAGCATAAAGAAGCAGAGAAAGTAGCCCGTCGATCTGCTATGTACCAGTTCGTGGATGACGTCCCGTACAGAAAGAGACCAAACAACGTGAAATTGAAGTGCATCCATCGAGAGGAAGGACTGGAGCTGTTGGCGGAGATACATGGAGGCATATGTGGATCCCACATAGGGTAGAGAGCCCTTGCCGGCAAGGCATTCCGGCAAGGCTTCTTCTGGCCCACTGCCCTCCAGGATGCGACGGCACTGGTCACCAGGTGTGAAGTGTGCCAGTTTCATTCAAAGAAACTTCATCAACCAGCTCAAGCCCTTCAAACCATTCCTCTCTTCTGGCCCTTCTCGGTCTGGGGGCTCGACATACTGGGCCCTTTCCCCCGCGCTGTCGGGGGCTTTGAGTACTTGTATGTTGCAATAGACAAGTTCACAAAGTGGCCGGAGGTGGAGGCAGTGAGGAAGGTCACAACTCTGTCAGCCGTCAAGTTCTTCAAGGGACTAGTGTGCCGTTTTGGTGTACCCTACAGGTTCATCACCGACAACGGCACGCAGTTCACAAGCCGCACCTTCATGCAATATACCCAAGACCTCGGCATCAAAGTCTGTTTCACTTCTGTTGCTCACCCCCGAAGCAATGGTCAAGCTGAGAGGGCAAACGCTGAAGTGCTACGAGGCCTACGGACAAAGACCTTTGACGGGCTGCACAAGAGTGGAAGGCGGTGGATTGATGAGTTGCCGGCGGTTTTTTTGTCGATCAGAACGACGCCAAATCGAGCCACCGGCCAGACACCCTTTGCCCTGATATACGGGGCAGAAGCAGTTCTCCCCACTGAACTCATATACGGGTCACCTCGAGTGCTCGCTTATGATGAGCTTGAGCAAGAGCAACTGTGGCAAGATGACGCAATGCTCCTTGAGGAAGACCGTCTTCGGGCGGCTGTGAGAGCAGCAGGCTACAAGCAAGTCTTGCGCCACTACCATAGCCGCAAGGTCCATGCCCGAAGCTTTGAGGAAGGCGACCTTGTTCTTCGACGCGTTCAATCGACCAAGAATACAAACAAGTTGACGCCAAAGTGGGAAGGCCCTTATCGGGTAATACGAGTAACCAGGCCTGGCGCAGTCCGCCTGGAGACCGAAAATGCCATTCCGATGAGCAATTCCTGGAATATTGAGCATCTTCGCAAGTTTTATCGATAAGGCGCGGCTTGCCGGGCCCCCCGGCAAGCCACCCTTTTGTACAAGCCTTGCCGGCAAGGCATGTAACCCTTTGTACAAAGCCAGGCGCAGATCCTGAGCATAAATAAATGAAGCGCTGGCGCCCTAAGTTATAGCATGCATGCTGAGTCGAGTCTTGTCCTTGGTTAGGGTTGATAGTGCTTAGAGGCGGCTAACCCCTAGCTTAGAGGTCGATTTTGTATCTCATTGTCTTTCCTCTATCTCCTTTGGTTCACAGGACGCACAGATATCCTTGCCGAAGCCACTTGGGGAGAAGAAAGAGGAACAGACTAGCACCCCGGCCCCGGCAAGCCAGTGTTGCCGGGGGCTACAAGAGCAAAGATTCACCCACGGCAAACCAGGGTTGCCGGGGGCTGCAGCTTCAGATAAGTTCTTCATCCCTTATCATGCATTCCATTATGGACTGAGGTATGTGAAATCTCGTTCTTTTCCTTAAGCTACCGTGCTCCCATAACTCTAGGCCCTAGGGCTCGTTCCTAGGACTAATTGGTCGTAGTCGCGGCGGCGAAAGGATGAAACGAGGAGCCCAAGCCCACTTCATCCCTGCCTCCGCCAAAAGCGTGATAAAGGTCGAGCGAAGTATGGAGACGGCAAGACCTGTTGCCGGGCGAGAAAATGTTTATCTTAAAATATATCAAGGATTTATTCCTTGTCGTGGGTTTCACCTGCAAACAAATGACCCGGCAAACATCCCTTTTAAATTTAACAGTCCGTAGGGAATGAAAAACATGAACAAGGGGATTACAAGTTTTAAATTTAACAGGTACCCGAAGGCTTACAAACAAAAAAGAGATAAGATGCCCGTAATGCCTTTCTTGTCCCTCTCCTCAGGAGGTAGGTCAAGGAGGCGAGAAGGGCAAAAGGGGCGCCTAGGCGAGCTACGGGTGGAAGAAGACACCAAGAGAACATCTTGGTGGCCGCCCAAAGGCTGTATGGTGATGGCGGAGCCGGAAGCAGAGCTCGAAGACGAGGCGGCAGGATGTCAGTATGCGTTGAAGGCGTCGGTGCCCGCGTACTCCGCCATGACGACCTTGCCGCCCGCCTTCTTCCTCTTCCTCTTCCACAGCCTCCCTACGCTAGCCGCCAAGGGGACGGCCCCGAGAAGTTCAAGGAGCCGGCGACGGGGATGATGGGGTCGCCGGTGCCACTGGGAGCGGCGCCCGACACCTAGTCGGACCCGTCATCCTTCCGCCTACCGCCCTCATCATCGATGCCGCTGTCCTCCTCGTCACCCTCATTCGAGGAGGAGTCTTCGTCATCGGAGGAGCTCTCCACGCATCACCTTGCACGAGTACCGAACTGCCCGAAGACCTTGACGGAGAGATGGCCATCCTCCATCAACTTAAAATGGAGAGTGAGCCCATCTGTCAGGCTGTGGATACGAGCAAACGTCTTCCATCCTTGGCGAAGATACATCACGTGAGGAGCAGGGAAGTCGACGCAGTCCCGCGTACCACTGATCTTGTAGCCCCTCATGTGCAGCCGCAGCGACTCCGGCGGATCCAGCTCCATCTCCCGCGCAAAAGGGGTCGGGAGACGAAGGCGACGGCATGGCGGCCGCCGCAACCTAACGAAGAACTCGCAAGGGTCATCCCCAATATGGCCCTCCACTTGAGGAGGAGATGCTGGCGGGGGTGAGGCCCGCGGGCCGCCCCGTCCTGCTCTTCCCTGAGCGCCCCGGCCTCGCCCACGGCCTCGCCACCTCCCCCTTCCCCTTGTGGCTGGCTCTACCACCACGGGTGCAGGAGAAGAAGGGACGCGTTGTCGAGCGGCGACCCTCGCCGCCACCATTGAAGGGCCGGGATTTCCTCTCTCCATGGCGAGCGGAAGAGAAGAGCAGAAGCGGAAGGAGAAAGAAGATGGAAAAGTGCGGGGCGCTGTCCCTCCCCTCCCACTCTTTATAAGGGGGCGGGGCTGGGGCTCGACCGCCCCGCTCGGCCAATCAAGACACAGAAGGCGCAGGGAGCCGGGACCGACCCACCGCCCCAACCAGCGACGGCCCCATTTCCCGCCTCCACCGTTTGCCACCCCATGCGCATAGGAGGCACGTGGCAGAGGTGCAGAACCGAGGGGACGGGTGAGGCAACCTCTCCCCACCCCGCGATCGTGGGAAGTGGATGCCTTGAGGACCGCGCCTCGGCCCCATTCAGTAAATGGGCCGCGTCTCCACGCCTCCCCCCGGTTATGGGGAAGGCACGAAGCCGCCCCTTTACTGCGACGTGACGCATGCCTGCGGAAACCGCCCCGCGCATGCCGCCCACGTCACGCACGCCCCTTGTATTGCCCCGGATGTAACACTTTCCCTATATGGCAATATATAAACTTTGGCTTCATCAGTTCCATTCCGGGTTCTTCGTCTTTACGGGTTTCGTCATTTTGTCGTGTGCGTGTGTGCATTTCATCCATGTCATGTTGTCATGTGCATTGCATTGCATTTGTGTTGTCACTTGCATCCTGTCCCACTCGTTTCTTCCCGTTGTCCGTTTCGAGTTCCGATGCTCTCACACGTGCCCGTGGCATCCCCGAGTCCTTCTTTCGTGTGTGGGCGTGTAACGTTTCCGGAATGACTTGAGACTTGTCGTGCGATGTTGTTTTGGTACGTGTAGGCCGCCTGTAAAGTTTCGTCGCGTTTGGAGTTCGTTTGGTACTCCAACGATTAACCTAGTGGGCTAAAAGAACCTCTTTTTGAGGCCCAAGACCCCCTTCACAACAGCCCACCAACCCAGCACAACCCTTCCCATCATCTCGGTCGTCGAATTGTGATCGCGTGGCCGAAAACCGCTCCCCATTTGGAGTCTCCTAGCTCCTTGTGCCTATAAAAACGTCCCCCCATGCCATTTTCGTCCAAAAAACCCTAGTTATAAGCCTCCCCGCCGCGCCGGACACGTCCGGACCGAGCCGGACGCGTCCGTCCGCCGCCCTCGGCCAATTGGGACGTGCCACGTGGCACCGCCTCCGTTCGCACCACGCCGGCCCGCGGGGCCCGACGCTGGCCCGCCGCCGTCGCCATCCGGGCCGCGCGCCTCCCGCGCCGCGGCCCTTCGTCCCTGCCGCCTCCGGTGGCCAGACCGCCGCCTCCTTCGTGCCGGATCCCCGGCGCCGGCGAGCTCCGCCCTGCCGGCGAGCTCGCACCGCCGCCGGCCTCGCCCCAGTAACCGCCGCCCTTCGGAGCCTCCGCCGCCGCCCTTCTTCACCGCCGGCCCCGCGGCCCCTCCTCCGGCGGGGCCCTCGCCGCCAGGCCCCTCGCCGGCCTCCTCGTGACGCCGCCGCGTCGTCTCACCGGCCCGCGCCGCCGCATCCACCCCGGTCGATCCGATCCAGCCCGGGCCACCGCGGGATCCCGATCCGATCTGAGCCGCCCGGGTTCGAAACCCTAGCGGGTTCCCGGGTCCACGCCCGCGCCCGCGTCCCGCTCCGCCCGCCGCCCGCATTGACCGCGTTGACCCTCTGAGGTTGACCCCGTTTCCTCTAAGTCCTTTTTGTTTTTTTTGTTGTCTGATAGCATTTTGTCATGGCAATAATTTTTTGTGTCTATGTCCGATTTGTGCATATGATATTTCAAAATGATCGTGGTGATGTGTACTACGTTTTGTTCCATTGTGTCATGCTTGTTCGAGTCCATCTAGATGTCTTAATCTTCGTGAAAAGAGTGCTACATGATATAAACTGCTGCTACTAGTTATTTTCATGCCATGTTTGAGATGTGATAACTTGGTGCATGTTTATCCAAATGAAACAAATGATATGTCAAAATGTTCATCATGAGATGCTATACATGTTGGTTGCTATAGGATGCATGTTAGAGTTCATATTGCCATGTTTATCTCTGTTGCAAAAGTGCATGTGTCTGTTAGGTTTTGTAACTTGTTACGAGATGCCTAGTTGAGGAGCTCGTTGTTATTGATGTGTTTGTCCCCATGTGGCATGCTCCTATGTTTTAGATTCTCCATCATGTGATCTTTGCTGTGGTGCAAACCACTTGCCATGTTATGCTTTAAGATGACTTAAACATGCTCGCAAACATGCCATGCTAATATTACTGTTTTAACACTTAGTGAAATTTCACTAAGTCTGGAATCTGTCATATCATGATGCTATGTTTGCTTGATGCCCTAGGCAAATCCATGTTAGTTTTGGGGTGGCCATTGATCATTCCTTGTTGTATATGTTGTTGTCTATCCATTCATTCCCTCACTTTCTCATTTGGGTTGCTGTAGCATATTTAATTCTTGCTCCCAAGTTGCTATAAAATATTGCTGTCAGGTTTTTATTGTCATGATCAAAACGTTGTAGCTTGTTGCTATTGATCCATGCCTCCTATGGAGATGCTCCAATGGAGTTGTTTTCTGTAGGATATGTCTACTTCATGTCCATGCTTCTTATCACCATGTTTGAGTGCTGTAGAGTATATATTTCTTGCTCCAAAGTTGCTATGTGGCTGTTAATTTCAGCTTTGCATTGTTTCTTGTTTCGGGTGTATCTTTTAGTCCGTTGCTCCGTTTTGAGCAAGTCCTACATGAAACTTGTGTGGTTTTGCATGTAGATTCATAATATCATCTTGTTAACATGTTTGGAGTATGTTTGCTTGGTGTTTGGGTGCATCTTGCACCGTTGCCATGCTTATCTTGTTTCGATCATATCTTCTAGACCGTAGCTCCGTTTTAAACAAACTTTATATGAAACTTGACTAGAATTTCGTGTAGATTGTCATGGTGAATGTTAGCTTGCTGTTAATCAACTTTAACTTAAGGTTTGATCAGTTCTGAACTAATTTCAAACTATGCATATAAGGACTTACCGGTTTTGTCTTAAGTAGTTTCCGGCCTCATTTAAACTTGTTGTTCTCATGTTGTTTCTCTGTGCTTCCTACCTTTCCATGTTTTGCATCCTATATAGATCTGTCTTGCATCCTACTTGCTTGAGCATATTGTCTTGTTCTTGTGATTGTTCTGGTGTGCTTCCTATGTTGTCATGTTGTGCATCCTAAGTGCATCTGCAGTGCATCCTAAGTGCATCATACATGCATCATGTAGTTTGCGCATTGCACCTTGTTTGATTTCGTGCCTCGTGTGTTCTTGTGTTGAGTAGAGACAGAAGTCGAGACCGAGTACAAGAACGAGGTTATTACCGAGGTTGAGAACGAGGAGCCGTCTTACGATCCCATCGACGACTCGACAGGCAAGATGACCTGACCCAGATATCATTACTATCTTTGCCTATTGCTAGAAGCCTCGCTCTTTAGCTTATTGCCTCGATGCCCATGTTTGTCTGTCAGCCTCCTATTGTAACCATGAATCTGTCTAACCACCCAACCTATTCAAACCTTTTATTGGCTACATAGGCTTCGCTCAGCCCCTCTTATAGCATTGGTAGTTGCAGGAGAAGATTTGAAGATTCTTGCTTCATGTTGAAGTTATGTTGGGATATCACACTATATAAATTCTTAACTAAATCATCTATATATTGGTAATGGGTGGAAGACTAAGCCTCTTGCTTGGTGTTTTGTTCCACTCATGCCGCCCTAGGAACCGTATAAACCGGTGTTATGTTCCTTGATTTTGCGTTCCTCACACGGTTGGGGTTATGGGACCCCCTCGATAAACCGCTTATCGCTAAGTCTTTTCCAGCAAGTCCCAAAATTGGTACTCCATTTGCCTAAACAACTAAAAACTTGCATAGGGAGTAATTAACCCTCTTCTTAATCAACAACCCCGGGCCAGTGCTCCACATGAGTGTTGGTCCGAAATGGGGAGCCTGCGGGGCCACCTTGGGGAAACCCGAGGGCTGGTAAAGACCCGTAGCTTCACCCATACGGTCGTGGCCTGAGACTAGATACGCACGGCTACTGTCAGGGTGTCGGCACGCCGGGAGGATTTGCTGGATTAGTCTTACCTTAGTCGGAGTATCTTGAGCACGGGATTCCGAGAATACTCGGGCCTTCCCACCTTGGAGTTGCGACTCCGCGGATCGTGGGCTTGTAATGGGCCAAGTTGGAACACCCCTGCAGGGTTTTGAACTTTAGAAAGCCGTGCCCGCGGTTATGTGGCAGATGGGAATTTGTTAATATCCGGTTGTAGAAAACTTGACACCATGTTCAGAACAGACTACCAGCGTGAGTACTGTGACGGTCATTTTCCGAAAGGGGTTCGGGAAGTGAACACGGTGGGGTTATGTTTGACGTGTTTAGATAGGATCACTTCGTGATCACTTTGACACTCGTGGCACTTCTCTTCTCGCTCTCAACATGTAAGCTAGTGCTTGTGCAGCTGCAACCTTTTAACTTTCTTCAGCCTTGTTCCACACCAAAGGCTTAGATAGTTCTGTTACCCGGGAACGGGATTGCTGAGTCCTCCGTGGCTCACATATTCTACACCACACTAGATGCAGGTACTCAGGTGAACTACTTAGGTGACGGCACAGAGCCGTACTGGGGGTACGATGAAGAACGTAGCCGATACTATGTGCACTATCCCGATGATCAGTAGTGGTTTCTACTAGGGGCGATTCGAACCTGTGGCTTTATGTATTTTGGTATCTTTCATTAGGATCTTCACCCGTAGTTGGGTTGTGATGTTATTTGGATGATGTTTGCCATGTAATGAATTGTGTGACGTGGCGAGTGTAAGCCAACTATCCTTTTGCAATTTCATCCCTATTTTTACATGAGTCGTGCAAAGATACCGAACTTGCGATCATTCCAAAATGGGCTTATACCTTTAAGTCGTGCCTCGACACGTAGGAGGTATAGTCCCATCCTCGGCATTACAAGTTGGTATACGGAGCCTTCTCCGACCTAGAAGCCCCCACTGATTGATCGAATCGTTGACGGTTGAGTCTAGGCACACACTTAAAATGTTTTGAGTCCTATATATATGGGAGAGTAGGATTTCTTTTTCTCCTCATCTCTTTTCACTCTGGTGAGGACTCCTGACGATTACTTTTATCTCTTCTACTATCAAAAAATTCACCAATTTTTTTAGGAATCTCGCGAGTATTGTTTGGATTGTTTCGATGTCTTTGTGACGAGAACATTGTTCTCGATGCCTCCTGTCATTTAGGGGTTGTGGGAGTGTCCCGGGGAGTTGAGCTCCGAGGTGTTGTCGTCACGAATATATCGCATCAGTTCTGGAATACTTAAGATGGCCGACATCGAAAACTCTCCTATGTGGTTAGTGGCAAGATAACCCCGACGTCACCCAGTACTGGGGAGGTAGTTCGGGAGTATTGCCATAGCTTGTATAGTAGATGTGTATCAAAGGTCCGAGGTAGACGGTTTCAGGAAATAACTGGTTATGTGTTGAAGGATGGATACAGCTGGATGTAGGATTAGAGTTGAGTGCGCGATGCTTCCCCTGTATCCCCAACACCTGATTGCATAACTGGAAACTTTCGGAAATTAATAGGTGGGTTCATCTAGTAGCTCATAGGCATTCTTCCAACGAATGCATGATATGGAGTTTGGGGTTCCACATTGAGTGAAGTAGTTTATGGGCGTTGTTCCGATCAGGAGTTGCATATTAAAGGGTCCTTGGCTATACTGATCTGGGGATTGCAAAACCCTTTTGTAACACGTTCCATAAGCTTTCAGCACGAATATGTCGAACAAAACTTCTATCTTGTATTTGTTCTATCTGCTCCTTGTTGTTTTTATTTACCTTTTGTTCTCCCAAGTGGCTTCTCGTGAAGATTGTTGTTACTATTAAACTGTGGATTACATTCGTTCATCTTGTTCGAATGTGCTTGTGAAGACTATGTTGCAATTTCTAGCCGTTGATTCAGCTTATATATTCTTTCAATCAATGGCTAATAGTTGTCATCTCATTCAGGATGGCTCCTAAAAAGGTTCCCAATGCTAACCCAGAGGGTGAAGAGGTTCCTGATCGTCCTCCTTGCCCTCCTCCTCCGTCTGAGGCCTGGAGAGCAATTATGCAAGCGACGAACCAGAACACCCAGATGCTTATGCAAATGATGCAGAACATTCAAGCAAATCAAGCAAATCGGGGTGCTCATGGGAACCAAGGCCAAGGCAATTTGTTCAACCAACCTCACTTTGCTACGCTCAACCAGTTCCTGGCAAACCAACCAAAGGCATTCAGTTACTGTGTGGACCCTCTAGATGCTGAAGACTGGATAACAAATATCAAGAAGCATTTCGAGTGCAGTAACATCAGGCCCGAGGACTATGTGAAGTTTGCAGCCTTCCAACTCAAGGACCAAGCAGCTGATTGGTGGCAGCAGTACAAAGATTCCAGAGAGGGTCGTGTAATCTCCAGGGATGACTTCTGCAAGGACTTTCGTTCTCACCACATTCCAACAAGTGTCATCGAGGGTATGCGTGAGCAATTCCGCTACCTGATGCAAGTCTCAATGACTGTCTACCAATATAATGTCAAGTTCCAGAACCTTTCCCGCTATGCCAAGCAAGACATCCCAGATGCCAAGAGCAAGATCTATCAGTTTCGCGGTGGTCTGAATGATGAACTCCAACTAGCTCTCACCTTGTTCGAGCCTGATGAGTTTGATCAATTCTATAACATGGCACTTAAGCAAGAGGCGGCCCAGCTCAATATGGAAGCTTCCAAAAAGAGGATCAGAGATGCTGTTCACTCCTCCTCTTCTTCTCAAGTGGTCGCAAAGCAACAGAAGTTTTGGCTTCCACCTCCTCCAGTGATCAGAGCTCCCAACAACAACAACAAGAATTCTGGTGGCCGTGCTTTCTCCCACCCACCCAACCCAAGCAATCAGTCAAAGAATCATTTTCAAGCTTCCAAGTCAAGTGCTCCTTATCACCGTCCTTTCTCAGAAGTGGTTTGCAACAAGTGCACTCAGAAGGGTCATTATGCTAACAAGTGCCCCAACCCAAGGCGCCTTCCGCCTCCTCCACCTGTGAGCACTGCTATTGTCAAGCACAAAAGCACAATCCCAAGCATGCAAGAGTGAATCTGATGAATGCAGCTCAAGCAGAGAATTCTTCAGATGTGATACTTGGTAACCTTCCAGTTAACTCTATCCCTGCAAAAGTGTTGTTTGATTCGGGTGCATCATGTTCTCTCTTGTCTCAACCGTTTGCATCCAAGCACACTGTTGACATCAAAAGCTTACCTCAGAAGTTGCAAGTTATTTCTCCGGGGAGACGTATGACTTCTAATATCTATGCTCCGGATGTATCTATTCGCATGGGTGATTACCGCTATCTGGCTTCCCCAGTTATTCTCGGCAATTCCGACATTAATCTTATTCTCGGGATGGATTGGCTTTCTCAGCATGATGCTCACATGGATTGTGCAAATAAGGAAGTCAAGCTTACTCATTCCAACGAAGACGTGATTATCTTCGCCTCTCGAGATAACACAATCAGGCTATTCTCTCTCAATGACAAGGGAGAGACTAATGCCATCTCTCAAATTCCAAAGGTCAATGAATACGAAGATGTTTTCCCTGAAGAGCTTCCAGGCATGCCTCCGCATCGTCAAGTTGAATTCGTCATTGAACTCGAGCCTGGTACTGAGCCAGCATGCCGGCGTCCGTACAAGCTTTCCCCTGAAGAGTTGAAGGAATTGAAGAAACAGCTCGATCAGCAAGAGCGTATGGGTCTGATCAGGCCTAGCACTTCTCCTTGGGGCTGTGGTGTCTTATTTTTCAAGAAGAAGGATGGCACGGAGCGCCTTTGCATTGATTACCGGCCATTGAACAAGAAGACAATAAAGAACAAGTATCCGCTCCCCAACATCAATGAATTGTTCGAGCAGCTCAAAGGAGCAAAAGTGTTCTCAAAGCTCGATCTCCGGATGGGTTATCACCAGATCCGTATCCGAGAAGAAGATATTCACAAGACTGCATTCAGAACCAGCTACGGCTCCTTTGAATATACAGTCATGTCTTTTGGCCTCGCTAATGCTCCTCCCACCTTCTCGAGAATGATGCACTACATTTTCAACCCCTACACCAACGAATTTTTGCTTGTGTATCTGGATGACATCTTGGTATTCTCCAAGAATGAAGAGGATCATGAAAAGCACCTCCGTCTGGTCTCGACAGACTCCGTGAACATAAGTTCTATGCCAAGTTCGCCAAGTGCGAATTCTAGCTCGATAAGGTCTTGTATCTGGGCCATATCATCTCTACTGACGGTATTGCGGTCAACCCCGAGAAAGTTGAAGCGATTGTCAACTGGGAACCTCCTCAGAACGTCAAGCAACTCTGAAGCTTTCTTGGTCTTGCTAGCTATTGCAGAAGGTTCATTGAGAACTTCTCCAAGATTGCCAAGCCTCTCTCCAACTTGCTGTAGAAGAATGTCAAGTACAACTGGTCTCCGGATGGTGATGTGGCATTCAAAACTCTCAAAGAAAAGCTCATCTCTGCTCCAGTTCTTACCCCTCCAGATGAGTCCAAGCCCTACGAAGTATTCTGTGATGCTTCTCTTCAAGGACTTGGTGGTGTGCTAATGCAGGACAAGAAAATTGTTGCATACACCTCTCGTCTATTGAAGCCAAGTGAGAAGAACTATCCCACACATGACCTCGAGTTAGAAGTTGTGGTACACGCCTTGATCACGTGGAGACACCTTCTGTTGGGCAGAAAAGTCGACATCTTTACCGATCACAAGAGCTTGAAGTACATCTTCACACAGCCGAACCTGAACCTCCGCCAGACTCGTTGGGTTGAAATGATCCAAGAGTATGATCCAAGCATCGAATACACACCTGGCAAGGCCAATGTCATTGCAGATGCCTTGAGTAGAAAGGCATATTGCAACAGTCTCCTTATCAAGCCGTTTCAGCCTGAGCTTTGTGAAGCATTCAGGAAGCTCAACCTCCAAGTTGTTCCGCAAGGCTTTCTTGCAAATCTTCAAGTTGCTCCTACCTTGGAAGATCAGATCCGTGAGGCCCAACTCAGTGATGCTATGGTGCAGAAAGTGAAACATGGTATTGCAAAGGGTACTCCCAAATACAAGTGCTATCGCGTTGATGAGAGAGATACCTTGTTCTTTGAGGACAGACTTGTGGTTCCCAAGGGTGATCTCAGGAAGCTCATAATGAACGAAGCACATGATTCCCTCCTCTCGATTCATCCTGGAAGTTCCAAGATGTACCAAGACCTCAAGAAATCTTACTGGTGGACTCGCATGAAAAGGGAGATTGCCCAATTCGTGAATGAATGTGATGTCTGCAGAAGAGTGAAGGCAGAGCATCAACGTCCAGCCGGTCTCCTCCAACCTCTTCTTATTCCCGAGTGGAAATTCGACCACATTGAAATGGATTTCGTCACTGGGTTTCCCAAGTCCAAGAAGGGGAATGATTCTATCTTTGTGGTGATTGACAAGCTTACCAAAGTAGCTCACTTCCTTCCTGTCAAAGAATCCATCAATGCAGCTCAACTGGCAGAGTTGTACACTTCCAGAATTGTGTCCTTACATGGCATTCCTCAAGTTATCTCCTCGGACCGTGGAAGTTTGTTCACATCCAAGTTCTGGGACTCCTTTCAGTCTGCCTTGGGCACTAAGATCCGTTTCAGCACTGCGTTTCACCCTCAGACTAGTGGTCAAGTCGAGAGAGTGAACCAGATCCTAGAAGACATGCTCAGACCTTGTGTCATCTCTTTTGGCATGAAGTGGGAAGATTGTCTTCCATTTGCCGAGTTCTCGTACAACAACAGTTTCCAAGCAAGTGCCGGCAAAGCTCCGTTTGAAATCCTCTATGGCAGAAAGTGTCGTACTCCTCTCAACTGGTCCGAGACTGGTGAACGCCAACTTCTTGGCAATGACTTGATCTCAGAAGCCGAAGAAATGTGCAAAGTCATATGTGAGAATCTCAAGGCCACTCAGTCGCGTCAGAAGAGCTACTATGACGGCAAGCATCATTATTTGGCTTTCGACATTGGGGATCATGTCTATCTCCGTGTTTCTCCTATGAAAGGCACCCAAAGATTTGGTATCAAAGGCAAGCTTGCTCCTAGATATGTGGGCCTTTCAAGATCCTTGGCAAAAGAGGCGATCTAGCCTATCAACTTGAGCTCCCCTCCAACTTCACTAATGTTCATGATGTGTTTCACGTATCTCAACTCCGTAAGTGCTTCAAGACACCTGAACGCACCATTCCATTCGAGGAGATTGATCTTCAACAAGACTTGTCTTACCGAGAGCACCCCGTTGCTATTCTTGAAGAAACCGAGCGCAAGACCCGCAACAAGTCAATCAAGTTCTTGAAAGTTAAGTGGTCACACCATACAGATCTAGAAGCTACGTGGGAACGAGAAGATCACCTTCGTTCCGAGTATCCTTCCTTCTTCCAGTCCTAGATCTCGGGACGAGATCTTTTCGTAGTAGAGGAGAGTTTGTAATGCCCCGGATGTAACACTCTCCCTATATGGCAATATATAAACTTTGGCTTCATCAGTTCCATTCCGGGTTCTTCGTCTTTTTGGGTTTCGTTGTTTTGTCGTGTGTGTGTGTGCATTTCATCCATGTCATGTTGTTATGTGCATTGCATTGCATTTGTGTTGTCACTTGCATCCGGTCCCACTCATCTCTTCCCGTTGTCCGTTTCGAGTTCCGATGCTCTCACACATGCCCGTGGCATCCCCGAGTCCTTCTTTCGCGTGTGGGGTGTAACGTTTCCGGAATGACATGAGACTTGTCATGCGATGTGGTTTTGGTACGTGTAGGCCGCCTGTCAAGTTTCGTCGCGTTTGGAGTTCGTTTGGTACTCCAACGGTTAACCTAGTCGGCTAAAAGAACCTCTTCTTTGAGGCACAAGACCCCCTCCACAACAGCCCACCAACCCTGCACAACCCTTCCCATCATCTCGGTGGTCGAATTGTGATCGCGTGGTCGAAAACCGCTCCCATTGGGAGTCTCCTAGCTTCTTGTGCCTATAAAAACGTCCCCCCATGCCATTTTCGTCCAAAAAACCCTAGTTCCATGCCTCCCCGCCGCGACGGACACGTCCGGACCGAGCCGGACGCGTCCGTCCGCCAACCCCGGCCAATTGGGACGTGCCACGTGGCACCGCCGCCGCTCGCACCGCGCCGGCCCGCGGGGCCCGACGCGGGCCCGCCGCCGCCGCCGTTCGTGCCGCGCGCCTCCCGCGCCACGCCCCTCCGTCCCCGCCGCCCCCGGTGGCCGGATCGCCGCCTCCTTCGCGCTGGATCCCCGCCACCGGCGAGCTCCGCCCGGCCGGCGAGCTCGCACCGCCCGGCCGGCGAGCTCGCACCGCCGTCGGCCTCGCCCCAGTAACCGCCGCCCTTCGGAGCCTCCGCAGTCGCCCTTCTTCACCGCCGGCCCCGCGGCCCCTCCTCCGGCGGGCCCCTCGCCGCCAGGCCCCTCGCCGGCCTTCTCGCGACGCCGCCACGTCGTCTCACCGGCCGGCGCCGCCGCGTCCAGCCCGATCGATCCGATCCAGCCCAGGCCGCCGCGGGATCCCGATCCGATCTGAGTCGCCCGGGTTCGAAACCCTAGCGGGTTCCCGAGTCCGCGCCCGCGCCCGCGACCCGCTCCGCCCGCCGCCTGCGTTGACCGAGTTGACCCTCTGAGGTTGACCCTGTTTCCTCTAAGTCCTTTTTGTTTTTTTTGTTGTCTGATAGCATTTTGTCATGGCAATAACTTTTTGTGTGTATGTCCGATTTGTGCATATGATATGTCAAAATGATCGTGGTGATGTGTACTACGTTTTGTTCCATTGTTTCCTGCTTGTTTGAGTCCATCTAGATGTCTTAATCTTCGTGACAAGAGTGCTACATGATATAAACTGACGCTACTAGTTATTTTCATGCCATGTTTGAGATGTGATAACTTGGTGCATGTTTATCCAAATGAAACAAATGATTTGTCAAAATGTTTATCATGAGATGCTCTACATGTTGGTTGCTATAGGATGCATGTTAGAGTTCATATTGCCATGTTTATCTCTGTTGCAAAAGTGCATGTGTCTATTAGGTTTTGTAACTTGTTACGAGATGCCTAGTTGAGGAGCTCGTTGCTATTGATGTGTTTGTCCCCATGTGGCATGCTCATATGTTTTAGATTCTCCATCATGTGATCTTTGTTGTGGTGCAAACCACTTGCCATGTTATGCTTTAAGATTACTTAAACATGCTCGCAAACATGCCATGCTAATATTACTGTTTTAACACTTAGTGAAATTTCACTAAGTTTGGAATCTGTCATATCCTGATGCTATGCTTGCTTGATGCCCTAGGCAAATCCATGTTAGTTTTGGGGTGGCCATTGATCATTCCTTATTTTATATGTTGTTTTCTATCTATTCATGCCCTCACTTGCTCATTTGGGTTGCCGTAGAATATTTAATTCTTGCTCCCAAGTTGCTATAAAATATTGCTGTCAGGTTTTTATTGTCATGATCAAAATGTTGTAGCTTGTTGCTATTGATCCATGCCTCCTATGGAGATGCTCCAATGGAGTTGTTTGCTGTAGGATATGTCTACTTCATGTCCATGCTTCTTATCACCATGTTTGAGTGATGTAGAGTATATATTTCTTGCTCCAAAGTTGCTATGTGGCTGTTTATTTCGGCTTTGCATTGTTTCTTGTTTCAGGTGTATCTTTTAGTCCGTTGCTCCGTTTTGAGCAAGTCCTACATAAAACTTGTGTGGTTTTGCATGTAGATTCATAATATCATCTTGTTAACATGTTTGGAGTATATTTGATTGGTATTTGGGTGCATCTTGCACCGTTGCCATGCTTATCTTGTTTTGATCATATCTTCTAGACCGTAGCTCCGTTTTAAAAAAACTTTATATGAAACTTGACTAGAATTTCGTGTAGATTGTCATGGTGCATGTTAGCTTGCTGTTTATCAACGTTAACTTAAGGTTTGATCAGTTCTGAACTAATTTCAAACTATGCATATGAGGACTTACCGGTTTTGTCTTAAGTAGTTTCCGGCCTCATTTAAACTTGTTGTTCTCATGTTGTTTCTCTGTGCTTCCTACCTTGACATGTTTTGCATCCTATATAGATCTGTCTTGCATCCTACTTGCTTGAGCATATTGTCTTGTTCTTGTGATTGTTCTGGTGTGCTTCCTATGTTGTCATGTTGTGCATCCTAAGTGCATCTGCAGTGCATCCTAAGTGCATCATACATGCATCCGGTAGTTTGCGTGCCTCGTGTGTTCTTGTGTTGAGTTGAGCCGGAAGCCGAGACCGAGTACGAGAATGAGGTTACTACCGAGGTTGAGAACGAGGAGCCGTCTTACGATCCCATCGACGACTCGACAGGCAAGATGACCTGACCCGGATATCATTACTAGCTTTGCCTATTGCTAGAAGTCTCGCTCTTTAGCTTATTGCCTCGATGCCCATGTTTGTCTGTCAGCCTCCTATTGTAACCATGAATCTGTCTAACCACCCAACCTATGCAAACCTTTGATTGGCTACGTAGGCTTCGCTCAGCCCCTCTTATAGCATTGCTAGTTGCAGGAGAAGATTTGAAGATTCTTGCTTCGTGTTGAAGTTATGTTGGGATATCACACTATATAAATTCTTAACTAAATCATCTATATATTGGTAATGGGCGGAAGGCTAAGCCTCTTGCTTGGTGTTTTGTTCCACTCATGCCGCCCTAGGAACCGTATAAACCGGTGTTATGTTCCTAGATTTTGTGTTCCTCACACGGTTGGGGTTATGGGACCCCCTCGATAAACCGCTTAGCGCTAAGTCTTTTCCAGCAAGTCCCAACATTGGTACTACATTTGCCTAAACAACTAAAAACTTGCATAGGGAGTAATTAACCCTCTTCTTAATCAACAACCCCGGGCGAGTGCTCCACATGAGTGTTGGTCCGAAATGGGGAGCCTGCGGGGCCACCTTGGGGAAACCCGAGGGCTGGTAAAAACTCCTAGCTTCACCCATCCGGTCGTGGCCTGAGACTAGATACGCGCGGCTACTGTCAGGGTGTCGGCACGCCGGGAGGATTCGCTGGATTAGTCTTACCTTAATCGGAGTATCTTGAGCACGGGATTCCGAGAATACTCGGGCCTTCCCAGCTTGGAGTTGCGACTCCTCGGATCGTGGGCTTGTAATGGGCTAAGTTGTAACACCCCTGTAGGGTTTTGAACTTTCGAAAGCTGTGCCCGCGGTTATGTGGCAGATGGGAATTTTTTAATATCTGGTGGTAGAAAACTTGACACCATGTTCAGAACACACTACCAGCGTGAGTACCGTGACGGTCATTTTCCGAAAGGGGTTCGGGAAGTGAACACGGTGGGGTTATGTTTGACGTGTTTAGATAGGATCACTTCGTGATCACTGTGATTCTCGTGGAACTTCTCTTCTCGCTCTCAACACGTAAGCTAGTGCTAGTGCAGCTGCAACCTTTTAACTTTCTTCAGCCTTGTTCCACACCCAAGGCTTAGATAGTTCTGTTACCCGGGAACGAGATTGCTGAGTCCTCCGTGGCTCACAGATTCTACACCACACCAGATGCAGGTACTCAGGTGACGGCACAGAGCTGTACTGGGAGTACGATGAAGAACGTAGCCGATACTATGTGCACTATCCCGATGATCAGTAGTGGTTTCTACTAGGGGCGTTTCGAACCTGTGGCTTTATGTATTTTGGTATCTTTCATTTGGATCTTCACCCGTGGTCGGGTTGTGATGTTATTTGGATGATGTTTGCTATGTAATGATTTGTGTGACATGGCGAGTGTAAGCCAACTATCCTTTTGCAATTTCATCCCTATTTTTACATGAGTCATGCAAAGATACCGAACTTGCGATCATTCCAGAATGGGCTTATACCTTTAAGTCGTGCCTCGACACGTAGGAGGTATAGTCCCATCCTGGGCATTACACCCCTCCACCCCGTGCCGCGCGCGCGGATCGTGGGAGACGAAGCGCGCGGAAAATCTTACCACGGTGAAAACCACCCCGCCTGCCCGCGCACCGTTCTGGGCCTAGCCCAATAACGCGTCGCGCTTATGTGTGGCCCGGGCCCGGGGGCTCCTGTTGGTGTACAAAAAGAGGGGTACACTTTTTGTACCCCTACGACTATGCACGGGCAGTCCGAGCCACGGGCACAACCACACCAAGCATGGCAGGGGAGGTGTGCCAGGGTAAGACCGAAGCTCGATGGAACTGGAGCAACACCAAGAACAAGACCACAAAGAGCAAAGGGATGAAGCGGCTTCCCCCGGCGAGATCCTTGCCGGGAGCCTGTTTCAGCAGCCCCGGCAAGATCCTTGTCGGGACTGGCTCTAGAAGCCCCGGCAAGACCCTTGCCGTGGCAGCTCGCCCCACGCCTACGGAGCGGATCACCCTTGAGTCCACTGCCCCCATAGGGCAAGGATTCGGGATATATCCCCGTGGTGGCATGCAGATCTCTGTGAAGACATTCAAGATCAGATACACACTGAGAAGACGATGACCCTCGGCGGGATCCCAGCCAAAGAGGACCACAAGACCTCCGGCAAGCACCTTGCCGGGGATGACAGCAGGCGCCGCGGCAAGACCCTTGCCGGGGCCCCGGCAAGGCCCTTGCCGAGGACATCCGCAGGGCCACCATCGGGCCCACGCCAACTAAGCTTCCACCACCCCATGCAGCTACCGACCCAACCAGCTGGGCAGGCACCTGCGTGGCGACATGCAAATCTTCGTGAAGACCCACCATTGTGCCACCTCAACTGCCTGCCTGCCTACATGGCATCCCAGGCATCGCTGGCCAGGGCGCGTGTCGACGCAAGAAGGAGCGGCGACGGACAAGACGTACGTCTCCCCTCGTCCCCGATAAAGCAAGGACACCTAAGCAAGACGCATTAAATGCGCCTGGTCATGTAATGCGAGGGATAACCTCGCATCAATGTACCCTTTCCACCTCCTGTGTGCCACTGTGGCAACCCCTTTTCCCTATAAAAGGAAGCCCGAGGCGACCAGGAGAAGGATTCGGCTTTTCAGAACTCCTCACGACTCGGCTTTTGGAGCTCCTCACGCCCCATAGCTAGCTAAAGAACACAAACATATAATCCACCAAAGCAGGAGTAGGGTTTTACGCATCTTTGCGGCCCGAACCTGGGTAAAGGAACCGTGTGCTAACTGTTGGATCCGCTCTTCTCTCATCCCCGCGCCCCGCAACCGTAGTAGGGATTCTTGTGATCCCATAGGTGTCAATCCAAATACACCGACAGTAACCTTGCAGAACACTCTAGAACCGTGAAAAAGAGGAGGTACGTGACACGGTAAGTAAACGGACTCCGAAAAATCAGCAAAAATATTTTCTATCAGTTTTAGAATATTATATTTTTTTAAGAAATTAAGAAATAACTGGAAAGGAAATCGAGGTGAGCATGATACACCAGGGCCAGCCCTAGTGGGTTGTGCCCTCCTCGGGCACCTTCCGGCATCCAATTCATTCCATATTATTGTTTCCCAAGATAAAAAATATTTATAAATACCCCCAGACGATCTGACCGCCGCATCACAGAAAAATCCTTTGTTCTTGTTTTGTGTTGTTTTCAAGGTAGATCTGAAAATATGTCGTCTCAAGATTCGAGGAAGAGAGCTATGTTGCCGACTATATTGCAAACCCTAAGGTCTATCTAGAGGTGAATCTGTAGGGTTGGACCATAGATGAGGAGGAAGACGCCAACGTGAAGGAAACAAAGGATGATAGCTCCGAGGAAGAGGAAGACCAACTACCTCAGCCTGGAGACATGCATGTGGAATTCAATATGTAAAGCCTTCCTAAAAAAACAAACCTAAGTATCAATTTATCCCTTCTCATTTTCCACAGGAGGGCAAAGCGACATTATGCAAAATGGTATTAAAGCTTGAGTTAGAGAATGAGGATCTAAGGGAGGAAAACTTTATGCTCAAATATAAGATGAAAAAGAACGCTACCTCACCACCACCACCTTCATCATCTTGCCCACCAAAGGAGACTTGAGTACACGGGTATGGGCACTCCCCTTGGCTTGTGCCAAGCTTGGGGGAGATGCCCCCGTATCGTATCACCATCACTTTTATTGTCTTTACCAACTAGTTGTGCGGCCCGCGCAATTGCGCGGCTAGATTTATTATATGGGCATGCAATCAACACCACCATCGTAAAAGAAATGTCGCTGCTTTAGTACAGAGTCATGCTATATCCACGACACTTATTTTTGGGATGGAGACTGTATTATTTGGGTCAAATTCCTAGATATAGTAGTACTAATATGCAATTAAATATTAAAATATACATACAAATGTATAGTACTAAAAAATGATGATTGAGGAATATGATTGTTTAATTTCATCCAAAGGTCTTTCTTTCCGTTTTACTGAATTGGATAGTAGCCAGGGATCTCTCTAACTAAAGAAAAATATAAATGGTACTGATATGTGTGTGTTTGTTTCTATATACATATCTATGTGTGTCTGCCATGCAAAACCATAGACTTCTGTATGTCTCTCTCCCTTCCACTCCACATCCATATATGTGTGTCTGCCGTCAACAAATTTTAAGGAACTTTACCTCAATGGTTCGTATATAAACATCTGTCATCTTATCTGCTCGTCACATGTCCTATTTGCACCTTTTTTAGCGCTGGTAAATCAAGTTTTTTTATATGCTTTCACGCATATATGTACTAATCTAATGTCCTATGTGGCTTCCCTTCGAAGGCAATGCAATTCCACTATACATTTATTGGAAACAACAAAAACTATCTCCTCTTACTCAATCGTGTCGCATCTTTACATTTCTTATTGTATCCACTTTCATCAACTTATATTATTTTTGCATACCTTAAATGGCCAATTATGTGCATGTCATGACCTTTTTTTGTTTGTACGGTATTGTAGCACAAAACAATTATGCTTCCTAAATTCATGCATGTCATCATGCATGCCTTGTACGTCATTTTCTATATCCATGTATTCTTTTATTGTTTAAAAGTGTATCATTTCTTTGTCTCTACTGACCGGCAAGAAATCTATGGTGAAATTTAACTAATGCATGTCGTCTTTGTGGCTATTCTGTTTGTGTTGATGTGCTCCACAATAACATACTAAGTTCTATGGAATGGAAATTAAATTTGTATTTTTAATATGTTATTCCTCAATAGTGTGTTCCTATAATAATAAAAGAACTATTATCATAATAAGTTAGTATTAAAATTTCATGTATATATTAATAGCCATGCTATTTATAGACCTAATATATTCTGAACACACACTTTATTTTGGAGTTAGTAATTACTAATATATAGTTTACTTTGAAGTTAGTCATAAGGATTCAATGCGGATTTAATTACATAACCAACTACGTTTTCGACATTCACATACTTGAGATGTAGTTCATATCTGAATACAAAGGCTATTTTAGTAATTTATTATTTTGATATTCATACATGTATTGATTGTCTACAAGAATTCAAATTTGTAGTAATAACATGCTAAAATATCCATTTAATTGGTCTATGGTTCTAATTTTATGATCGAGGAAATTGAGGCGACAAAGATTTAAAAAACATGACCAAGAAGAATGTGCAGAAACAGAAAAATACAGTTGTGTATAGGTATTCTGTAAAAATATCTAATTCGGAATGTTGTATAAATCCTAAAATAAATGGATTAATACATTGTACAGTAAGAGTTGTTTTAAATCCTAAAATTCATTTTTCAAAAGAATAGAGAATTGCAATATATTTTTCAGAGACCACTTTTTTCCAATTGCGGTCTGTATTAGTATCGGGAAATTTGCGGGCATGAAATTTTATAAAATTCGGGATGGCGGTGATTGTGCAAAAGAAAAAAAAACTTATCTATCTTATTCGGAACGAAAATGTGTATAGCGATTCCAAAACTACCTTGATTAATTTGCATGCAATAAAAGTTTTTTCTTGCTCCAAGTTTGAAGTTGTTTTGGTGCTACTCATAAGAACTTCATGAAAGAAAAGAAAAAGGAACATGTTGTATTGATACGTGCATGTGTGCTGATGCAAAAGTTGTCATAACATGGCATACGAAAGATTTTTATCACAAACAGTGGAGCTCTAAGCTGAGTCTGGATCATTTTACTATTATAAAAAAATCATAGATGATGTCAGCACATTTTCCCGTGAGGAATCGTAGATGAAGTACACGCATTCTGCTAGGAACCTTCATTCCTGTGCATAGTGTGTTAATAGAAGTCATTCTTTGTTAATAGAAGTCATTGTTTGCTAGGAAAGAAAACTATGCTAGAACATCTCACAAAAAGCAAGCCATTTATTCAGTAGACACAATCCGGTTGCCTAGATGCTAGAAAAGAAGATTTAAAAGGGAAAATATGAGGAAATACATTTGGTAGACCTTCATTTTAGCAGATCATGCCCATTAGATGTTACCTAAACAATATATACGATTCTTAATCAAATGGATTATATAACAACAATTCCAAAGCATCGGCCAGTTTTTGTAAAATATGTAGCTTTTTTGCGGCAAAAAATTACGTATTTTACACACAAACAGGTGATGCATATATCCTGTCTACAAACGACCGATACTATTTTTTGTGTAAAATATGTAGTTACTACATAACCAATTGATCTCACACGGCACAATGTATATCCTATCGACAAAATAAAAATGCATATCCTGTCAACAATTGACCGTGGGACGTCTTCAATTGTTGACCGTGGGACGTCTTCAATTGTTGACCGTGGGACCACAATGTATATCCTGTCAACAATTGAAGACGTCCCACGGTCACCCATCTATACGTCTTCAATTGTTGACAGCCATCCCACATCCTTGTGCAGCACCATATACGCCTTCGATTATATTCACTGATCTGAATCGTAGACTGCCGGCCACTTGCATGGCAGCAGCCTCCGCGTCGGTGTGCCCGGCTAGATGGCGGACAAACATGAGTTCACGGACCTTGGCTTTTAAATAAGGAAGTTGTAAGCCTTGCTAGCCACGCATGATTGACCCCTGTCCAATTCATCATAGGTTTCGACTTTTCTATCTCTACGCTGGGGCAAGGTTTTTTTTTTTGCGTGGAATCGGATGGAATCGGTCCGATTTCCTGTCTTGTCCACAGTGGTGGGTTTCGGTCGGATGTGCATCTGTTTTTTCTTTTTTTTGGACGACACGTGTATCTATTTGTATGTGTGTGGTCCAACTATTAATATGGAACATTATTTGTATGTAATGCTTATATTTGAAATCTCAGCCCTTAATATCGGAAATTAATGGCCAAGATAATTTAAGCTATGTGGATCAATGTAATGGCCTGTTTTACTTATGGTTTAAGTATATAATAGATTTTAGTCCGATCGTCAGTTATTTCATGATTTAGTTGAATAAAAAATTTGTATCATCTATTTTTGAGTTTTAGTTTCTTGATCTATTTATCTATGTAATCGAGTGAGAGTTATATAATAAAGATTAGTTTGAGATTTTTGCTTCTTTAATTTCTTGTTGCAATCAAATAAATGGAAATAAATGAAAAAGATCATATGCTAATCTTATTGTATGTATGGACATCACATAAGTAAAAGAATAATTGGTAAAAATTGGTGGAGATTGACAAACATAGCATTGTTCAATGATGCTACTCATGAAATAATTAATAAGGGAAGAGATTATCCACATGCAAATATACTATCTTGGACATCCTTTATGATTGTGAGCACCCATTAATTATTATATGCCAAAATTGTTGACGTTGGACAAGGAAGACAACGTAATAATTTATGTTTGTCCATATTCACAAAGAAGTTATATTGTCATAGATACTACTTTTGCATCCAAAAACCCTAAACCCTACTCATGCTTTGAGAGTCCACCATACCTACCTATGGATTGAGTAAGATCCTTCAAGTAAGCTATCATCGGTGCAATAAGGCAATAAAAATTGCTTCGAAATGTGTTTGATCATTTAGTGTAAGAGAAAATTGAGCGTTGTACAAGCTTGTCATGGCAAAGTAATAAAATCTACGGACTGCATAATAAAGGTTTCTATCATAAGGGGCAATATAACATGACCTTATTTTGCATTAAGGGATTGAGCATACAAACAAAAAGTGCATGAAATAGTATTCTTCCCTTTGCGAAGGGCCTATCTTTTACTTTTATGTATTTACTTTTATGCAAGAGTCAAAGTATTCTTCCCTATTCCTTTTTATTTTCTCTCTTCGCAAGCATCATGTGGCGAGGAAAGATCTAGGCACATATATCTAGTTGGATATGAGTGAGCATGAGTTATTATTGTTGACATCACCCTTGAGGTGAATACGTTGGGAGGTGAGATTATAAGACCCTATCTTTCTATGTGTTCGGTTAAAACTTTTTGCTCATGGGTATGCTGTAAGTGTTAGCAATCATAGAAGATTATATGGTTGAGTATGTGGACTTGCCAAAACGCTCTGATACATTAACTTTCCTGAAAATTGATGAATTGTAGTTGCAACGTTGACTGTGAACACAGTTTTTGGTTTTTAATAAAGTTTATGCCTCCTACTTTGATGTTGTGATGAATTGCTACTTGTTCATGAGAAGTTTATGATAAAGCTTTATGGTAAAGTTTGTTGCTGGTGTTGTAATAATAAGCATGATGCTACTATGTCTGTATTTTGTTTTTATCGACACCTCTGTGTGAACATGTGGAAATGATTTCCGATATCGGCTTTCGCTTGAGGACCAGAGAGGTCTAAGCTTGGGGGAGTTGAAATGTCCATTTTGCATCATGTTTTCCTACTGTTATTTATATTGTTTTTATGAATAATAATGCTGTAAGAAGTAATTATAATGTCTTTTCTCTCATAATATGCATGGTTTACACAAAAAGGGAAAATGCTGGCAACTGGAATTCTTGACCTGGAAAAGCTATGCCAGAGATACATATTTTGCACATCTCGAAATGAGCTGAAAATTGACAAAGAATTATTTTGGAATATATATAAAATACTAGAGCAAATAGCTACCATAGAGGGGCCACCTAGTGACCATAAGACACTAGGGCACGCCAGGCTCCCAAGCGTGTCCTAGTGGGTTGTGGCCCGCCCAGCCCACCTCCGGTGCCCATCTTCTGGTGTATAAGGTCTTTTGACTTAGAAAAAAAAAATAAACAGAGGACTTTCGGAATGGATCGCCGCCGTCTCAAGGCGGAACTTGGGAGGGGCACTTTCCCCTCTGGTGGAGCGATTCCGCCAGGGAAACTTCCCTCCCGGAGGGGGAAATAGATCATCACCAACAACCCTCTCATCTTTGGGATGCCAATCTTCATCAACATCTTCAACATCAACATCTCCTCTCAAACCCTTGTTCATCTCTTGTGTTCAATCTTTGTACCGGAACCTCAGATTGGTACATGTGGGTGACTAGTAGCGTTGATTACATCTTGTAGTTGATTACTATGTGGTCTATTTGGTGGAAGATTATATCTTCAGATCCATTATGCTATTTAATACCCCTCTAATCTTGATAATGAATATCATTTGTGTGTAGTTAATTTTGTCACTGTGGTCACGGGAGAAGTCATGTTGCAAGTAGTCATGTGATTTGATATGTGTTTGATAGTTTTACGATATGTATGTTGTGATTCCCATAGTGGTGTCATGTGAACGTCAACTACATGGCACTGCTACATCTTGAGATTGCGTAGGTTTTTCCCTTGAAGAGGAGGGGGTGATGCAGCAAAGTAGAGTAAGTATTTCCCTTAGTTTGAGAAACAAGGTATCAATCAATAGGACGTTACGCACAAATCTCTAAATACCTGCACAAATAATCAAACAACTTGCACCCAACGCTATAAGGGGTTGTCAATACCTTCACGGTTATTTGCAAAAGTGAGATCCGATAGAGATAGATGAACTAGTAAAGTAAATATTTTTGGGTTTTTTCATTTATAGATTGAGAAGTAAAACATTGCAAATTAGTAGATCGGAAACTTATAAGATGGAAAATAGACCCGGGGGCCATAGGTTTCACTAGAGGCTTCTCTCATGATAGAAAATATTACGGCCGGTGAACAAATTACTGTCAAGCAATTAATAGAAGAGCGAATAATTATGACGACATCTAAGTCAATGATTATGAATATAGGTATCACGTCCCTATCAAGTAGACCGACTCCTGCCTGCATCTACTACTATTACACCACACATCGACCGAAACGATTATGCACCTAGAGTATTAAGTTTACAAGAACAAAATAACGCATTAAGCAAGGTGACATGATGTATCGTAATTTACTCAAGCAATATGATGAAAACCCCATCTTGTTATCCTTGGTAGCAACAATAACATACATGGCATGTCCCCTACTGTCACTGGGATTGAGCACCGCAAGATTGAACCCAAAGCAAATCACTTCTCCCATTGCAAGAAAAACCAATCTTGTTGGCCAAACCAAAGAAATAGTTAGAAGAGAATTACTAAGATATTAAATCATGCATACAAGAATTCAGAAGAGACTCAAATATTATTCAAAGATAATATGATCATTAACCCACAATTCATCAGATCTTGACAAACACCGCAAAGGAAGATTATATCAGATAGATCTCTAAGAACATCAAGGAGAACATGGTATTGTGGATCAAAGAGAGAGAAGAAGCCATCTAGCTACTAGCTATGGACCTGTAGGTCTGTGGTAAACTACTCACACTTCATCGGAAGGGCAATAGAGTTGATTTAGATGCCCTCCGTGGTTGATTCCCCCTCCGGTAGAGTACCGGAAAAGGCCTCCAGATGGGATCTCGCGAGAACAGAAGGTTATGGTGGCGGAAAAGTGGTATTGATGGATGTTCTTTTGGTCCTGGAATATTTGGGAATTTATAGGCAAAAGAAGTAGGTCAGGGGAGTCTCGGGGGCATACAAGGTAGGGGGCGCGACCTACCCCCTAGTGCGGCCTCCACCCTTGTGACTGTCTCGGGGCTCCCCTGGCGTGTACTCCAAGTCCTTCTGATGTCTTCAGGTCCAGGAAAAATCAGCTTAATGTTTCGTTCTGTTTGGACTACGTTTGATATTCCTTTTCTGCGAAACTCAAAAACAGTAGAAATTGGCACTAGGCTCTGGGTTAATAGGTTAGTCCCAAAAATCATATAAAATAGCATATCAAAGCATATAAAACATCCAAGATAGATAATATATTAGCACGGAACAATAAACAATTATAGATACGTTGGAGACGTATCAAGCATCCCCAAGCTTAATTCCTGCTCGTCCTGTAGTAGGTAAATGATAAAAACAGAATTTTTGATGTCGAATGCTACCCAACATATTTATCAATTTCATATTATTTATTGTGGCATGAATTTTCGGATCCATAAGACACATAATAAAAATTTATCAATATTAAAACAATAATACTTCAAGCATACTAAAAGCAATCTACGAAACTTCAAAAAATAACATGGCTAAAGAAAGTTATCCCTACAAAATCATATAGTCATTTATGCTCCCTCTTCTTAACAAAAAGTATAAATCATGCCCATCCCAGTGTCAATCAAGCAATTGCTTTCATACTATACTTTTGTAAACCTTTTCAACTCTTCACGCAATATATGAGGGTGAGCCATGGACATAGAACTATGGGCGGAATAGAAGGTGGTAACAAACAAAAGGAGGGAGAAATTCTGACATCGACTAGGCAAATTAATAGACTATGGAGATGTCCATCAGTCGATATCAATGTGAATGAGTAGGGATTGCCATGTAACGGATGCACTAGAGCTATAAGTGTATGAAAGCTCAAAAAGACAACTAGTGGGTGTGCATCAACTTGCTTGCTCATGAAGACCTAGGGCATTTGAGGAAGCCCATCGTTGGAATATACAAGCCAAGTTCTATGATACGTCTCCAATGTATCTATAACTTTTGATTGTTCCATGATATTATATTAGCCTTCTAGGATGTTTTATGGGCCTTAATATACACTTTTATATGATTTTTTGGACTAACCTATTAACCCAGAGTCCAGTGCCAATTTTAGTTTTTTCCTTGTTTTTGAGTTTTACAGAAAAGGAATATCAAACGGAGTCCAATTGACGTGCCAATTTTTGATGATTTTTTCTGGACCAAAAGAAGCCCCCGAAGTAAACGAGTTGGGCCAGGAGAGTCACGGGCTGCCCACGAGGGTGGGGGCGCGCCCACCCCTAGTGGTGGCGCCCCTTATCTCGTTGACGGCCCAGAGACCCCCCTTACGTGAGACCTACGCCAAAAATTCCTATATATACTGATACCTCCGGAAAGTAACCTTGATCGGAAGTTCCGGCGCCGAAAGCCTCTGTTGCCACCGAAAACCAATCTAGACCCATTCTGGCACCCTACCGGAGGGGTGGAATCCCTCTCCGGTGGCCATCTTCATCATCTCGGCGCTCTCCATGACGAGGAGGGAGTAGTCCACCCTCGGGGCTGAGCGTATGTACTAGTAGCTATGTGTTTGATCTCTCTCTCGTGTTCTTGAGATGGCACGATCTTGATGTATCGCAAGCTTTGCTACTATAGTTGGATCTTATGACGTTTCTCCCCCTCTACTCTCTTGTAATGGATTGAGTTTTCCCTTTGAAGTTATCTTATCAGATTGAGTCTTTAAGGATTTGAGAACACTTGATGTATGTCTTGCGTGGGATACCCGTGGTGACTATGGGGTATTCTATTGATCCACTTCATGTATGTTTTGGTGATCAACTTGAAGGTTCCGTGACCTTGGGAATCTATGCATAGGGGTTGGCACACGTTTTCGTCTTGACTCTTCGGTAGAAACTTTGGGGCATTCACTACTAGGAAAAGGGCTATAGATGAAATTGATACTAATGGCGCACCATACAGCAAGTGCGCCATTAGTATATAGTAATGGCGCACCTGCAACAGATACGCCATTAGAGTTCGAAGTACTAACGGCGCACCTTGCCCGGAGTGCGCCATTAGTATCAAGAAATTTTTTTTTAACTAGCGCGCCTATCCAAACATACCAATGGCGCATCTATTAATAGTGCGCCATTACTAGTTGTAAATAGTAATGGCGCACCAGCAGTAAAGTGCGCCATTAATGGTCTTTTTTTATGATATTTTTTATTCTGTTTTTACAAAACTACTAATGGCGCACTTTCCCAAAGTGCGCCATTACTAGTTTGAACTAGTAATGGCGCACTGTGCGGAAGTGCGCCATTAGTATGTTTTTTTTTCCAAAACTTTTAATGGCGCAGCAACTTTAAATGCGCCATTAGTGACCTTGATTACTAATGGCGCATTAGTAGCTGGTGCGCCATTAGTATGCGGGCAGCAACTAGATATTTTGGACAGCCTCTCTACCACACTCACTTTCCCCCCCACTTCTTCATTCTCTCTACTTCCTCTCCTCTCTGGTCCCTCCTCTTTTCCACCTCATTTCCACCATATATTCATTCAAATTAAGTGGTTAAATTACCTTGTTTTGGTAGGTAAGTATGGGGGGAAGCTATATTTATGTTGTTCTCCATACAAACAATGTGCACATGCACTTTTATGGCCTATAGCTAGATCTATGTATGTTTGTGGTGTTGCATAGGTTTGTTGTGTTGCATATGTGTTTGTGTTTGGAGGTGTACCGGTATTTGAAATGCGATAGTTGCCAATATTTTCCCGGAATGTTGATTCATTTCCGTTTCGGTGAGAATTTTGGCATTAAGCATTCATTTTTGTGCTATTTTTAGGGAAAGTCATGGCAAATTTTTTCTTGTTTCTAAAATATCGTTTTGCTCTACCCCGCAGGGCGACCATGGTGCGCACGATGACCGAAGGCATCGTGAATAGGTTTTTGAGGTCCGCGAAGGCCGAGATGCTTCAAAAGAACGAGACGGAGATAAGATGTCCGTGTCGAAGATGCAAGCTGAAGAGCCTTATTGCGGACCCGGATTCCAGGCAGGTGCGGGACCACCTGCTCTTGCGTGGTTTCATGGATGGCTATCGGTGGCAAGGTGATGAAGATGACTACGAAGTCGTTCATGGGGGCCGGGCAAGAAATGAGGAAGGGCAGCAAGACAACCACCGCGGCTCGGGCGGGCGAGAAGACGAAGAATCCCCAGGAGATGATCACGACGGTGATGCTGTACACAGTCATCATGTAGAATATGCAGGACATGATGATGAGGAAGATGCCGGAGCAGACGACGGGCATGATCATGAAGATGATGATGCCGGCGGAGCAGACGATGCTGAACCATCGATGGTCTGGGTGCAGGACCCTCATATTCAAGAGCTGCTTCTCAAGCAGACCGATAACGCAAGAGCTGCCGCCCGAGAGAAAGCCAAGATGGATCAACTTGAGTTAGACGCGGTTACTCCATTGTATGAAGGATGCAGGCCCGAGGATACCCGCCTGAAAGTAACGCTCATGGCTCTGGAGATGAAGGTAAAACACAAAATGACCGACGCATGCTTCGACGAGAACATGTCATTCTGGCACGAACGTCTTCCCAAGGGGAGCAAGTGCCCCACCAGTTTGGAGGAGGCGAAGAAAATCGTGTGTCCTCTGGATTTACCGCACGTGAAATACCATGTGTGCATGAACAATTGCATCATTTATCGGGACGAGCACGCGGAGTCTACCATATGTCCGGTGTGCGGCGTCACTCGATACAAGAAGAGGAAGAAAGCTCCTCGAAAAGTGGTGTGGTACTTTCCGATCACTCCTCGTCTGCAGCGGTATTTCGCGGACCCTAAGGTAGCAAAGCTTCTGCGTTGGCACGCGGATAGGGAGGAGAAGAAGCGAGAAGATGACGCAAATGATCCGGAGATAGATAAAAAAGACAAGATGCTGAGTCACCCTAAGGATGCGAGCCAGTGGCAAGCGTTGAACTTCGAAGACCTAGAATTTGGGAACGATCCAAGGAACATCGTGCTGGGCGCGAGCACCGATGGAGTCAACCCGTTTGGCAGCCAGAGAAGCACACATAGCACCTGGCCTGTGTTTGTGTGGATGTACAACCTTCCCCCTGGTTGTGCATGAAGAGGAAGTACATTCACATGAGTATGCTAATTGAAGGACCGAAACAACCAGGGAACGACATCAATCTGTATCTGGGGCTGCTGAAAGAGGAGCTAGACACGCTGTGGAAAACGCCAGCCAATACGTGGGATGCCGCAAAGAAAGAATATTTCCCTATGAGAGTCGCGCTGCTCACGACGGTGCACGACTATCTCGGTTACGGATATGTCGCGGGGCAGGTGGTCCACGGATTTTCTGGATGCGTCAGGTGCATGGATGACACAACGTATCGCCAGCTAGATAGAGATCCCGGGTCTTCGAAAACCGTGTTCATGGGACATCGAAGGTGGCTTCGCGACGATGACCTGTGGAGAAAACGCAAGGATTTGTTCGATGGTGAAACCGAACCCCGAGGACGCCCGCGTACGAGGAGCGGCGAGGAAATGGACGAGCTGTTGAAAAATTGGAAAGATTGCCCACTACCGGGAAAGAAGCAAAAGGCGCCAGAGCCGGGAAAGAAGCGAAAGGCGCCAGAGCCGCTGCTGAAGGTATGGAAAACGAGGTCCGTTTTCTGGGACTTGCCGTACTGGAAGATCCAGCGTGTACCTCACAGCCTTGATGTAATGCATATCACGAAGAACATGTGCGAGAGTCTGCTTGGTACCCTGCTCAACATGCCAGAGAGGACCAAAGATGGGCCGAAAGCAAGGGCAGACTTGAAATCAATGGGCATCAGGTAGGAGCTTCACGCTATATATGATGATGATGATGATGATGATGATGAGGCGAAGCGGGACACGGAAAGTCGTCGCAAAGGCAAAAAGGCCAAGAAGACCGGAAATGACTACCCTCCCGTGTGCTTCACTCTAAGTCAGGAGGAGATCGAGCAGTTTTTCACCTGCCTCGTAGGAGTACAACTTCCTTACGGTTACGCGGGGAAGATAAGCAGATACCTAGACCGGGCGAAGCTGAAGTTCAGCGGGATGAAGTCTCACGATTGTCACGTGCTGATGACGCAGATACTTCCAGTTGCAATCCATGGTATCATGGACGCGCACGTCCGTGAAACCCTATTTGGCCTATGCAACTTTTTCGACGTCATCTCTCGGAAGTCTGTTGGCGTGAGGCAACTCAGAAGGCTACAGGAAGAGATCGTGGTGATACTATGCGAGCTTGAGATGTACTTCCCGCCCGCATTCTTCGACATTATGGTGCATCTGCTGGTCCATATCGTGGACGATATCATCCAACTCGGGCCGACGTTCCTGCACAGCATGATGCCGTTCGAAAGGATGAATGGTGTCAT